>OY796887.1:31911245-32511245 GCA_963680785.1 Diplosoma virens
GCCTTCAAAATTTTGGAGAGACTTATCTATGCCCACATCGAACCAATTATTGACCCACTGCTACCCAGAGAGCAAGCTGGGTTTTGGCATTAAAAGTTGACTATAGTTAAGTCACTCTTAACTCAAGAAATTGAGAATAGCTTTTTGGCCAAAAAGAAAGCCAGCACTGCATTTGTTAATCTCAAGGCAGCCTATGATACTGTGTGGCACTGCAGTCTACCCTGCAAGCTACTCCGTCTTTTTGCAGACAGACACATAGTTTCATTGGTTATGGAACTTGTTCAAAAACAAAGTTTTACCCTCACCACCAGTGCCGGAAAACAAAGCAGGCTACAACACCTTAAAAATGGCATTCCTCAGGAATCAGTCTTGGCTCCCCTCTTGTTTAATATTTATGCATATAACTTGCCAGGGACATTTGGCAGAAAATTTGCTTATGCTGATGACCTGGCCATCTTGCACTATGCAAGCAACTGGCAGGTGTTATAGGAAACTTTTAAGAACATGGCAACCCTATCCTATTACTTTTACAAATAAAAGCCCCAAGCTTAGTATGACAAAGACTGTGTCAAAAGCTTTCCATCTTTACAACAAAACACAACATGAGTTTAACATTAAAATCTTTATTCATGCTCTTCTGGTAAAATCTGAGTTAAATTGCTGTTAATTCTTTATTAAAAAGTAAAAACAATAACAAAAACTCAACGTTTCGGTGTACTATGTTTCAGTAAACCTTCATCAGGAGATTAAGCAAAACACAAATATCATCCAAAATAAAACCACAGTGGCGCGAAAAAAAAGGAAAAAACATTTAAAATACATTATTGATTTAAAACGACATCTAACGGATTCAGAATTTTAAATTATAATAAGCATTTCGATAGAAACAATTGGTTTTATCATTAAAAGCATCATTATTAAAATGAATAAAAAAGGACTCCAAAAATCTTCTTTTTATATAATCTGCTTCTTTTGCCAAAATTTTTGAATTATTCCAATTCATATGATGCTTTTCCGAATATACATGTTTTACTAGAGCAGATTTGTTGTTTATATCATTATTTTCTAATCGTGCTAAATTTTTTGAATTCACATCCCACATGTGTTCTTTGCATCTTGTAAGAAATGCCCTACCAGTTTCACCAATATAAATGCCAACACAATCTAAACATGGAATTTCATAAATTACTCCTGGCTGTTGCTTTGGTTCAATGGAATCTTTTAAGTTGGGTAAAATTTGCTTGATTGTTTGAAAAGGTTTTGTATATACTCTAATATTTTGTTTTTTAATTATATGACTTAAAATTTCAGTTAAATCTTGAAAATAAGGTAGGGTTACTGTTCCTTTGTAGTTTTTGCTTATTTCATGTTTCTCAATTTTATTGGATCTGAATCGATTAAATGTTTTCTTTATAAGCCAATTTGGGTAGTTGTTGTCTTCCAAAGTACGTCGTAGCATTTCTTTTTCTTCATTAAAATCTTTTGAATCTGTAATTAGTTTAGCTAATCTGTTTAATAAACTAATAATAATACCTTGTTTTTGTTGCTGTGAATGACAAGATTCATAATTTAAATAACGATTAGTGTGAGTTTCTTTTCTATATATTTTGGTTGCCAATGTTCCACTTTTTTTCTTCATGACCAGTATATCTAGGAATGGTAATTTGTTTTCTTTTTCATATTCATATTGAGATAAAAGCAATAAATTCCTTTTTTTCCCCATTGAGATAAAAGCAATAAATTCCTTTTTTTGAGCACATTGAGATAAAAGCAATAAATTCCTTTTTTTCCCCTCCAAAATTATGGTCAAGATTTGTAGATGATACATTTGTAATATTAAAATCAGATATCGTAAAACGTTTTTTCGCTCATATAAATAGCATTGAAGCAAGTATCAAATTTACCATCGAATATGAAAAAGAAGACAAATTACCATTCCTAGATATACTGGTCATGAAGAAAAAAAGTGGAACATTGGCAACCAAAATATATAGAAAAGAAACTCACACTAATCGTTATTTAAATTATGAATCTTGTCATTCACAGCAACAAAAACAAGGTATTATTATTAGTTTATTAAACAGATTAGCTAAACTAATTACAGATTCAAAAGATTTTAATGAAGAAAAAGATATGCTACGACGTACTTTGGAAGACAACAACTACCCAAATTGGCTTATAAAGAAAACATTTAATCGATTCAGATCCAATAAAATTGAGAAACATGAAATAAGCAAAAACTACAAAGGAACAGTAACCCTACCTTATTTTCAAGATTTAACTGAAATTTTAAGTCGTATAATTAAAAAACAAAATATTAGAGTATATACAAAACCTTTTCAAACAATCAAGCAAATTTTACCCAACTTAAAAGATTCCATTGAACCAAAGCAACAGCCAGGAGTAATTTATGAAATTCCATGTTTAGATTGTGTTGGCATTTACAGTATATTGGTGAAACTGGTAGGGCATTTCTTACAAGATGCAAAGAACACATGCGGGATGTGAATTCAAAAAATTTAGCACGATTAGAAAATAATGATATAAACAACAAATCTGCTCTAGTAAAACATGTATATTCGGAAAAGCATCATATGAATTGGAATAATTCAAAAATTTTGGCAAAAGAAGCAGATTATATAAAAAGAAGATTTTTGGAGTCCTTTTTTATTCATTTTAATAATGATGCTTTTAATGATAAAACCAATTGTTTCTATCGAAATGCTTATTATAATTTAAAATTCTGAATCCGTTAGATGTCGTTTTAAATCAATAATGTATTTTAAATATTTTTTCCTTTTTTTTCGCGCCACTGTGGTTTTATTTTGGATGATATTTGTGTTTTGCTTAATCTCCTGATGAAGGTTTACTGAAACATAGTACACCAAAACGTTGAGTTTTTGTTATTGTTTTTACTTTTTAATAAAGAATTAACAGCAATTTAACTCAGACTTTACCAGAAGAGCATGAATAAAGATTTTAATAATATACCTGGTATCAAGAAAAGCCAAATGAGTTTAACATCTTGGTCAACAAACAGGCCCTACCATTTTGTGCTGCACCCACTTATCTTGGCATAAAGCTAGATAGGGCACTAACAATTCGCCAACACTAAGAGTCACTGCGCAAGAAGTTAACATTTCATGTTGGACTTTTAAGGCAATTATCTGGATCAAGCTGGAATGCAAATGCCACAGTACTTCACAACATCACCCTTGCTTTGGTCCATTCCATAGCTGAGTACTGTGCACCTGTTTAGTGTCGCAGTGCCCATACTTGCCTAATGGACAACCCCATTAAAGATACCCTACACATAGTGACCAGAGCCTGAGTCCCACACAAAAAAACAACCTTTTTATCTTAGGAGGCATCCAAACAACTGAGCTTCACTGCTAAAAAACTGTACCGTCTCTGGCTTGCCACACTCAGGAGCCAGAACACCTCCTACATGAAAGTCTCCTGTCTACACTTAGTGAATAACTACAGCAACTTACTGCAAATCAAGACATTTATTTGTGCCTGTTGCACTGGAACTGCTAAATGACCCTGCCCAGTCAGGCACCACTGTACCATGATGAGCCAAATATAAATGGAGCATGGAGTGGTAAGAAAAAACCTTGCAACATGAATATTAGCCCAATACCACCTGCTATTAATTTTCCCAGACCTGCAAGGGTCAATCTAAACCACCTCTAAAACAGCATTGGTCTATTCTGCTCAAAAACACAAAAATGGGTTATGGCTTTTACAGCAGCCAGTGACTGTGGCAAGGAGCAGACAGTTGAGCATGTAATTACATCTTGCCCCATATATCACTATCCAAATGGAGCCTGTGTTCTCTCAGATGTCAACAAGAACCTGCTGACCTGGCTAAAAGAAATATGTCCAAACATTTAATAGATCATCCAGCTCTCATCCATCTTTCTGAAAGTAGGCCTGTTGCTATAGTATGCCATGGTAGCAACCCATCTGCAGCAAATCGTTCTCAACACATTCAATTCTGTTGATTTTGTGAAATTCTGTGCCAAGTTTATTGCTGGCTACATCATACATTATAGGTATGGCCTGTAATCATTATTTTTTTACAGCTTATTTTGCTAATTTTTCTATTTTACTCTACTTTCTTATTTCCTCCTAACACTGAATGTAAAATCAAAATAATAAAGCAGTTCTTGTTTAGCTTTATTGGCTTGCATGTGACTAAAAAATTGCCCATCACATAATCTGATATTAAATTATTTTCGTTTACCAAAAAGATAAACTGCGCCAACAAAAAACACTATTGAACTGACTTTTTTTTATGTATCAATTGAATAATAATAATCTTTTCTAGAAAGACACTGCAGTGCATAAACAGACACAAATCAGAAGAACATGTTTTTTTAGGTAGTTATGAATTCAGAATAAATTTATTTTTTATTTAAAAAACTGAATTAAGTTTTTTATTTACTTGACATGGCTGATCCAATTTGTAACACATCTTATATGATCATTGATCTCATGTGGCTGATAACAAAGTTTCAAACGGTTGCTGTTTCTCTGATCATAACTCATCTGAAAAAAATTTTTAAATAGTATAATTTTATATAACCTTTTACTTTATTGTGGTTAAAAAACAAAAAATTTGCTTTACTGTGGTTTCTCATAGATATGACTTTAAATTACATCCAATGGGAAGGCTTCGATTTGGAAGTTCGAAGTTATAGAGAAAGTGAAGTTACTCTTTAATTCCCATTACTCCCAGGACACTCTAACCTAGAGTGGGAGCACCTGTTAGGGTTCCAACTATGGATTAAATAAATCAATCTGTTGTCTTGCAGTAATTGTCTTTTTAGGCAAAGACTATGTCCACAGCAAACAACTATGGATGGTGTCAGCAAGGGTATGTGACCAATGAAAATTTGCTCTAAATTCTCATAAAAGCAACTTAATAAAATGGTCCCCAGTCCCCAGCAGCCCTTAAATAAACAGCAGGGCAAAGAATCTATGGGTATAAATTCAAAAACAAGAAAAAGACTGATAATCAGAATGGAATTAGACTTGAAACCTGAAACATCAGTAGTCTTTGTGGTAGATGGACAGAGGTGGCAGAGAATTGAGAAAAGGAAGGTGGATATTTGTGGTCTGCAAGAGGTACAATGGAGGGACCAAGAAGCTTGTTTTATTGGAGTTGAAGAAGATACAAGTTATGGTGATTGGGAAATTGTACTGAAAAAGATAATGTGGGAATACTGGTCAAGGAGTGTTGTTGAGATATGAAAAAGGAGTGATAGAGTGATGACAATGTGCCTTATATTTGGGGAGGAAATGATACAGGTGAATGTGTTCATGCAACCCAAAGAGGAAAGCCAGATATATAGAAGAATAATTTTATGATAAACCAGTTCATGAATAGAATATGAAAGGTACAAAAGAATTGACTTTGAGGATTGGAGATTTTAATGGTCATGTTAGGAAAAAGGTGGATAGATTTGAGGGTGCACATGGAGGAAATGAAATTGGGGAGTGAAATTTGGAAGGTAGAATGCTGTTGGAATTCTGCAATCAGAAAGATTTATGTGTGGCAAATACATGGTTTGAGAAGGAGAAAAGGAAGGTGACTTACAGTTCAGGTGGTAATGCAACTGAGATTGATTTTGTTTTGGTGGAAAAAAGAAAGTACAAAGTTCTTGAAAGATGTCAAGGTGAATCCTTGGAAACTGCAACACAGATTAGTGGTTGTTGATGCAATGAAGGAAAACCTGTTTAAGCACATAAAAATGAAATAAAACATGCAATGGAGGGTATGGAAATTAAAAGAAAAATTTACAGACATGATGAAAAAATTAGTTAACATTGAAGTAAAAAATTTGTGGGATTCATTTAAGGATGACGTTTTGGACGCTAGTGAAAAACTTTGTGGAAAGATAAAACAAAGGAGAGAGCGAAAAAGCACATGATGGTGGAATGAGGAAGTACAAGAAGCAATAAAGAGAAAAAAGAACACATTTAGAGAGATGTACAAGATCTGATCAGAGGAAAATAAAAACAATTACAAGAGAGAAATCTAACAAGAAAAATTGTCAGTAGAGCAATGAGGAGAGAGGCTGAGCAAGAGATGAATGAATTATGTGATAAACCAAACAATGTGTTTAAACTTGTAAAGCTTTTAAAAAAGGACAAAATGTAAATTGTGGATGATGTTTGGATGTAAATTGTGAAATGGCAAATTTGCATTCAGTGAGAAGGATCAAAAGAAAGTATAGAAAAAACATATGGAATAATAATAATGCATGAAATCAAGACTGAGATTGGTATAGTGAAAGACCCAATGAGGTTCTCTTGAAGTAAATAACAAGTTCAATAAAGAAAATGAAATTGCAGTTGATTTAGTACTGATGAGTGAAACAATGAAGGGTCTGAAGGAAAAGCTTTTAAAATGGAGAAGTGCATTGGAGAACATAAATCTTGAAAAGATGAAGGTGATGGTGTGTGGGTTAACAGGAAAAGTTATACAGAGTAGAATGGACTAGGTACATGAATGTAGAACATGTGGCAAAAGGGTGACTGTGAACTTAGTCTTATGTACAAATTGTGACCAATGGTTTCATGGAAAGTGTTTATTTTTTTGTTAGTAAATATGATAAAGCAACAAGTTGGGCAGCAGAAGTACAACAGGAGGTAATGTGTGATGAAATGGAAACTGTGAAGGAATTTTGCTATCCTATAGGTTAAATACCAGTGGAGAATATGAAGCTGCAGTAATTGTAAGAACAAGATTGGAATGGAAGAAATTCAGAGAGTGCAGAGAGATACTGTTTGGAAAAAGATTCTCTTTGCAGGTGAAAGGAAAGATGTATAAAAGCTAAGTAAGATCAGCTATGTTATATGGAAACAAAACGTGGTGTTTGAGAGAAAATAAAGTAGCTATTATAAAAAGAGCAGAAAGATCTATGTTGAGGAAGATGTGCAGTATAAAGTTGGTGGAGGAATAGAGTGGAGCTGATGGACATGTTGGGATAGAAGAAAGCAGCAGGTAAGCTGGCAAAGACAAATGGTGTGAGATGGTATGGTCATGTTTTGAGACAACCTGAGGAAGATATTTTGATGCAGGCAATGGTACATAAAGTGGATGGAAAACATAAACAGGGCCAATGGAGGATGAAATGGGGAAAAGTTGAAGGACAAATGAGAAAGATTGGTTTAAAGAAAGAAGATGTGGCAGATCAGTGTAGTTGGAGAGAAGGTGTAGGAAGAGTTGCAGAAGTAGTGAAATGCATGTGGTCACCTTCGTTTACTAAGGAAATTTAACCAGATTAAACTTGGATTGTTGTTTACTTTATTGTGGTTGAAATATTTGAGAGTCTTGTAATAACCAGTATAGCTGTATGAGCTAGAAATTAATTCTGCTATTGGCATTGTTGATTCCAGAAAAATTTGTCATAAACAAATTTACTTTAATCTGACAAAAAAAAAAAACTGTTAACCAGAACAGATTGTATTTGTTAACTGTAGCAAGCAGGTTGTCTAAAGAGATAATTTGATGCCAAATCTTTTTTCAGTAAGATCAACTAAGCTCTTATATGATGATAGCATATGCAAAACCCATTTATACTACTGTCTTGAATAACTTGCAAAATAAAAACATCTATGTTCAAAATTCAAATACTAAGGTATGTTTAAAAAAGGAAAAATTTTTTCCAGCCTATCATACTGCAAGCTCTATTAATATGTTGTTGTATCTAAGATCATATAAAAAATGTAAAGGTTAAAGTTCATTTAGTTGAATTAATTACAAAGCTAGAACTATAAAAATTTAATATCTCAGATCAAATAAAAATGTATTTATAAGAATTACAACTAACAAAACACCATTTTAAAAAATATATTTTATTGAAATTCCCATGACATTCTGTTTGAACTGTTAGGCTCTTCAAAGTACATGCATTTAAAAAGATAATACCAGTTAAAGTGAATGTAAAATATAAAAAAAATTAAGAAATTAATACTACACCTCAGATTTAAATCACATAAAAGATTAAAATATGAAATAGTCAAAAAATTTTGAAACATTAATGAATGAATACATTTTTTTGAAAAAAATTAATAAAATTAACTTTCTCAAAAGGGATAAAAGTAAAAATTTATTATTCTATTTCAAAAGAAAATTCTTTGTTCCAATATTTATCTATAAATGATCCAGAATTTTCAGAGTAGAGCACATATTAATCTTTTCTGCAATCTAACTAAGTTCAATATGAAAATTTATGCATTCAAAACATAAGAGTATGGTTTCATTTTTACTGTTTTGATAATAATTAAACACTAAATTGTATAAAAAGTTTTAACAAAAAATAAATTACATACTTTGGTCACAGAATTTCTGTACTATATTTCATCTTTCTATCTGAGGCATGGTGATTATCATATTTATTTGGGTATAATGCACACTTGTGTATAACGTGCACCGAGTTTGTCGTTGGCATTTTTGGTACAAAATGTTGTGTGTTATACTCAAATAAATACAATAATTTATAAGTTTTTTAAAACATTTTTTACCTTTAATTTAACTGGTATTTATGTTGTCTACCTTGAAAAACTTAAGAAAAACAAACTGTTGGGTAAAATTAATAAAAAGTTATTTAAAAAAAAACAACAACTTGTTATCTGTTAATTACAGTTAATTGCTCTGATAATTTAAGTCCATAAGCACTCTACTAAAGAGCACCAACAACATATATTTATATACCATATTTATTCATGTATAAGTCACATTTGTGTGTAAGTTGCACCCCCTATTTTTGGCTCAAAAATTGGTACAAAACTTTTTTTCCACATTTTTTTATTAAAACCAAACACAACATCTAATATCCATCAAAGTTACTCTCATATCTGCTGTTACCAAACAGTTCATCGCATTGTTTTGTGCCAATCTCATTTAAATCAGCTTTGCATCAATCTCTTGTAAGTTTTTCTGAGACAGAAAATTGAATTTCAGCTGCTCAGTTGCTATTTTCTTTGGCAAAATTTATCACTCGCAGCTTAAATTGCATGGTGTACGATGTATGCTTTCTCTTTGTTGAAAATTGCAAATAAGATATGTAACTCTTAAACTGCAGACTGCTTGTAAACCACATACTTCTTATTCAACAGCTTTTTAATTGTAAAGCCATGCATGCATTTCTGTTGTCTCACATGTGTATATGCATGCGCACATTTATGCTGGCTTACAGTTGAAACTGTTGCAGTAGAATCGCTGTTTTAAAACTCTTAACACAACCTTGTGTATTAGTTGCACCCTCATATATAAGTCACCCCCACCCAACTTTTTGGCAAATATTTGGTACAAAATTTTCAAACTTATACACAAATAAATATGGTACTTAGAAGATTTAATTCACAATACTGAGTGAACCAAGTAATAAGTTACTTACAAGACTTATATATTTTTGAGCCTCTTTGAAAGAAGAAATCCAAGGAGTTTCTTCAATTTGAATAATTTTTCCTTTGGATAACATTAAATCTTGTTTGTATTTAATCTAAAAAATTTTGTTCTTTTGCTTGTTTTCAATGGTCAAATTTTAAAAATACCTTTACACTATTAAATAATCTATTTATTCTTAACAAAATTATAAATTTACAAATGAATAGTCTTGTGTACATTTCCGTATAAATGTAAATTAAAACTTCAAGTTTCAGGCATATCGGCATAGTATAGAAATGTCAGCAGATTATCAAAATTATATAGTGAAAAATATTAAAAGCAGTTTTTCTATTACCTGTTTTATTGTCCTAAACAACTAATACAATCAATGACTGAAATTACATAATAGTAATACCCAATTTACTTTGTTTTTATTACCAAGTTAATCCAGTAGTTAGTGTCTGTTTTTTGATATGAAAGGTATGTCTTTGAGCTGGCAAAATCTGAGTTATTTTTTTATTGGTTTTCCATCAATGAGACAGGTAACTGTAGATGATTTTATTTATTAAGGGCCATATTAAGATGGGTAATGTACACTTGTTACAAATTTGGCTTGTTTTTTTTTTATAGTGAATAAACTATTTATAAATAAGAATATGTGTTTCCTTTTTATAAATTATTGTCAAAAATTTTTAAGAGATCTTTAACAGTATAGCATAATTAAAAAAAGAAGAAAACGGAATAAAAGGCAAAACTTTAAATAACTAACATCACTTATCTGTTCTGGTAAAAGTCGTAAATGCCGCATTTGAACAGAGTCCTTGTATGAATCGAAGGGTTGACCTTTTGATAAATTGTATTTTTTTCGATATGATTTCTAAAATAAGAACATTATTTTGTGTAATGTTAAATAATCTTGCATAAAAAACAAAGAAATATTTATGAATTACCTAATTACAAACTAACTCGCACTGAAATTGTTGCTAAGAAAAATTTGTTGAGAATGTAATTATGATTTGAGACCTACTAAACGAAAAAAGGATTTTAATTAATATCAATAAAACTTTCACTTATACCAGGAGTGTCCAAAGTCTGGGCAGTGGGCCAATTACAGCCCACAATGAGTTTTTATAAGACCCGTGCCTGTGATCGCACAATGTGTTATTTTTGGCCTGCAGACACACATATACCAATCCAACTTTCAAGTTTCTTTTTTACACTAATAATGGTGGCAGCGCTTTCTGATAAGTTTAGACATGAAAAAACTGGCAAGATAAAGTTGGAACTATTATGGTGTTTGTAAACTAGATGAGTGCACAGACAAATTTTTTTTATTTTTCCAATTTTAGGTGATTTTTGTGCCAAAATTGCATTTTTTTGCTCATTTTTACTTGTTGCAAATACAAAAACTAGGCAGAAAAATGAGCAACAAAAAGGAAAACTGGAATATATGACATCAATACATCCCCACCTCACTCCAAAAAACAAATCAATAAGCCCCACCCCACCTTGCCCACCCCTAACCACTTGTTCTCACTCCGTCCAAAGCCTGAGTCTTTTTAAATTGGTACAAGAAGACGGCCTTCACAAATGTCAAATCCAGGCAAGAAAATTTAAGATTTGTGTTGCCAGATGTATTAATTGAAATATAGCTGCATAAAATAATAATGAAGTCATTGTTAATATATGTTCAATATGAATTACTTATCATTGATTTAATGCTTGTCACTAGCAAGAAAACACATCTTTACCAGACAAGTTGTTCACTGAAATTCGATTGATCCCATGCACCCATCTAGTTTACAAGAACCACCATTGTTATGTAATAATCGTGAAAACAATTAATTTTGTTTTAAAGAGTAGGGCCAGTAGGTTATAATGATTCATAGCGACAATTGAACAGAAGAGAAAGCTGATTTTGTAAGTGAAATTGTCAAGTCTACAGCAAGTAAGAAAAGAAAAGTGGATAAAAAAGGATGTTGTTTCCTGGGAAGGTGAAAGTTACAATATTTTTTTACTGAAAGCAGAAACAACTGTTGTTTGCCTAGTTTGCCATGAGACTGTTTTAGTGTATAAGGAGTATAATGTAAAGAGGCACTATGAGACAAAACATGCTAGCACATTCAACAAGCTATCAGAGGCTGATTGTGCAGAAAAAGCAAAGCAACTGGATGACAGCTTAGCCACCCAGCAGCTGTATTGTAAACGAGCTCACGAGTCAAATGAAAGCATTACTAAAGTGAGTCTTGAAGTGGCTTTGTTAGTTGCAAAACACAGCAAACCATTTGCAGAAGGTGAGTTTATTAAAATCTGTGTTATGAAAATGACACAACACATTTGCCCCCAAAAGAAAAAGGACTTCGCCAACATTTGCCTTGCTCAGAATACTGTGGCACGAAGAATCAAAGAGCTGTCTACAGATGTTCAAAGACAACTGGGAGAGAAGTAATTAAACTTTGATTTCTTTTCTCTGGCCTGCAATGAAAGAATGGACCTATTGGACATTGCTCAATTACTGATTTTTTGGAGAGGTGTTGATAGTGACATAAACATAAAGGAAGAGCTACTAGACCTCGAAAGTCTCAAAGACCAAACAAGAGAAGCTGATCTATTTCATAATGTTTGTTCAGCTGTTAATAACATGAAACTACATGGAGCAAGGTCAGTAGGATTATAACATATGATGTGCCTGCTATGGCTGGTAAGCAAAACGGACTGTCCACACACATATTTGCAAAAAAGTCAGTGATGAAGGAGGCAAGGCTGTTAAGCATCATTGTATCATTCATCAGCAAATCCTTTGCACCAAGCATTTACCATTTGCTCATGTCAGGAAGCCAGTGGCAAAGGCAATTAATTTCATCCAGTCTAAAGCTTTATGGCACCACCAGTTTCAGCAGTTCCTGCAAGACATTGAAGCTGAATATGGAGATGTATTATATCACAACAATATGAGGTGGCTCAGCATGGGATCAGCTCTGCAGCAATTTTTCTCATTTGGAGAGGAAATTGGACAATTTTTAGCTGAAAAGGGATGGCCAATGCAATAGCTGTCAGATACTGTGTGGATAGCAGACTTGGCTTTTTTGTTTGATATAACAAAGCACCTAAAAGCACTGAACATTAGCCTTCAAGGGCAAAACACAGTGGTCAACAAGCTATACTCGCACATAAAAGCTTTTAAAACGAAACTACAACTTTTTCAGAGACATTTGTCACAAAACAGAGCCCTGCACAACTAATTTTCCAGCTTTGCAGGATGTCATTATTGGTAGCATGTGTGTGGAGACAAAAAAATATGTAGAAGCCCTGATACCCCTTGCCCGTGATTTCAACAACCACTTTTGGGATTTTGCTGCAATTAAAAAATATTGTTATTTACTTCTCCTTTCAGCATGGATCCTGATGAAGCTCCAAAAAATCTGCTGCTAAAGCTAATTAAGCTTCAGTGTAATGAGTGCTGCAGCTGACTGCAACATCTTTCTCATGTGCCTTTTTACAGCAGCTGGATAAAAACAAGTTTCCAGAAATATGAACGTTTGCAAAGAAAATAGTGAGCTTGTTCAGCTCAACATATTTGTGTAAGCAGACATTCTCAGTTATAAACTTAAACAAGAATTGCTTGAGATCAAAACTGAATGACTCCCACCTACATGACATTTTACGCTTAAATACCACTACTCTTGAACCAGACTTGACCCATATATTGAGATCAAGATCTCAGTTTCATCCTTCACATTAACATAGTTGTGTTTTACTTTTTGGTAGAAGTGCAGATAATGTGTTGTAGAACAAAGTGCTTTAACTTGTATGCTGTTTAGTTGTACGAGTACAAAAATGAAAACATTAAATTACTCCATACTAATATGCTTTTATTGTGCAAAATAGTATCATCAAATGTTGTTGGCCTTTCACATTATCAAATCTGCCCCTCCTGGAAAAAAGTTTGGACACTCCTGACTTATACAATATAAAAAATTATAATAAAACATTTCTGATATAAATTTATGCTTTTTAGTTTTTAAATAGACTCTGATAAAAAATTTTATTATTGTGTAAATGACTAAATGTGAAATAAATGTCTTTGATAATAAAATAACACTAAAAATGTTTAACAAAATTCTTATTCTGTAGGACTTGACTTGAAATTATATTTAAATTGTTTTCATATTATAATCATATGTGGCCATAATTTTTTTAAAAAATCAATACAAGAATATAAACATAAATGTTTACTGTTTGGCTTTAGCCCTCTTCAGATAAAATAAAATACCAATTGACTTTTTTATATAAAATTTTGGTTTTTAAAAAAATAATAATAATAACAATGTTCTATTTCAAAACTAGCCCTGCTAGTAATTGTTTATTTCCTCTTAAAGGGCATATCATTTCTTTGAATGTGTTTTACTGTGGAAACTTGGTTCCATAAGATTTTTTCTGCTTTCTTGAAGTTTATTTGGAGCTAATTGACTTCAAAATAATACTTCTTAGTTATATTTGAATACAGGATAGTTTGGTGGATAGTGCAATCATGCAAGTATGCTGAAGCTTTTGTGATGTCCGTTGAAGTAAGCTGCTGCATTTGATAAAGTGATAGACTTGTTGGAGTGCTTGTATTTAGTGTGATGTGATTGAAATGAAGCAGGAGTCTTTAATCATTTTTCCTCTATGTTCTTTAGTAAATGAGTACCATAATGGCAAATAAACATTGACATCAGCTGTGATGATAATGTTTGGAAATTTTGCTTTAAAGGGGAATGTGCTGAATAAAACTGAGTTTTTTCTGTTTATTCTAGTTGGGTAGAAGGTACATTATGGGTGGGAAAACTTTTTAGCCCAAGGGCTCAATTCAGAAGATAATTTTGATCAAGGGCTGCACTTGTACTTATGACATAAAATTGATTGAAAGTGATGACTTTTTTTTAGAGACTGCATCTGTCACAACTTTACTCAGGAATCCGAAAGGACCAGTTGAACTAGGTAACCCAAATACCTGGGCTGAAGTAAAGCTGTGCTTATCTTTATTTGTTCTGGCACAAAAAATAGTTTGCAATGGGACTGAAGTTCTTTAAATAGTAAGTTCTGGCTAAGTACTAAGATTGATATGCTAAAAATTTCTCTTTACAGTTTTTAACCGTAAAGAATATATTCACATCAAATTCATAAAACTTGATCAATTCACAAAAAACTTGGCTCCTAAGCATCACCAACTTCAAAACAATTCACAGTGCCAACAACTGTAAATAATCACTCACAACTTTGTACTGACAAACTATTAGAATAAATTAGCACCCTGACAGCTAATATTACACTTAATAGTTCATCTGTTACACAAACAAAAACAATTCCCTGATGGCTAATATTAAGCTTAATAGTTCATCTATTACACAAACAAAAACAATTTTATCTCACTAGAGAATTAATTTCCAAGGCATCAACACTTGACCTTTTAACAACTACAGACAAAACAGCCTAAACAATTCAAAACAATATTGTTTGTCTAAACAATATCATTTTGAATTGTAACTAACCCTAACCCTATCCTTTGATCCACTTGCTATAACTTGTAGCTTGAAATCTTTGATTTGCTTCACTAGCTGGGAATTTAACAACTGTATAACATATGCTGTGAAAAATTTTCTGAAAAATGATTCTGCCTTATTAAATAAGTAGTGAGAAATTTGTTTATATGTCTAAGAGGAATTTTTTTGCAAAAGATAATACACAACTTTCATTGCACATTGCACTATTGTATTTTTAAGCTTCAGATGAAATAACCATGAAGACTAAATAATATTTTCTAACAGTTAAAACTGATCAGCAATCTAAGTCTAAGTACAACTGCTTTAAAAATTTGCACAGAGAAACTTTTTAAAAACTCTTTTTAAAGCTAAATACTTGATGTCTGTTTTAACATATCAATACTCTGTATGTAAATATTATATATATTACAATCATATTATCATGGTATAATTGTTTTAACTTTTGAAAGTAACTGAAACAACCTAACACACTTAGTAGCAGTACTTTTGTAAACAGAACTGCTTTGCTTCATTGCAGTCAGTGTACTACATTGCAATGTGTTCTAAAGCAGATAATGCATTCTTTGAAACACTTGATCATGACCACAAATAAACATATGCATATTGAAAAAAGATTGCAGCAGGTTTGTGTTGCTTGTGCTAAGAAGCATTTGTTAGAAGTAGATAGATACACAGACACATCATCAAGTTTCAATCATCATATCACTACTGTGTATAATGTAAAAAAAAAAGACTACAACTGGACAGTAATGTCTCTATATCTTGAAAATAAATTGGGTAATCAGTTATGTTGTGTAGTCCTGAAGTCCAGAGAAAAAATAATATATTGTTATTATTTATAGTTGATATGATTTGATAATGTACAAACCTAAAGTAAACTAACAAACTAACAAAAAATTAAGTCTAAATATCTAATTGCTAAAGTTACAAATTTTAACAAATTGCAAAAATATGTTACTTGTAATGTATTTTGTATGCATCATCAATTAAGTGAAAAAACTAATTGGCCTTACTTACAAGCTAAAGTGAAAACACAAAACTTTTTTTTATGATTGTCATATGTGACAATTTTCACAAGTGCAGTGCATTATCTGCTTCAGAACACATTGCACTGTAGGCTCAAAAGCATATGCAAGGAGCATAATAATAGGTACAAATGACATGCAGTGGTTAACTTGAATAATAAGTCTTTGTCATAACGTTTGGACAAAATAACTTAACAAATTTGATGATTTTAAGAAAAAAGTGTAGTAGTAGTAGTGAAATTAGAACTTTAGTGAGGGTAGCAGCTAAAAATTTAAATGAACTTATTACTAGTGGCATAACAAAAAAAGACATTTTTTAACAGGCAAAATAGAGTCATATTTTGTTTATTACAAACTCGTTTTATAATAATTTTTAAAAATATTATATCATTGCAATTACAAATATATTAATTTTACAATGATATAAAAATTAAACAGCTTTTTTTACAATTAGAGCATAAATTGCTATTTAATTTTAATAGAGCATAAACATTTTCAGAGATTGAAACTCAATTTTTGACAGCACTTTAAACTTTTAACATATATTTCTAACTAATACTAACTCATTAACTAGCACCTATCCTCCACTTTAACAAGAGAAAACTGATTGAAAAATCCCATACTTCAATTCTGAAAGCAATAAAAACAATCTGATTGCAAACAACAATAGTCATTCTCAACTTTTAGTGTGAAAATGTAAAATAAAGCTACCAACATTAAATGTTACAAATCAATTAGAAAGTAAAAAGTTTACTTGTTTAGCAGCTAATGATTTCACATCTTCACAAATTTTATTAAATTATTAAAATCTGGTTATTTCTTTCAATATGTTTACATTTTTTAAAATTATTTTAGGAATCTAATATTTACTTTTAAGCGTGCTAAAGAATTTCATCAAGCATTTTTTTGAGTCTATACTATCAACAATTCAATTGACAATAAAACTAAACTTCGTTTGCTTGGTGCAACTTAATTTTAAAAAAATTGCTCTAAAACAACTGTTAATTTAAACTTATTTGAGAAAATATAGGTTAACTTTATTAAAAATTTTATAAGTAATTAACATTTAATAAAAAAACAATTTTTAAAAATTTAATAAGCTTTTTTTTTACTTCAAAATCTGCCACATTAAGTAAAAGCTTTTTTGTTATATTAATTAAAACATAGATTATGTTTTGTTTTTCATTTTACAAACTTAAATCATAATGATCAATATATTATTATATGACAATAATCAGTATATATTACATCACTGTTCAAAAGAGAACCAATCCGTGCATGGACAAAATAAGATGCATTGACATCTAAATGATATTTGTCTTTGATTTGTTGATAATTACATTTATATTTGTTGTGACTAAACAAATCTTGGAGTTTTTTAAAGTGAGTAAAGAAAAAATGGTCATCAGACTTTCCAATTGTTGCTCCTTTTCCTTGATAAGATTGGCGATAATTAAACTAAACAAAGTATAAAGTTTTTAATGTATGTATAAAAAAATATGCAATAATAACCATACTTCAGAAAGTATTTTCATGGCATTTTGTGCTTGTTTAAAATTAGGTTGATCAATTGTTTGGTGAAGCAAGGATTGTTCTTCAATAGCTTTCTTCTTGTAATTTTTCTAAAAGTAGCATTTTGACAAACTTTTTTAACATTTAAAAATAATTTTTTAAAAATATGCAAAAAAAATATCCTTTTTATCTTTTCATAAGTGAACTGAAAATTTTTCTGTTGGTTTTTTTGGTTAAAAACCAAATAGTCTATGAGTTGATCTAAGACAGTGCTTCTTATCTTTTTATTTAACAACCTGAACACTATGGGCAAACCAATAGTAAGTAAACTTTAGTCATTCAATCTTTTAACACTTGAACAACCAAATGAGTCAATTGACCCATTTTGAACATTCAAACATGTGTATTTTTAACAAAGATTGCTCTATTCCATTAAACTTTTTGACAATTATTTTTTATTACAAAATAATAAACTTGTGTGATTTTTGAAGGTTTTACATTAAAATGACAATTTTTGGCATTGGTCTATCTAAAATGATTGATTTTAAACTGTTCAAAACATTATAATTATTTCTTCTGTGAAAATTAAGTTAAATTCTTAACTGCACGTATCAATTGATGCATTCAGTCATTTTATCTAGATCAATATCTAAATTGCTATTTCAAGTGCAAAACCTTCAAAAATCACAATTTATTATTTAAAAAAATAATTGGCAAGCAGTTTCATAAGAATAAAGCAATCTCTGCCACAAATACATATGGTTAAATGTTTAAAATGCATCAATTGACAAGCTTGCTTGTTCTAGTGCTAAAGTTTATTTCAAATGACTCTTTGTAAGCATAAGCATTGATGTTTCAAAAAGTTTTTACTTGAAATTAAAAGCTAAATAAAATCTTTTTGTCATTAAAACAAAAGAAGTCCAAAAACTCATCAAAAATTGAAGTCAAAAATAAATTTTTAGGGATCAAAAGACCTTTTGATATAGTTTAGTCAATGACCATACAAATTAATATAGTGACCTATGAGTTGAATAACTGATCTAAAGTATTTAAGATATTTTAATAATTTATTTTTCTTAAATCAAAATCTTTAAAAAAATTTCAAAAATATTTTAAAGCCAAAATTTAAAAAAAGTATTCTTAATATCTAACTAACCTGGCTAGCTTGTTTTCCAGCTCGAGTTTGAGCTTCATAAAGTGGTGTAATAAAATATGGATAAAAGTAAAATCCTTTTTCATTTTCATATGCTTCTTTGTATTTATAGTTGCTCAAACTACTTTTCATCTACAACACAAACTTAATATTGATTAAAATAAAAGGAAATAGCACTTTACTCTTATTTTTTGGTATCTAATAATGCACCATGCATGAGTAAAAAAAAACAGAATTTGAAATAAACACTTATAATTTTAATATCCCAGATATCTGAAATATTTAATAAAATCCTGGAAGTGATGGCATAAAAAAAACAAACTTTTATTGTTTTTTGATGCTCAATGTAGCAGTGATGAATAAAAATTGTTTAGTCAAAAGTGTAGCCATTGAAATTAAAACAAAGTTTTAAGTGGTTTTAAAAAAACACAAATAAAGTATTTTGTAAGTGGATTAAAGACGAACTTTATTGCTTGGTAGTAACTCAAAGAACAAAAAAAGTTCAATTTCTATTTGAAAAAGAAACTAACTTTATTAAAAAAAATCTTTATTTCTATTTGAATAAGATAGATAACCTTATTTAAATAGAATCAAAGCTTCTCTACTCAATATGTGGGTTTGGTGTTGGCATTAAAATTTTGGTATAAAAAGCAAGAGTAGTATATTTATAACACTTTTACAAACCTTTCTGAGAATCTCAACTATTCCAAAACAACCATAAAAAAGTTTAATGTGACTTTTACCTTTATTATAAATTTATCCACTTTTTATGTAATTATACAGGGTGATTAAAAAATAACTCCTCATTACAAAATACTTATAATTTAATCAAAAATTGTAATATTTTTACCAATTTTAAATCTATGTTCTTAGTTTTTTTTCCAGATCTATTATCGTAAATCCTTAAGTATAATCTGCATTTTTGCCCAAAAATTTAAAGGACAAAATGCCTAGTACCTATTATACATGGGGTTAAAAATGAAAAATATTTTTGAAGCAATGTCAATGTTTGATGTGAGGTGTAAAAATTGTATTACACATGTGTGGAAGTGCTTGTTTGACTACCAGTAGGTGCTGCTTGCTTAATTACAGTGACCCCACATTACTTTGAAACTCACAATTCAGTAGGTTATTCCATTTTACTTTGTGATTCACAACTTAGAAAGTGCAAACAAAATGCTCAAAAAAGCAATACATTTGCATTATGTTGTATATACAATAATAATAAAGGACATTATTGTATACATGTTTACAGAACAAGGAAGTTATATAGACCACAGTGAATCAATTTAAAAAAGGCATGCATTTTATACACAAGGTTTAGGTTTTTCACATGTACAAGCCCCCAAAAATCTTTTGCATATCATACTCAGAGACAGATTATATTCAAGGGTTTATGGTATTTTGTTTAAACTTTCAAAGTTTTATGAAAGTGGCTGGATGTTTTATCTTACAGAAACATGAATAGCCAGCAACACATCAACAAGTTTGCAGATCCATTGTTCAAGTGCAAAGACAGTGAAAAATCATTAAAGCATGTCTTTCTTTAATGGTTCTCTACCATCCATTAAAGCAGTGGTTTCCCAGAATATGTGTTGTGAAGGGTCAAAAAATAAATTGTGCAGGATGATCCAAATCTGTCAAAATGAGATTCTGTTGTAAATTTTTCAATAAACTTTTTTTCATCTATTCAAAATTCAAGCTCTTTCAATCCCATCACAAACTGTTTGTCAAAAACTGACTAAATTAATTAAAACTATAAACTAGTGCATTAAATTGCAGATATTATTGATAGCAATTAAAATTCTGTGAACATTTTGAAGGCTGACTAAGCATTCTTACAAGTTAGAATTTCTTAAAAGCCAAAAAATCCAAAAAATATCCAAAAAAATTAGGGATTTACTTTTATCAGTGATCATGGTGCTGTAAAGCTGCAATGTGTGCTCTGCTATGAAATGTTGTCAAACGAATCTCTGAAAAAGAGTAAATTGAAGAGACATGTATAGACATGTGAAAAATGAGCACATCTTTTTTTGAGCAATAAAAAGCGGCACTGATGCAAAACCAATTTGATTCAGCAATAACTTCAGCACTTTCAGCCTCTAAGCAAGCCTCACCGGCATTGTATGTGGTCACAATGCATATAGCAAGAAAGATCACAATGCATACTGCATATGGAGAACAGCTTGTTAAGCCTGCAGGATCAACATGGTCAGACTCATATGCAGCAACAATAGGGATGCAAAATTGCACTAAAAGAACCTTATTGCACAACATTTGTTACCAGATCTTTTGAGAGTGATGCAGGAGGTTGTTGCTCTTGTCAATTTTGTCAAATCCAGCACACTTAACTCTCATCCATTTAAGCAGATGTGTGTTGACTTTGGGTCTGAATTCCAACATCTCCTATTTTACTCCAATATGAAATGGCTTTCTTGTGACAAGGTCTTGTGCCATGTAGTGGATCTATGAAAAGAGCTACAGAACTTAAAAAAAAACAATTGCCATGCCACTCAGTTTCAAGATAGCTGGATGTTCAATCTATGCTACTTAACAACATCTTTGCTGCAGTAAACAACCTTAGCCATCAATGCAAGGCAAAAATCATAATACCATCACTTTCTCCAAGAAACTGTCTGCCTTCAAAGAAAAGCTGCAACTCTGGAAAACAGAACTGAAGTGTGAACAAACAGCTGCATTTTCACTAATGAATGAGTACCTAATGAAATGGTATCAAATTATAATTGGCACATCTTGGTGTAGCATTTGGAAGACCTTAACAGAAAGTTTGTTAGTTACATCTCTGAGATAAAACTGGCATTTCAGTTGTTGTTTAGGAATCTGTTTCTGGCAAAGGTTGACTGCTTATCAGAGGATGTCCCTGGACTGCAAGAAAATCTTATCAATCTGCATCACAATGAGTTCCATTGACTTAATTTTCTCCACAGCGTGTGTTATTTGAAGAGTTCTAAACTTCTATACCATTTACAAGTCTATTTGGCAAAAATGAAAATCAATTTGGCACAAATGAAAATCAATGTGGCACAAATGAAATTCAATTTGGCACAAATGAAAATCAATTTGGCAGAAATGAAATTCAAATTGACATTAATGAAACTATATCCTGTTTCTTACTTGCTATTTTCATATTTTGGCATAATTTAAAAAAATTTTCTTTTTTAAATTCTTATAATATACATGTATATAGTTTTATTATATATAGTAATAAATAATATAAATATGTACATATATAGCGACACCATCGAAGACCCTATATTTAGACCTAATATTATGGAAACCTAATTATGGAGATCTAATTATGGAGACCTAATATCTCTATATAGATTATTGCGACTATATATATATTATATTAACACTGTATGAAAATCAGTTCTTCTAAAGTGCTCGATAACAAAGTTAGAGCTTGAATTAAGATATATTATATTATGGAAAACTAATATATATTATGGAGACCTAAAATTATGGAGACTAAATACATATATTATAGAAACCTAATTATGGAGACTACAGGGTGTCAAGAAAGTTCCCGATCGATTTTTAAATTTAATGTAATTCAAAAACTTCAATGAATTATGATAAGTTCTGTACATCATTTTTCCACTTAATCCTCCTTTTCAATGTTTCAGATACACTTTTCAAATTTTTTTGGCTAAAATAATAATAAAATGAGTAAAAGAGCTGCAATCATTCAACTTCATCGTGTGGGACATTCAAATTCTAAAATTATGAAGTTGCTAAAAGCACCAAAATCGACTGTTCACGATACAATCTGCATGCTTCCAAGAACTTGGAACCATGGAGGATCGGGATAGGAGTGGACGACCTCGATCCGCTTGCACTCCAGCAAAGATCAAGGCCCTCAGGGAGAGAATTCGGAGGAACCCCAAACGATCCTTGAGGAAAACGGCTAAAGACATGAATATCAGCCATGAGTCTGTCAGAACAATTGTTGAACAGGATCTCAAAATGTCCCTGTACAAAATCAGGACAAGACAACTCCTAACTGACCTCCAGAAGCGAAAAAGAAAGGAGAGGGCCAAAATTCTGCTGAACCGTCTGAAGGGAGGCACGGAGAAAGGCGAAATCGTTTTTTCAGACGAAAAACTCTTCTTGGTGGAGGCGAAGTTCAACACCCAGAATGACAGGATTCTCAGAAAGTCGCCCAAGGACCTCCCTGATCATCTTCAATTCGTTTCACGCCGACAGAAACCCTCGTCTGTGATGGTATGGGGTGCGATCTCCAAATCTTGGAAATCTCCCCTCATTTTTGTTAAAGAGGGGGTCAAAGTGAATACAGATTCGTATGTCAATGATATTTTAACCCCTGTCCTCGCATCGATGAAGGAAAAGTTCAAAAATAAGTCCTTCACCTTCCAACAAGACGGCGCGCCTTCTCACACATCAAAGAAGACGCAGAAGTGGTGCAAAGAGCACTTTCCTTCATTCTGGACCAAAGATTTGTGGCCACCATCTTCGCCCGATCTCAATCCTATGGATTTCTGTGTGTGGGGTATTCTGGAAAAAGAAGCCTGTTCTTCACCCCATAACAATCTGGAGGATCTTCGAGCTTCCCTGAAATGAGCATGGGAGAAAATTCCTCAAGATGCCCTTTGTGCTGCTTGTCAGAATTTCCGACAGAGGCTCCGTGTTATTGATACAGATGGGGGTCATTTTGAATAAACCAGATTTTTTTATGTTCATGGAGCTTTGTTCTATCACCACAATAAACCTTTTGTTGATTTAACCTTCTGTCATTAGCCCTATATAATTTTTTTTAGGATGGGGAACTTTCTTGACACCCTGTATATATACATTATGGAGACTTAATTTGGAGACCTAATATATGTAGAGACCCTATATTATCTATATATGTTGTTATAAATATGACTTTTTGCATAAAAGCATATAAATATATACAATCAATAGTATTAGGTCTCCAAATTAGGTCTCCAAAAATATATATATAGTCTCCAAAATTAAGTTTCTATAATATATTAGGTCTCAATAATATATATTAAGTCTCCATAATATTGGGTCTAAATATAGGGTCTTCGATGGTGTCACTATATATGTACATATTTATATTATTTGTTACTATACAATAAAACTATATACATGTATATTATAAGAATTTAAAAAAGAAAATTTTTTTAAATTATGCCAAAATATGAAAATAGCAAAAAACAGGATATAGTTTCATTAATGTCAATTTGAATTTCATTTCTGCCAAATTGATTTTCATTTGTGCCAAATTGAATTTCATTTGTGCCACATTGATTTTCATTTGTGCCAAATTGAATTTCATTTGTGCCAAATTGATTTTCATTTCTGCCAAATTGATTTTCATTTTTGCCAAATAGACTTGTAAATGGTATATTTAAAAAAATCAATAATTGGCAAAGAAGTCACGGCTTTTCTGCTTCTGTTTGTGACTACGTATCTTTGTAAGCAAGAATTTTCAGCACTCACAGTCGTTAAAACCAAGGCTTGTAATTGCCTTGAACCAGGTCATGACATGCACATTGCTCTCAGTGAATAGAGCTGTGCATTAAAGATATTATGAAGAAACTGTAGTTTCGTCAATTGCACCAAAGTAATGATTTGATTGTAATAAATAGGTTGTCTGTGTCTTGGGTTTCAAGATGTTCACCAAATCCAAATTTGGGCTGCACTCAAAAAACTTTGGAAACCACTGAATTAAAGAAAGACATGATTTAATGGTTTTTCAACATCTTTGCACTTAAACAACGAATTTTCAAACTTCAAAGCATGTTGCTAGCTGAGCACATTCCTGTAGGGTAAGGCATCCAGCCATTTTCATAAAGCTTTGAAATTTCAAACAAAATAATAAATGTAAAAAAAACAAGAACATAGATTTAATTCCCATACATCATAAAATATACACAACAAAATTGAGAAAAATATAACAATATTTGAATAAATTATAACTATTTTAAAATAGGGAGTCACTTTTCAATTACCCTGTATATATTTACTATATTAAACTTAGTAACACCATGTGAATGAATTCAAGAAATTCCTTTGTTTGCACTTGCTTACACTGAAGATATCAAAATAAAAGATGTGCATAAACAAAAGATGGAAGGTTGGGTTTCAGTAATAATAATTTAAAAAAAGGATGATATGAAAAAGATCATTAAAGATGAGAATGAATGGGACCAGAATTTGATGAAATTGAAGCTGTAAATGAATGAAGGTATTAAAAAGATTATTCATAAAGAAAAGAAAAATAAAAAAAATTAGCAAATCATTGAAATTAAACATGGAAATGATTGATGCAAGTAGTACAATAGGTATTATGGCACAGATTAAACTTGTCATCACTTTATAGATAAAAATTTCCTATTGATAGGAAGAGTGTGGTAGTAAAAGTTTTTGCTTTAAAAAAAACTTGTTAAAATTTGGAGTTTACAGTGAGGTGAAAATTGCAGGAGCATACTAAGAAAATATTTGAAGGAATTACAAATAATGTTAACTAGGAAAGTGATGCAGTTTGAATTTATGCTTGAAAAACAGACAATTATTCTATTGATATAAAGTTGAGAGGAATATTATGATCAGAATAAAAAATTGTTTAGGTTTTTTATAGATATGGAAAGGGCATTTAATAGAGTTTGTAAGTAATGGAGTGCTTAAGAAAAAAGTGTAGGAGAAATACTGATGAAAATTATAATAAGTCTTTATAAAGCTTTTAATAAAAGTCAGAGTTGGATCAAGGTTATTAAAAAAAATTTAAAAAATTTTTTTTAATTTTTTAAAACTAGTATATACCAAAGACAAATTTTATCACCATTGCTAATTACAATCAAAGTTGACTTTGTCAGAGAGGGTGCTAAAAAAAAGTGTTAACAATTAAAAATTTGTATGCAAGTGACTTGGTCTTAATAAATTAAAACAATTAAAGATTTATGAAAGAAACTTAAAAATGGAAGGAGGCTTTTCAAAGTAAAGAAATATAAGTAACATAAAAAATATAAAATCAATAAAATTAGGTCCAAAAATATATATACAGGGTGTTCCAAAATGGTTGACCCCATTCTAAATACCCATATCTCGGAAACTACTTGATGGATCATAATGAAACTAAATACCTTTTATGTTGAAGGTCATAAGTTTTATTGGTTAAATTTACAAAGAAAAGTACAAATATTTGTTGGTTCTATGACAGATTTTTATAAATGTTCAATATGAGCACCGCCTGTGACTCTGCACATGTCGAGTCAGTATTCAAGCTCATGCCAAACTCGCTGTAGCATGTCTTCGGTAACAGTTTCCAGTGCAGCCATAATTCTCTGTTTCATTTCTTCAATGTTAGCTGGAAGAGTAGGTACAAAGACTAGTCCTTTCACATAACCCCAGAGGAAAAAATCACATGGAGAAAGGTCGGGTGATCGTGGTGGCCATTTCAGAAGCAAATCGTCTTCTTCACTACCTTGACCAATCCATCTCTCTGGCAGAACCTCATTGAGGTAGGCTCGTACAGTGAGCTTCCAGTGAGGTGAATTGAAGAAATGAAACAGAGAATTACGACTGCACTGGAAACTGTTACTGAAGACATGCTACAGTGAGTTTGGCACAAGCTCGAATACCGACTCGACATGTGCAGAGTCACAGGCGGCGCTCATATTGAACATTTATGAAAATCTGTCATAGAACCAACAAATATTTGTACTTTTCTTTGTAAATTTAACCAATAAAACTTATGACCTTCAACATAAAATGTATTTAGTTTCATTATGATCCATCAAGTAGTTTCCGAAATATGGGTATTTAGAATGGGGTCAACCATTTTGGAACACCCTGTATTTAAGAGTACATTAGACCTATGAAAAGTTTGTGGAAAGAGGTAATGATAATTTGATTTTATGTAAAAATGCAGAAAATGGACACGTGGAAGATGCACAAAGGTAAGAGAGGAGGTAACTTTTAACCTTTAGTTTGCAAAAAATGCAATTGAGAAAAGATTGAAATTATTAAAAATTTTTGTGAAGAGTATAAAAGAGTAGAAATTTTAGGTCTTTGAGAGATTACCTAAATACCATTAAGAGAGTAACACAAAGATTGGACCAAGAATCAAAGCAATATGTGAAAAGTACTGATGATGTAAGATGTCAAAAGGAATAGTTTGCAAATGGAGAATGCTACAGAAAGAATATAAATGGCAAAATGGTGTGTTTAGTAAAAAGAAAGTGAAATGACTCTAAGCAACTGCAAAAATATAAAACAAATTTAATTAAAGTTGCAAAGAATACAGAAAAATCTCTTAATTAATCTTACTCATGAAAAAAACAATTAATGGTATTGGAAAAAGTGTTTCACAAAGCAATTTAAAAAATCAAAATAAAAAAAATATTTAAAGAAACATGTTATCAGGTTTCATTCAATTTACATGTGTTGATTTAGAGAAAAATAACTTGATAAATCAATTGAAGTCAGCTACAATAAATACATATTATTAAGTTATTATAAAAAATTTATGTTGTTTAATAAAAATAACCAATTATTAGATTACAACACTAAAAATAATGTGCCCTCAAATTTGTAAGTGTAACTTTTTTTTATCAATGATACCACCAAGAGATAGTTTGCTTAGTAATTAAAGTAATACATCACAAACCACATTTATCTTCCTTAACATGTTAATAAATTTTTTTGCTAGTTAATGGTTGGTTAAAACATCAGCAATTTTACTGTTAGTCATATTAGCCATTTATTCTTGACAAATTTTTTTTTTTTTTTTAAATAATCACAAATTTAACTGCTTTGAAAAAATCAATCTGTAAAACCACAAAAGCTATAAAGATAAAATTTTAAAATTTAAATATTAATAAAGTTTTTTATTAACATTTTTAATTGAAAAACCTTTTTCATAAATAGACAAATATTTCTTAATTATAATCCTTTTTTAAATCACCCATTTCTTTTACAAATTTGTTTTATTCACTTTGCTAATAAGTTTAAATTATCACAGTGAAGCACTATGATTTTTTTAAAAAATGTTAAAATTACTAGAGTAATATGTTGTCTTTTAAAACTTAAGATAAAACAAACCTTTTTAGCAAAAACAAACAGTGGTGTTTCATTTAAACAATGAAAATATCCTTTTGGTGTTAAAACATCTATTTTTCCTTGTTTAGTATATTCCACCTAAATTTACAAAAAATTTTAATTGGATAAAAAACAGTAAATTGCCAAAATTCAACAAGTCTAAATTAAGTGTAAGTTTTTACTTGACTTTGCAACATTGTAGTCAACTTGTTTTGTTGAATTTGAAGTGCATCTTTCATTTCAGCAAAATAGCCAATATCTTCTTTTTCATGTTCTTCTTTATACTTTTTCTATGAAAATACAACTAGTCATACTTGAGATTATTAGTTTCAAATACTGTATATTTTACACACCATTTTAAAGTGTTTAACAATTATTACTACTTTTAGAAACAAAATTAATTGAATTTTTTTTAAATAAAACTTATGTTTTAAATTTATTCAAAGTGTGTTGCAATAAAAAGAAAAACTAATTAAAAATTTTTACACCCTTTTGATCATTACTTATTTTTCAAATAGATTTATTAGTTTATTTTATTGTATATATTTCAAAATTTAACACTCTGTATCAAAAAAAGATAGACTTTTTTTAAATTTTAAGTTAAAAAAACAACTACTTTAATAACAATATATTTATTTTTTCAATAAAGGCTAACCATATGTGACTTGTGTAATAAGTAATATGTAATAAAACAATAAAACAGTGGGGTAAAGAAGCACTTATAATAGTCTATTTATCTTTGCTATTTTTTGAAAAAAAATTGATTTTGATAAGTAAACAACATATTAGCAAAAACAGCCATAAAATTTTTGTTTTTTAAATGAATAATAAATTATAATAACAAATTGTTTTTAATTGATTTGCTAGCAAAAATTTTGACTTTTTATTTTATGCTCTAAATTTTGCTTTGTCAGTAATGTCTAGGCAGTACATTTTAAAAAGTTCAGTACTTTATATTTTTTGATGCGCTTTTGTTTTGTTAATAAATCTTTTTATTATCAATATTACCTTAAAGTTTTGTAAAAAGTGAATAACAACAGCATTGTCATATCAATGCTGGCTACACTTCACAACATTAAATGGGTGTAGTTGATTTATTAAAGTGAGTTGTCAACTCATTTTACAGGCTGCTTATAACCAATGGACTTAAAGTGTTAGTCCTTTCCACTGGCATACTTATTGTGTTCAGAGTTGTAAACATTTCGCATTACAATATTTTTTGCAGCTTTAAAATCTTTGAAATTACATTTGGTTCAGCAATGTGAAGCAAACAAATGCAAAACACTTAATTTTGTATGAAAGGCTGATCAAGAGCAGAATTATAAACATCAAAGAGTCTTTAAAGAATCTTTTGTTTTTGAAACATCTTTTGTTCAAGTTGAGACTAAAGGGGTTTTACTTTACTTTTGAGGTAATTAGAATTTAGAAGGTTTGGTAAGAAGGGTGCCACTAACTTGTATTGTTACAATAAGGCATAAAACTACAGTGCATCTGGCTTAGTAATAAAACTATATGCCATAAAAATTGGTTTTAATACTTCCATATAGAAAATTGTCAAAAAAGTACTTTGAAATCAATGAATTTATTTGGAATAACAAATGACAAAAAAAAAACTTGAAATCTCTTTTTTAGGCAAAAATGGCATGAAAAAAATCTACAGATTCTATCTTTTAAAAAATAAATTATTTTCACATTAAAAATCAATTAAAGTGCTTTTTAACTCTAAAAGACTTTACCAATTAAAGTGCAAATCATCAAAATCGAAATTCTCTAACAATACAATTAAAACTAAAGATGACTGGTCTTGAACCAATGAAGGAATTTTTGAGAAGTCAAAGATTGAGGTGGTTGGAACACACTTAATGGATCAGCAAAGAAGAAGCTGCAGCAATGGTATAAAAATTACAGTACTTTAAAATAATTAATGGAATTGATGGAACCATAGCTCTTTTAATTTTTTGTGTCTTCAAAAAGACTGTTTACTTGAGAATTCTTGCAGCTAACTCTTGTCAAAAGAATTTGTTGATAAACAACAAACTGCAAGAAAACTATGGTTTATATAGTATTGGAAGACATCAAAAGCAGCAGCACATCTGATTAGTTGGAAAAAGAGAGCACACAATTGGTTAAGTGCTCACTTGTGCCACAAGCGAGAAAGCTTCAATCCATAGTCAAACTTTTTCTGGTGACAAAGAGAGGGTTTAAGAGACTCTATGAAGGTGGCTTCAAGTGTTGCCAGATGAAAAGATGATCGTCCTGTAGCTAAAACAAAATTTGCAACAACAAAATTTGCACAGAAAAATTTGATACTAACTGATTCTCTATTTAGCTACAGAATGATCATCTATTAATATAAAAGATGATCTATAAATTTTATAATATTATATATAACAATTTTTATAATATAAAATAAAGGTAGTAAAAACAAACTTTACTGAAAAAGCATGTCTGTAAAAAATTTTTTTCAAAGCTTATATTTGTAATATGAAGCACAACTACAATTATTGATTAACATATATAACTAAAAAAATTTAACACTTATTGTTTTTGACTTCTTAAAGCCCATTAGCCAAAATTATTAAAAAAGAGGGTCTGAAAAAAGTCATGAATGCCAAAAATGTTAATTTTTTTTTTTTACTTTTCTATCTTATACATATATACAGTACATATATAGTGATTACTTTAAGGATAGTGGTGCCTAACTTTTAAATAGCTGTCACAGAAGCACTGGAAACACTTAATTTTTTAATAATTTATAATTGTTGGTCTCATAAAAGTCTTCTTAGTACTCATAAAATTCTTATAGAAAATTCTAGCATTATGGCATGCAAGGTCCTGTTTTTGTGCTAATTGAAAATTATGTTTCTTCAAGACATCAATTTGTAAGCATAAAAAATACTTTTCTTCTTCAAAATCCATAAACATTGGGGTTCCTCAGGGTACAATATTGGGACCATTATTTTTTTTAGTTTATATAAATGACATGCCAGTTGTTTTGATTATTTATCAAAGACTTTTGCTGATGACACATGCCTTATCCTTAACAATGAGTCTTTTCAATTCCTAAAAGAAACATATGAACAAGAATTTAAAAAATTTGAAAACTGGTACAATGCCAACGAAATTCAAATTAATCCTCAAAAATCTGTTGTCCTATCTATATTTTCAAAACTAAATATATATCCTATTAACTTTATGTATCCCATAGGCCTGGAAAAAAGTTTGGACACCCCTGTCATAGGGACTTCAAATTAGCTTCTATTAAAAATCATAAATATTTTGGTCTCATGGTTGACAGCAAACTAACTTTCAATCAACACATTCAACAAGAGTCAACAACTTAAAGCCAAAGTTTATAAATCTGTAGGCATCATAAGTAAATTAAGATATGCCTTTCCTTCATTTGCCTTCCTTCTTCTTTATTATGCTCTAATTCATCCTCATCTAATTTATGGTCTTCTATCAGGGGTAGTACCTTTTCTTATTTGCTAAAATTATGTCTTCAAAACAAAGCTATTTGCTTAGTAGCAAACTATGGTCCAAATACTTCAACTTCTTCATTTCTTTTAATTTAGAAATTTTTTAAATTTATGAATTATACATTTTTGAAATAGCAAAAATTATGCACCAATACTCCAAACAATTTCTCTCAATTCCACATAATTGGTTCACTAAATCTACTTCTCTAAATAACCTTTATCTTCCCAAATCTTCTTCTTTGCGATATCAAAAATCAATTAAATACAAGAATGTTTGGAATTTTGCTGGAAAGCTTCATAAAAAAATCTTTCAATAAATTGAAGATTGATCTCTAAACACAATTACTGAAATCAAACCAATAAATTAGTTTGACATTTGACCCTTTTTCGACTACAAATTCTCAAGCAACTTTCGAATGGCTGCTTGACTCAAAGCCATAATCAGTTCCTTTGCAGTCATCTTTCAAGATTGTGTCTTGTTTGTTTTGTTTTTTCTTGTAGTTATTTTTTAAATTTAAATTATTAGTCACTGATGCCTTTTTTTCTCAAAAAATAAATATATAAACTTGAACTTTTTTTTAACTCTTTAATGACAAGTTCTCAGCAAAGTTTTTTTGTTTTCCAAAGTTTGTAAAAACAAATTCAGTCATCACTGTGCAGTACTTTCAAAAAATGATTCAACATTGATACAACTACTCAAAAAAAACATAAGCCAAAAACATTTGATAATGGTTTAAACAGTTTCAAAATAGTGGCTGTCTTTCAAAAAAAAAAAGTCCAGAATGTCTGTGTTTTTTGCAAGAAAAAGTGACAAAGATCAGTGTTACATATGAAAAAAGCCCACAGAACTTCTTTCTTTAAATGAAATATTGTTACAGGACTAACTTATTTTGATATGCTTAAAAACTGACTATTCACTTTACTGAAAGACAGTTTGCATGACTTAATTTTTGAACAAAATAGGAGTCATGTCATGTCTGGAACATGTCTGGAATGAATATTTTTACCACATTGATGTTGCTCATATTGCAGGTGATTTGTACATAGAACATTTGTAATGCAGGAAATAAAACTTAATTTGAATACAAGACTTTCACTTAGTTGAAGTTGAAAAGAAAAGTTATCTAAACAATAAAAACTTTTGCTAGAAAAGAGTTTCTTCTAATATAAAAAAAAAAACAATACAATATCTTCAAAATAATTGGCAAGAATTAAAATTAAAATTTTTAATTTACTTTCATTTATGACTTATTCCATCAGATTAAAAATTAAAACTAAAGAAACGTTTTTCTTCATTTTTTTGTCTGATGCTGTCTGATTGAAAACCATAAATTGTACACAGATGGACTTTTCTGGGCTAATAGCTTAAACTCAGATATTTCTATGTAAATGACTCTTTCTGAGTTAATAACCTGTCAACACATTTTGGGGTTCATATTGTTTTTCAAGGATGCTTAGAGTAGAAGCCCTCTTATATAACTTGGAATTTGTATTAGTTAGTTAGCATTTTTAATATTCACAATGTTTTAATGTTGATTTTAATGTTGACATAATGTCCATCCAATGCATTTTTATTGTTGACATAATGTTTATGAAGAACTCATTGTTCTTCATAAACATTATCAGCTAAGATAGTGCTGTAAAAAATTCTTTGTTTATATACAAATGATGCCCTTGACCAAAAAGAGCTGTATCAAAGGATCCACAATACAACAATATCAATATGCAAAGTAATTTATTTCCTCTTATCTTCACAAATAAATTAATTTATCCCAAATCTTTATAGTAAAAATCCAAAAATAAAAATCGCTTGTTATATAGAAAAAATATAAAAAACAAATTTCACTGACAAAATAATGGACTACATTAGGGTGAAATAGTAGCATGCTATAACAATCAATAAAAAACACAAAAACCTGTAGTTTGGCCACCCTAGCACCTGTTGCACAGCAAGCAATTAGTTCTTAAGGGTACATGTCTGTTTAAAAACATAGTAAAGTACCAAATCTACAATCTTTCATGCTCAAGTTTCAAAACAATTAAATAGCATTGTAATTGGATATTCAAAAACTAATTAAAAGTTTCACCTGGAAAACTATAATAAATACTTTGTGGAAGTTGTATGCAAAACAAATTGCCTCAGTTTAATTTATTTATTTTTTTTTTGGTTTCTAGTTTGTTCTTTGTTTATTATTGGGTTGGTCTTAGTTTGACTACAATTGCAATGTTTATGAAAAAGTAATGACCATATAATTTTCGTCATGTTTATTCTATTAATTACAAAAAATCATCAAGATGTTAACCTTTGGCTAACTTTTAAATGACTCCAAATATATACTTTTTGATATATCAAGATACTTTGGTTGATTTTTTAAATAACAATATAATATATTTTACATAGAAAGTTAAGACAAAAAGTACAGGGAGTTTTTTTAAAAAACACATTAACAGGACAAACACAAAAAATTAATTAGTACAATTCAGCCATACAACTAATGTCAAGTTTTATTGCAATAGGCACATCAGCAACACAAATTAAAGTGTACAATGAAGCATAACAAGGATTGTCACCAGAGTAGAAAAAGCAAATATCAGCTAATGCCAAAAAATTAGTACCTGTACTTGGTTGGTGAATATTTAAAAAAAATTACATATATGGAAACTAATGTAAAAAAGTTGAGCATACCAACATTAATTCTATAGGCAATAAAACACAAGAAAATAAGAAACAAATACAAGGAAACAATCAAGATGGTGCTAAGTTGCAGAATAAAAAGTGAATTTCAACTATGTCAACAATAAAGTTGTAATAAGCATCATGGGCCTTTACCTTCATTTCATTTATTTTCACTCTCTAGCCTCCTCAAATTGAGATTACAACAGTTATTGCTTTTGATAAATTGTGTAGACAAGTGTTTTGCTACATACAATGGTTCTCTAAAAGATTTTCATATGTTTAAACGTTATTAAATTTTTTTAAGTTTAGTCAAATTTCTGACAGTAGAAAAATTAGACCACAATAGCTCTTAAAGCAGAAATATGGCGAGAACACATTCATTTTAAATGGATGGCAAGACAGCAAATAAAACAACCAAGCTCTTGTACCATTCAATCATTGTAAAACAGCAATTGTCAAAAGTAGCTTAACTTAAATTTGCTTGATTTCATATTTGCAACAATTTATATTGAGGTTAAAGTAGAAAATCTCATATGATAAAGAAATAAAATAGGCAAAAAATTTTGAATCATTAGTCTAAAAGAAAAAAATCTTAATATGTTTTTTTTTTTCAAAACAGTATAACAAAATTTTTGCATTAAGTGTACATCAAATTTCATACAAAAATTTTTGAAGTATTATTGATTAAGCTTAATCCTAGTTTAAACAATTAATTTATTGCAAATGGTTATTTCACCATTCAGCATATTTTTATTTAAATTTCTTTTTATTTTCTTAACTTTTAATTTACTTATAATTTATGAAATTGTATATATTTTTTTAACTTTAACAAAACTAAAAAAATTGCTTTATAAGCAATATTTGCTTTTTAGTTAATTTTCACAATATGAAAATCATTCATGCCTATTTAATTTACTTTTTTTTTTCTTTCATGCTTTGTTGTAATAATTCATTTTAAGTTTTAAGTTTATCTTTAAAAAGATATGTCAGCAGCATGGTCAAGTGGTTTGAGCACTGCTGCTCAATGTGGATGTATTCAAATTAATGTGGTCACACTTATGATCAACATGGTGTCAGTTCAAAACCCACTTGTGCCATTCTGTTGTGTCCTTTTGACACTTTACGGCACTTTCCTCTGTTTGATGGTCTTGGCAAGCAGTTCTAAATTTCAATCATATCACTATTAAATTACAAGTCGACAGTAATATCTTAGCATCTCTGGAAGCAAGTCAGGGTAATTGCTTACCCTATGTATTAGTGTCTTTGTCACTTTCCTGCAAGTCAGGAGGATAAACATAGACATAAAATAAAGATTTTAAGATAAAAATGCTTGAAAAATAAACCAAGTAATAAAATCACTTTTACTGCAGAGTATTACATTATTTCAATACAAAAGAATTTATTGCTTGCCAAATACTGTAACAGCGTAAACCAAATTTTTTAAAATTGCAAAAGTGCTAATTAGTACTATTGTTGCTTTAAATATATCCCAAAAAAACTATTTTTAACAATGGAAAAAAATTTTTTTAAATATTTTGCAGTGGTTGCAATTTTAGTAAATATTACCTTTTTGCATAATAAAATCTATGATAACACAAAAAAAAACAAATTAATCTTTTTAATTGTTTTAGTAATGTGATTGTATACAAACTGTTTAAAACCATTAAAAATTAAGTATTATTGCTTACATTATTGGTTTTCATGCTAACTTGTTGTATATATTCTATGAATGGAATGGAAGAAAGTTGACTAAACAAAGGAAAGGCAGTTGATTCAGAAAAAAATTTTTTCTTGTACACAGATTCACTAACAGCCTGCAATTTAAACATTGTTATTATTTATTTTCAAATCACATAATTAAACTTTCAAAATACACATTTGCATTTTGAGCAAAATGCCATGATGTATAATCACAAAAAATCAAATTCAACTTTTAAGTACAAGATTTCTTCACATACAAAACAAGCAAACCTCAAAAATGTGCTATGCAATAAGTAAAACTTAACTTCTTTTTTACCAGCATACCACATAAATTACTAATATAAAACAAGTGTAAGCTGATCAAACTACAATATGAAGCATTAAATATAAAGATAATTCTATCAATGATGCAAAAAACCTATCAAAGAAAACTTTTATTTTTAAAGCATTGCAACTACTTTAGGAATAAGATAGTACACTATATATTTTACTTTTAAATACAATAAAAATCTTTATGGTGTTACCCTAAGACAACTTGGAATTAGACAGAATGTATAACTTCATCATTGTTGTAAACTTTTAGTTCATATTAAGTGTTATGGTTGTTTAAATAAAATATAAGATTGTTGTCACCATCTTTGAGTATTATAAAAGTGAGTGAGTTACTGTTTTGAAGAATGGCAAATCTTTAAATTTCAAATCATCAAAGTGTATTGCCAAATCATCACCATAGGCAAACTTTCAGAAAATAATGGAAAGCAGATCAAAAATAGAATGTTTAAAAAAGTTGTTCAGACATGGAGGCTGCTTTGTTTGCTGTCACCAGTAGCAAGGGTGAAACTTCTGTTGAAGATAAGCTCTACAATCATTGGGACTAAGTGGTGTCATGCAGAGGTCTCTCAGCTTTCAATTAAGGCTGCAATGCCAGACAGTGTGATATGCAGCTGTCAGATTTAGAAATATAGCATGGGCCTTCTTTTTAGCCTCAAAAGAATCCTTGATGTTCTGCACTATCAGAACAATTTGATCTATGGTTGACATCTCAGTCAAAACCCATCCTGCTCCTAAAAAGCAATGAATTGATATTTGGTTCAACACTGCCATAGATTAGCTTCTTGAGAAAGAAACAAAGAGCAGAGATATTAGTTGATAGATATTTTAATCTTCTTCAGGCTCCATTAGCTCTGGGATTACAACTACTAGCATTTTTCAACAGATTTTGAAAATTTTAAAGTTGAAAAAGCTGGAAAAAAAGAAGCCACATAACTAAGACTTTAATGCAGCTCAACAAAAACTGTTCATAAGAGAAAATAAAATTTTTAATAAAAATTATTTCTTTGTGAGATGCCAATACATTCAGGTTGTAAAAAGAAATGCTAGAAAGCCAATTAAACTGTATCAAATAAAAAAATTGCACAAATCTTTCCAAAGAGGATAATTTCAGGGATTTTGAGTTTTGATACATTGGATGCATAATAATTTATAAAGGGGTATTAAAGCTAAGCTTAGACTGTGAGATGACAATCAATAAATTGAAATATAAATTTATGCCAAGCATAAGCAACAACACAATTAGCATGTCTTACTATTGTCAATAAAAAGTACATAAAAGCAAAAAACAAACATGCACATACACATCTTCTGGACAAAGTCCAAAAATTGTAAAAAAAAAAAAAAAAAACTTGTTAAGTTGAAACTTTATACAGACTAATTCTGTGCTTCATGTACCACCTTGTTCACCCAAGGTTTATAATTTTTGCAAAACTTTGTTTTTTGAAAAAAAATTTGATTCTAAGTTGTTAAAAAAAATAAGTTTCTATGAGCTACAGTTAAAAAGTTATTGGTGTTTTAAAATTGCCACTTGATGACACAAATCTTTGATGCACATGTTGACTTTTTCTTTGTTTTTACTGCTAAAAAAATGGTTTCAAATACCTTGATCAATCTATTTTTTGCACTTACAAGTCCCTAAGATATTTTTGTATCTATAAAATTTTACATTTTTACTTTTATGTTTAGGCACACCCCACCCAGGGTTCCCCGAATCTAGAAGTGAGATAAATCGAATAAAAGTAGCTTAAAAGTTTTACTTTCATCAGATCACTTACTTGGTCAGTGTATATGTACAAGAAAAATTAAAACTCTTAAAAACAGAGGTGATTTAAATACCCAAAAATATTTTACAAGAACAGCTCAAATATACCAAATATAATAATTTATACATATGTATACCTTACTATAAGTCAAATTGTAATACATTTGTGTTGTAGTTAAACAATACAGTAGATAATAATTAGCAAAATTAATAACTTTACATAGATCATTCTTTTAATAGTTTCATAGTTAAAGTAGTTCAAATAAAAAGCAGATAACCTTGCCAAACTCTGTCTGGCCAAACTAAAAGGTTTAAAACCATTTTATTTTGAATGTAAAAGTTATAATTTTTCAAAAAATTGTTTATGACATGTTACCAGTATAAACTATCAGTTTAGAAAATGGAGCTTAATTCCTAAACTACAAATATGTTTGTCATGCTGGACTAAGGTACTTTTACATATAAGATTCTGGTTGTGAGAATAGGATTAGAGCTAGAGTAAAGCTTTTCACCTGAAATAGCAATCTAGATCAACACTCTGAGGTTTTTTGACAAGTTTGAGATCAATTTGAAATTGCTCTTTATTTTTTTCTTATTTATTTAAATGTTTTTTTGAAAAGATTACAACATTTATTTCTTTTGGCTTCAAAGCAGTCTCCATAAACTTATAATGATGAAAACATATATTGTTTAAATGAACAATGTTAACACTAGTTCTTAAGCATATATTTTCTTTCTCCTTACATGAGAGCCCATTTAAGTCAAAAAACCATTTTGCTTAATCCTTGTTTTTTTATGGCACACATCAAGTAGTTTATCATCTAATAGAATAAGCAATCATTATATATAAAGAGCTTCTTTGTGGTACAGAATTTTAATATCGCTTTAAACAAAGTCAATTTTTTCGGAGCCATAAGCTTTTCGTGACGCTCTCATCAGTGGCAATCGCCATTTTGACGCGATTGCCACTGATGAGAGCATCACAAAAAGCTTATGGCTCCGAAAAAATCGACTTTGTTTAAAGCGATATTAAAATCATTATATAAATACTTTTTAATCACACAATATAACCTAAAGTCTAAACATAATATATTATTTAAGATATAACACTTAGCATTGAACTGGACATTACTTGTCTCTATTCACTTCAAAAAAGTCATAAAAATAACTGTTTTAATTTACATGCAATTAAGTTGCTTTTGCAATTGCAAATTTTCTTATTGTTTTTCTTTATTGCAAATTTTCTTTATATAAAAGCAACAAATATACATACATTAAACTCAAATAAAACCAAACAACTGAAAATAATAGCAATTACAATAATATAACTTTTATGAGTGATAAGTTTAGGCAATAATTACTTAAATAATTAATTATAAATCAATAAGTAATTATAAATCAAAATAACTTTTTGTTTGTATTACTATAGCTTTAAACTTTAACTTTTTGTGTATACATATATATTGCCCAACTAAATGGTCTGATGAAATTAAAACCTATAAGCTAAAATTTGAGGAATTTACCTCTGGGTTTGGGGCACTTTGGAGGCAGTGCAAGTGAACAATAAAGTATAAATGTAAACATTTAAAATTGCAAAAACCTTTAAGTGCCAAAAATAGATTAAGCAAAATAAGATACCTCCTACTATCAAGTTACATCATTTTTCTAGCACCAAAAAACAGAGTAAACAACCAAAATTAATCATGCTTATCAAAGATTTGTGCCACAAAGTGGCAGTTTTGAAATGCTTATAACTTTTTTGATTGTAGCTCATAAAAACTTGAAATTTTTTTAAACAAGTTAGAATAAAAATGTTTATTAAAAAACAAATTTTTATAAAAATTAAACATCATGGGTAAACTTTTTATAATTTTTGGAAAATTAAATATGAAATTACTTTACAAAAAAACCACTACAGCACTTTTTGTAAACAAAAATTTAAATAAAAAAACAAGTTTGGATTAATTAGTTGCTAATTGGTTTGAAAAAAACTATTACTTGTAAAAAAAAATTAACACTAATAAATTTTGTAAAAAAAAATCAACATCAAGCCATTAAGTCTATAAAATATACAAATAAAATTAACAACAGCATTAATTTACAAATTTTTAACAAAATATTTTTTTAATACTTATAAGTTTATAATTATTCTAGTTTTTCAGGTGAAAAAATGTACAAAGGCTAGAATTTATAATAATATTTGGGAAAAAAACATACCTTGCTAACATCAATTGCTAAACAAATAAGTGGTGTAAGAACATTGCAAGCATGGCCTTTATTTTCTTCATACTCTTTTCTATAAATTTTCTAAATATTTAAAAACACATGAAGCAATTTAACTACAAATAAAAAAAGTTATGACACTATATTTTATAAAGTTATTTAAATGGAAAAATTGTTTTTGTTATTTTATTTAAAACCATTAAAGCACTTTTCAATACAGCATAATACAAATAAAGGCAATAAGCAATATTTCAAAATTAAATCAACAACCTACCTCACTGTATAGTTTCTGGACTTCTTTTGCTTTTAATGCAACAGGAGTATTACCTGCTTCAACACTTAACCATTGATGTTGATTTTTTAAGCTTTTTCGATATTTTGTCTGTAATAAACCAAGAGGTTTATAATAAGAGTTTAATATTAAAAAAATAAAAATTAAAACAAGTATTTTTATTTTTTGTTTAAATACTATTAAACTAAATGTGAATATAATAAAACTTCACCAAAAATCCCACACATCACTTTATTAAAGTTTGAAAAAAGTTGGCATAGAAAAGACTACTGCAAGGAAAAAAGACTTGTAGAATAACTACAAGCAATATTATAGAGTGCAAGTCTTTTGCATTTGTTTGATGCATATTTTATCAGAGTTTGGGACATTTTCTTTCTGGCTTGTTTTCTTTTAACATCAGTTTCCTAGCAAGTATTTCGTTCTTCAGTGTAAGCAAGAGCTGCTACAAAAACAGATATGTGGTATGTTAAAAAAATTATTTATTTTTAATGACTTAAACACAACAATCAATTATCATTATTTTTCTGCTGATCAAAGTATTGACCATAGCTATAAGAGTTATTTTAGCATCTGCAATAAAAACAAAGTGTCAACACCTGCTTTTTTTTCTGAACAGATACAACACTCAGTGAAAAACTGACATAAGCTTAACTTAATTCTAATCAAATACTCAAACTCATTTTTTTGTGAAGCTTACACTATAAAAATAGCAATGATAACATTGATTATTGTTATGTATACCAATAGTAGATGAATGAATATAATGAATAAGCAGACTTTAAAACACTATAATCAAAATTTAAAATTAATCAGAAATTTGAAAAAACTAGAATAAAATTATTTTTTAAAATATAAAATATATAAAATATAATATAAAATATAAAAACTATGACAGTTTAATTGACAATGACTACCAAGATAAAATATTTTTAAAATGTTGTTCTTACACATTTCACAAAACAATCAAAAAACTTGTGGATTTTTTTAAAAAGCATACTCTGAGATAATAATATTTGTTTTCTAGTTCATCATTATCGTTGTCTGTTTTATCAAAAATATAAAAGCAAAAAACTTGAACGTATTTCAAAAAATGTATTCTCACAGTACTTCATTTTCCATCTATAAATTCATCCACTCAGCAATGCAGTTGCCTGGTTTGGCAGATTGTTTAATAGTATCTCTGCAGCTGGCACAAATGTGCATCTAGTTTTAGCTCTTTTGACAGGCATCTAAGACCCACTTAAAAGACCATTAGGGTTCATAGTGCTATGGTTAGCCAAGGAGAGTGGTGCTCCTAGACGACAAACCTCAGCTGGCTGGATGCTAAAAAGTATGGGTAGGTGGTTTAGAGGAATGGGATGCATACATCTGACAATGCACAAGGCATCTTTTAAGACATTGCCTGTGAGATGAGTGTAAGTGCTGTGACGTCAGACAGATATGTAGCACTTACCTGTGAGCTATACATAATGCCTTGATGCCAGCACTTCATTTCAAGCCCTCAAGTTACCTCAGCAGTGTGATGTATAAAAATGGTTTCCTGCATACTGCCACATGATAATGATGTAACTCAAATGTTATATCTAGTTTTACCCTAAAGTAAGTAGAAACTGGACAGAATGATAAAAGTTTGTCTCTGTTATAAACCTTTACCTCATGTTTGGCCTCTCAATTATTTAACCCTCTTAAGGTTTAATGTAGCCTACACTGTCTTGACTTAAAGTCCCCCCCAAATCCTTCAGTCTCCAGAGGAGTGCAACAATCCTAGATCATCTCAGCAGCTTTAAGGTATGGTCACAATACCAAACAGTGTCATATGCTGCTTGTCTGCTGTAAGATAAATAGCCAGCCTTCTTGTTAACCAAAAAAGCCTTGATATTTTGTGTGAACCAAATGACTTGATCTGTAATTTACTTTTTGATTTGAAACCCAGTCTGCTGTCTAGGAGAATGACTATTAACTGGTTTGACACAGCCTTAGATTAGTCTCTAAAGGATCTTGTAGAGCAGATATTTTTTAATAACTCATTGGGTCTTCTACAAGCTTTATCTGTTAAGTGATTGCATTACAAGTGCTTTTCTCCACAATTTGGGAAAAAGAAAATACTAAAACTGAAATTGCACTGTACACACAGCCAATTCCAGTGAATTCATGAAATTTAACATACTATTATTTCAAAATGACCAATGGTACTGACAGAAGCATCAATTCAAAGTTTCCCAAACCATGGCCTGCACAACAAATTTATACAGCCTGCTGTCAACAAGTGAGCATGCAACCAATCACATGTCATCTTTTTTCTAAACCAATCAAAGCACTGTTACTTTCAATGTTCTATCACTCTAAATCAGTGGTTTTCAACCTGGGGGTCATGACCCCCAAGTGGGTTGTTTTGCTTTTTTCTGGGGGTCGCAAGAAGTTTTTTATAAATAATATATAACGTAAAATATTTAGGCAATATTAAATTCATAATTATTATTTTAGAATTTATCTGAGTCTTGGGACAATTGGGACAAAAGTTAAGAAATTGGAGGAAGAAAGTAGATGAAGACCTTTTTTTTATAGAACACTATGATTTTGGGACAGGAATTTAATTTTGTTGACCAAAGTGGGTCATTAAGTTACCTTGGGTTGAAAAATGGGCCATGGTATGAAACCCAGGTGAGTCGTTTTGCATTTTTCTGGGGGTCACAAGAAGTTTTTTATAAATAATATCTAATGTAAAATACTTGGGCAATATTAAATTCATAATTATTATTTTACAATTTACTTGAGTTTTGGGACAAAAGTTAAAAAATCAGAGGATGAAAATAGATGAAGACCTTTTTTTTTAGAGATCAACACAATTTTGAGAGAAAAATAGGGAAAAAGGAGATTGATTTGAGGTGAAGAGCTTTGTTTTTTTAGAGATCATCATGATTTTGGGAGAAAAATAGGGAAAAGGTGATCAATTCAAGGTGAAAATCCTTTTTTTTAGAAAATACTGTGATTTTGATGGGAATTGAATTTTCTTGACCAAAATGGGTCATTAAGTTACCTTGGGTTGAAAAATGAGAGTAAAACATAAGTGTGAATGCAAATATAACAAAAAAAAATAGTCAGAATACAAAATGCAAAGGTTAAAGGTACAGCAGTTTTTTTAAGTTTTTAAGATTAGTTTTCTATAAAACTGCAGAGGGTGAAAAGTGAAGAGAGTAATGCCAACATGAGAAGGTTTCATATCAGTATGTGATAAAAAAGTTTCACTTTAAAAAATATTAGTTTATAAAAGCATAACACAATCAGTTGCATATTCACAAGCTCATTCGGTTATTCAACACTATAATCACATATGCAAAAAGATCAGACTAACAAATCTTACTCTTAATAATAATATAAACAAACAAATACATGAACACAAAACAAACACCTGGAAACAACATCTTAACAAATTCAATCATTTAGAACACACTATTCAGCAAAAAACCGATGCTTTAGCTTCAGAACATCATTGATAAAGACAAAGCAAAATTTGTCAGCACCATGGTCGAGTGATTAAAGCATTAAGATTGTAATCAACATGGTCTTCATTCAAAACCTACTCAAGCCACTCAGTTGAGTCCTTAAGAAAGACACTTTACGACACTTTTTTCTGCTTGGTGGTCTTGGCAAGCAGTTCTAAATTTCAGTTATACGAGGGCTGTTTGAAAAGAAACGGGACTGTGTAAATAATTATTTTATTTGAAATGCCACGTAAAAATTACAACTTGTCCCCTTCAAAGTAATCTCCTTGAGCTCGAATGCACTTTTCTAATCTCTGCTGCCATGCTTCTATGCACTTCTGGAAAGATTCCATTGGGATCGCTCGTAGTTCCTTTGTTACGGCTGTTGTTATGTGCTTTTGAGTCTTGAAAACGGGTTCCTTTAATGACTCCCTTGAGCTTAGGAAACAAGAAAAAATCACAGGGAGCCAGATCTGGCGAGTAGGGTGGTTGCTCCAGCACGGCAATGTTATTTTCTGCAAGAAATTGTCGTATGCTTAAGGCATTGTGAGCAGGAGCATTGTCATGATGAAGCAACCATGACTTTGTCTCCCACAATTCTCTTCTTTTCTCCCTTACCGAACGCATCAAACGTCGCAAGATGTCTTTGTAAACATTCTGGTTAATGGTTTGGCCCTGTGGCAAGAATTCTACATGAACAATTCCATGAACATCAAAGAAAACAATCAGCATTACCTTAATTTTGGACTTGAACAGCCTTGCTTTCTTGGGTCTTGGTGAGGATGCACTCTTCCATTCAAAACTCTGCCGTTTGGTGAGTGGATCGTACTTGAAGATCCACGACTCATCACCGGTAACAACTCTACTGAGCAGATCTGGTGTAATTTCAAGTTGTTTCAGGATGTCTTGACACACTTGCACACGATTTTCCTTTTGCCCATCATTCAGCAACCTTGGTACCATTTTCGCACAAACCTTCCTCATCCCCAGATCTTCTGTAATGATCCTCCACACCCTCTCACTATTCATGCTCAACTCATCTGCTATCATTCTAACAGTAAGGCGGCGGTCACTGCGCACTTTTTCTCTCACATGCTCAACATTTTCGTTTGTTCTACTTGTTGTTGGCCTTCCACTCTTAGGATCATCTTCCACATCCTCTCTTCCCTCTCTGAACCTCTTGTGCCACTCAAAAATCCGAGTTCTTGACATCGTAGCATCTCCGTAAACTTCTTGGAGCAAATTGAATGTTTCAGTTGGAGTTTTTCCAAGTCGAACGAGAAACTTCAAGTTGATTCTTTGTTCAATGCTCATTTTTGTTAACAAAAGAAGAAAAAAAAAGAAAAAAATATTTACTAAATAAATTATCCCAAAACGAACTACAGTAAAGCGCCTTTCAAGAAAAGCCTGTAAAAAAGCATATGGTTGTCACAGAATGCTGAAACTACATTTTTACAACCACAAGACATTGCGCCATCTTAAAAAACAAAGCTTTTATCACTGTTGCAAGTGTTGTTTGTGCAAAGCATACAGTCCCGATACTTTTCAAACACACCTCGTATCTCTTGGTAACTTCAAAAGCAGTTGGGGTAATTGCTTGCTCTATGTATTAGTGCCTGCATTGCTTTCCTGCCAGTCAGGAGGATAAATAAAAAATATAAAAATAAAAAGCTTTTAATAAAAATTCAAAAATGTCAATTCATATCAATTCATATCATCATCATCAATCTAACATAGATATATCATCATTATCATCATCATCAATCATCATCATCATCAATTCATATCATCATCATCAATCTAACCTTAATCCAGTTTAAATATCCCCAGTGAATGGAGGTGACCTGATGCATCTTACTAGTTTCACAACTCTTCCTACACCTTCTCTCCAACTACATTGATCTGCTTCATTTTCTTTCCTTAAAGCAATTCCTTCATGTTTTCTTCAACTTGTTCCCTCCATTCTATCCTTGGTCAACCCTGTTTACATTTTCCATCCACTTTATGTACCATTGCCTTCATCATAACATCTTCCTCAGGTTGTCTCAAAACCTGACCATACCATCTCACACCATTTGACCTGCCAGCTTATCTGCTGTTTCTTTCAATCCCAACATGTCCATCAGCTCCACTCTATTCCTCTTGTCCATCAACTTTACACTGTACATTTCCTTCACCATAGATCTTCCTGCTCTTCTCAAAATAGCTACTTCATTTTCTCTCAAACACCACGTTTCACTTCCTTATAATATAGCTGATCTTATTTAGCTTTTATTCAACTTTCCTTTCATCTGCAAAGAGAATCTTTTTCCAAACAGTATCTCTCTGCACTCTCTGAATTTCTTTCATTCCAATCTTGTTCTTGCAGTCACTGCAGCTTCACATCCTCCATTGGTATTCAACCTATTGCCAAGATAGCAAAATTCCTTCACAGTTTCCATTTCATCACACATTACCTGCTGTTGTGCTTGTTGCTTTATCATATTTACCACAAATAAAAAAATCTTGGCTCATTTGGAGTCACTTTTTTCCACAGAACACTTTTCATGGATCTATTGGTCACATTTTGTACGTAAGACTAAGTTTACAGTCACCCTTTTGCCACATGTTCTACATTCATGTACCTAGTCCATTCTACTCTGTATAACTTCACCCTCTGACACACATACCATCATTTTCATCTTTTCAAGATTCATCTCCAGTCCCTTACTTTTCAATGCACTTCTCCATTTTAGAAACCTTTTCTTTAGACCCTCCATTGTTTCACTCATCAGTACCAAATCATCTGCATACAAAACCTCTTTCATTAAGCCTTGTCTTACATTCTCTGTCACAACATCCACAACAATTGCAAGCAACAATGGTGACAAAACATATCCTTGATGTATAACAACTGCCACATAAAATTCTTCTGAGAAAAACTGAAATACAACTTAGAAATAATTTTAAGATTATTTATGTTTGACTGATAGATCTAGTTTATTAAAGATTGTCATAATATCAAGAAAAAAACAAAATTATTGAAATAAAACCATACTTTTCCAGTTTAAAAAATTTGTATGAGTAGATAATTGAAATATTTTCAATAATGCTTAATGCAAGGGGGTTTTATATCCCCTTCATACATGCCCCTTGAAGAAATTGAGCAAAAAACTATTTTTTTGTTTTTATGAAAAGGGTATGGTCACTGATACATGAAACAATTTCTTTTTTGGATGTGACGTCATTAATATGCAAATTAATTGATGTGTACAATTGTACACAAATTTGTACAAACCCATGCATTTGACGCAATTTTTGGCTTTTTTAACAACATTTTCATTGATTGATACACCATGTGTACAAATGATGACACTTAAACTTAACTTATTGCCACTTGTAAAACACTTTTTCATCCAACAGGGAGCTTCCAAATGAAAATATTGATCGTTTTGGACATATTTTGAACAAGCTATTTGACTTTTTCAACTTTTTATAGGGTGTATTAGAGATATAAAATGCACCCCTATTCTAGTACAAAATGTAACCCCAAACAGATCCTTGAAAATCAAACTTTTAAAGAACAAATTAACAAATTTTTAATTTAGTAAGAGTACTGGTAATGTTAAAACATGAACAAATGTTCACATGCTCTACTAAGCCAATAATTGTTTTGCTGAGTTAGATAAAATCCAATTAGGTTGCATGTGTACAATTGGACACAGTGTGTACAAAAGGGATATAAAAGATTTTCTTCACCTAAACTGCTTGCTTGCCACAGCTTTTGAGCACAGTCTGCCCAGGTTTAAAACTGCCCTCTTGTGAACTACATTTTGCTGGTTTCTATCTATCTCTTTGGCATGGATATTCCTAACAGGAGAGATTAACTCTAACCAACACAGAACCTTTTACATGCAAACTTTCCCACCACGGTAAGGTAGTAGTTTATAAGAAAAAATTAAGGCAGTTTTACTGGCAAGTCAATTAGATGTATCACAGCCAGAAATAGTGATATAGTAAGATATAAGTGGTAAAAGTAAATAAACCATGGCAAAGAGCTGAGACAAGGGACCATTTGTTTGCTTGACTTAGTTCTATTTCAATGCTTTAAATAATTTCATCTAGAATGAAAAAAATGAGGAAAGAGAGAAGATGGTAGAGTTTGAATCAATAGAAAAGAAATAAAATGAACTAACATGGGTTGGTTTAGGTTTTTTAGAGATCAGATATTTAGATTGTCTTTAGCATACAATGACATGGTTTGTTTAGTAAAATGATGAGTAGATAGAAAGAAAGTCTAAAATAAAATTGTCTGAGGACATGCTATTGATGCAAAGATCTGCAAGAGTAGTGTTTGCAGCAATGTTTCTTTATCTTCATCTTGAATCATGAAAACCAAAACACAGCTATGTTTGATCCATGTTTTTTTGTTAGTTTGCATTCAATACTGTTGTATAAATAGTTTTCATTAAAACAATATCATTAAACAAAAGATATATAATAGACAACAAATTTCTTAAACAAAATTCCTAATTCATTAAATTTTTTTAGAGAGTAAAGTTTAAAACCACTGACTAAGAAAAACAAATGCTTAATTTTCTGAAAGCACTCACTTCCATTAAATAGGGTAAACAAAAGGAACTAATCATCTCTATATTTAAAGCCATGACTTGCCCCATTTTGAAATATGCAAATATTATATGGAGCCCTATCAATCAAATTCCAACATCAAGAAAATGTAAACCATTCAGAACACAGCTTTGCACATTGTTAGTAGCTGCACACTGCATGTACAAACACTCAACATCTACACAATAAAATCAAGGTCCTACCAATAGAACCCATCTTAAACTTCATGCTACTCAACTTAAGCAACTGACTCAAACATAAACACACCCTTTACATAATCTCAATGCACATTCTGATCCATTCAGAAACATGAAAGCCACAATCTTTGCAGCTACAATCACCACAACATCATCATCTCAGATCCAGACATAACTTCTGAGGAATGTAAAGAAAATCTCAAACACATACACAATATCTCAGTTTCAAAAAAAACAACAAAGTTATTAACATCACACCCCACAACATTCATTCATTGAAACAAACATCACCACATCACATGCATCCAAAATTGGCACATTTCTGAGCCAACAAATCACCACTCTTGCAAAGTTATCTACACACAGTATACCCTGATACTTACACACCAAAATGCTCACTATGCTTGACACACACAAGACATAATTCACCTCTAACATAACTGTAGCCAAGTAACCAACACAACATCATGCCACAAGTCTGTAAAAAAAGCCTTTAAAAGCAGAAGTTATCCAAGAGTGGAAGTCTAGATTGACTTCTTGGAAAAGTTAAGGGATGGCTACTCCAAGATATCTTTGGAGGAGGAGCAGCAACAACAACAACAACAAGCAGCTAGATAGCACATAATAGTGAAAATAAAGATACAATTTAGTACACTGTGCAACACCATACCTCACTAAACAACATCAACATGGATTTCGCATGTTGAATTTGAGGAGTTTGATCTGTTGTAATACCATGACCTTTAATGTACCTCTCAAGATCCTTTTTATAAATTTTCTAGAAAAAATAACTAGAGTCAAAAATTTAATTTTCTAACAATTTAAAGACAATGCAAAAGAAATTTTTTAAGATTTTAAAATTTTTAAGACAATTCTTCATGAAAAACAAAACTGTTATTGCTAAAACATGAAAACAAAAATTTTGCAAAAAAATATTTTTCAAAATATAATTAAAAATGCAAATTTAAACAAATTGCTTTAAAAATATGCAGAAATGACATTATGATTCAAGACCATAAAAAACACTATAATGTTCTACATTTTCTACTAACCCAGTGGTTCCCCAACTTCTTTCATTGGAACACCTTTGAAAGAATGTACTGGACTTGTGATGCACCAAGAAAGAGATAAATAAAGACTATTTTTTTGAAAGTTGCATTTATTGTTAATAACAAAAATATATATACCAAGCGAAAAAATCAAAATAAAAAATTTCAACTGGACAGCAATATCTTGGCATCTTCAAAAGCAGGTCAAGGTAATTCATGCCATAGCACTTTCAATGCATTCCTGCAAGTCCGGAGGATAAATATGGAGATGAAATGAAATATATATATATATATATATACACATATAATTTAATGTGATACATATATAGAATTGCTTGTGTTTATAAAGTTTTTTTAAACCCTAAAAGATTTGTGAAATTGCCACCACATTTATTTCACATAAAGTTCATTTTTGATTGATATTTATTTTAATTATAGGCATAGGAAAAATTCTGGTTTGGATTAATAACAAATCACTTTATTTAGTTGTACCTTGGTATCTGCTATTTATTGACATTTAAAAATTTGTCAAATTTTCTTAATTAATTTTTTTTTACGATGTATGAATTTATCAATAAAATTATTCAACTTTCAATTATAGAAAATAAAAGTTAAAAATTTAAAACTAACTGTATCATTATGAAAAATCAATTTTGACCTATAAAGGTCATCATCAGTTTCTTATTCAAATAGAATTTTTTTTTTTTTCAGTAAATTATCAGGTACACAGTCTATCTAATTTTCTTTTCAGTAAATTAATATTTTACATTTTATAAGCTATCATTATATTATTCTTTATTTTATAAATTATCCTTATAATTTTTTTTTCTGTAAGTTTTCATTTCAGTAAATTATATCAGTTATATTGTACGCCTCCATAAAAAGTTAAAATGATGCTCCAAGGCTTTGCAACACAATTTGAGAACCACTGGACTAAGCTAATAAGATTTAAATAGAAATGGTCTAATTACATTGCTTTGAAGTTTTTGTTGATTTTGAAGTCTTAAATTTTCAGGAGTATCAATTATTGATATAAGTTGACCTTTCTGTTCATAAAAATCTTTTTTATAAAGACACTGTAAAAATAAAGAAAATTATTAATATTTGCACAAAAGTTAAAAAGTATTAGATCTAATTATATAAAATTGTGTTTTAAAATGTTACTAATGCAATTATAGTGCTTACAACTTTTTAGGAATAAAAAACAATTAATAACCATGATGCTTAAATATAACAAAGTGTTTATTGTTCATGATAAAATATTTTTAATGCTCTTTAAACATAGAAAATTTTTCAAGAAATTAGCAAGAAATTATTTATTAGAATAGTGCCAACTTTCCTTAGACTAAATAAGGATAGTCATATGAAAAAGTTTGGCAGAAAAAGATGAGAACTCTATTGAAAATTTAAAATTCTGAATAAAAATTTTCAAGTCTAATCTAGAATGGAAGCAATAAATATCAAAAATACTTGCAATGTTATCAAAAAATTAATTTAATTAAGTAGTAATTGGGAATAAAATAAAAAAAAATTAAAGAGCCTTGATTTTAACAATGACTGGTAGTTGCATCCAAAAGCACTTTGGACCAACATTGAAAAATAGACCTACTTTGAAAAAAGATTAATTAGAAATGACTCCAAAAAAACTGAATTTCAGACTACAAAAAATAATTTATTTAAAAAAATATCATAATAAAGAATTTGATTTTAAAAATAATAATGAAAAGTGAGGTGTAGATAATAAAAAAAGATCTATAAGGCAGTGCAGGATCCTCTGAAATATCTACAAAAAAGTGTAAAATCCTCTTCCAGACTTATATGGATACTTAAAAAATGTTGGCTGCATTGTTCTAAAAAACTGTTTCTCCTTTTAATAATTTATTGTCACACTGCAAAAAAATGTACATCTTGCTGCATTTATCTATCTATAAATAAGAGTTTTTAAAACAAAAATAATTGTCAAAAAGTTTTATTGGAAAAGAGCAATCTCTGCCAAAATACATATGATTGAATGTAGAAATGCATCAATTGACAAGCTTGGTTGTTCTAGTGTTAAATAATTTAAACATATATTGAAACATTATTTTATTCAGGATGTTTCGAAATTATAACTCATTCCATCATCAACTGGGTAACACAGATTTTAAACATACATGTTTAATTTTTTATTTATAAACAACAACCACACTTTTTTATCATTTTTATAGAACTTAAATGACCTTTAAACAAATATTTAAGATATTTTAGTGATTTTAATGAACATTTAATATTATAAAAATATAATAACATTGTTCATCAAACATTAATATTGTTTAAAACATCAAATGCGCCAACAGTATTTATACCAAGCCAAAAAATTGACAAGGTATTTGTTTTGGGTTTATTTAAACCACTCTTCTCTCTAGAATTTGATTTGACAAGTATCTTTATATTTTTCAACTTTTGCTTTTAATTTTACTTGTAATCCTGTAACATAAATCAGCATAAATAATCAGTTCAAACACATGCCAAAACATAAAATTATTTACAGAAGTTGATGGGAGAGAAGAGTCAAAAAAATAATTGTTGCAATAAGTGTAACAATGTAGATCCGAACTTTGAGAAAACTGGTTGCACTTTGGCAAAAAATGTCTTACTCATACAGAGTTCTTTTTAATCTCTTTGTGTCCTCATTCTCATTACAAAAAGGCCTTACCACACAAAAAATGTGAGAAATGTATAAAGAAAAAAAAATCAACTAAAGATGCTTTAGGAAATCCGAGGTACAAAATGACACAAAACAATAATTAGCTGAGACAAGACGAATCACTATACCATGCAGGTTAGAAACCAAAACAGTATTTTTATTTTAACTAATGTTTTGTCATTCAGCACTGAACTGACATTTTTAGAGACATTAAAATGTTCATAGTAACAACTGCTAAAAGCATGTTATTATTACTTGCAGAGATGCACTTAACATTGAAAAGCAGGTCAATTACTTTATTGATCACTACCACAACAAATTTGAGTAAAAAAAACAAAGACATAGTGATTATTACAAAATTGAATAAATAAAAAAGACCCTTGTTCTTATTTACTCAATTTTGTCACAATAGTGATTAATCAAGTAACTTGCCTACTTTTTGACATTTTGTGCATCTCCATAACCAGTGATGACAAGCATTTAGCAGTTGTTACTATGAACATTTTAATGTCTTTGAAGATGTCAGTTGAGTGCTGACTGGTGAACTTCAGTTTAAATAAAAATACCTTGTTAGTTTTTTGGTTTGGTGTTATCACTGATAAAGCATTTAAAGTTTTTAACAATATTAATGCCTGGTGAGCAATATCATTATATTTTTATACATAATATTAAATTTTTATTAAAATCACTGAAATATCTCAAATATTGGTTTAAAGATCATATAAGTTCCATAAAAATGATAGAAAGTGTGGTTGCTGTATATAAATAAAGGATTAAAAACTTAACACTTAAATTGACACTAGAACAACAAAGCTTGTAAATTGACACATTTCTAACATTCAACCTTATGTATTTTTGGCTGAGATTCTCTATTTCCTATAAAAAATTTGACAATTAGTTTTTTACAAAATAAAAATTTGTGTGATTTTTGAAGGTTTTACAATTAAAATGACAATTTTAGGCATCGTCTACCTAGAACAATCAAGTGTATCAATTGATACTTTTGGTTATTTTAGGTAGATTAGGAAAATTAAAGTTAAGGAAATATAGCAATACACTATTTTGAAAACCAATAAATACAAATAGTTTTGATATAAATTATAAATTTTTTCAAAGTATAAAAAATTATTAACAATAATAAACTGCAATAAACCTCTGAGAGAAAATCTTTGATTTTATTAAGATGTTGCAGAAAAGAATTGTCTTTCACAAGTAGTTTTTTGTAGCCTTCAAGTAAATTTTTCTTTCCTGATCTTTTGTAAAGAAGCTAAAAACAAAATACAAGCAAAAATATAATAGTATTAAGAATTATCATATCTTCTAAACAAAACTCAAAATTTTATAATTAAAAAAATTATTGAACCATAAAGATTTAGCAATGTTATTTTTTTCCAGCAAGAAATATTTTTAAAAAAACTGTAAAACTTAGTAAATGATAGACATGATTGCATGCACAATGTCAATTGATATAATTTCTCCACTATTAAAACAAAAAAATTTGTTGAAGTAAAATTGAATAGATTGAAACATTAACATTGACATAGTAAAAAAAAATTTGTTGAAGTAAAATTGACATAAACTTGGACAGGAAAGGACACAAAAGTAATTGGACTCAGATTGACTTGAGTCTATCAAATAGTAGAAATCAACTGTGGATAAAAAATAATGATCTTTACTTTAATTTGAAAAATATTTGTATATGGATCTTGACTTTTTTAAAAAAATTTGTGGATTTGATAACTGCTGCTTTGAACCAAAGTAGTATTTAAAAAAAAAATTCTTTACTCTCATTAAAAAATTATATATTAAACACTTTTATACCTTTTTGCTTCTAGAAAAAAATAATAAAAACAATCCAGCCAATTTTGAATGCAGATTAAAAACTATAAACTCATTAAACTGGAAATATTGTAATAAAATGAATATAACTTTTTAATTTTTCAATAATTGAATCAACCCAATCTTCTTTGATGGTTTTATTAAAATCAAAACTGTAAGATCAACATATTTCCTTTTTGTTGACAACTAAATTTGGATAATTGAAGAGTTGATTGGTGCTATAAACTTTAAGAAAGCTTTAAAAAGTGTGTTTATTTCTCAAAGATTTTTCATCTGACACTCATCACAATGAACTGAGAGCAATCTGATTGTGGTTATGTAGAAAAATAGAAGGAGTCTGATTGATTAAAAAAGGTGGCCAATCAGGAATAAAAAAGAAAACAAGAGTGCATCTGATTGGTCAAGAGAGGCAAACAATCACAAGCGAAAGTAAAAGAGCGTTAATAAATAAGTTTTAGATTGTAAAGAAATTCCTTGTTTGACATATATTAGGTTGAAAAGGTTTGATAAAAGTAGCTTCAACAGCAGAAAGGTGGAAGAAGTACATCCTTGGGCAAGAATAGGGATTTTGGTGTCACTGTATTGGGTGGTACAGGAAGGGTTTCCAAAAGATGCTATCCAATAGCAGAGTCATGGGTGATGATTTAAGAAGTACTATTGGTCTTGTAGGCACAGGAAAGATTAGAGTGGTCTTGGGAAGAATGATGGTTTCTGATCAATCTGGAAACGTGTTGCTTAATGTGTTCCTACAACCTATGGGATGTATGTCCTATGTATTGACTATCGCAGTGGCATATAAATTGATGAATAACACTATTGTGGTGATAGGAAGCTAATACATCCTTCTTGGTTGCAGGAAGAAGAGGCCTGGTTTTAAAAACAACATATGTTTCAACATCAAAGTAGCAACGCTGAATGGCTGAAGTAATTTGCTTTTCAAATTTGGTTGAAACATTTTCCAGCTGTGGAAGATGGAGATAAACCAAATATTTCTTGGGTCCATGTTGAGATGATTGGTTGAATTGTTGAATCTTCTTGGTAAATGTAGATGTAATAACATAGTTGGGGTAGCCATTAGCAACCAAGATAGATCAAATTTTGTCAAGCTTGCCCTGAAGCCTGCTGCAAGAGCAGATGAACAGAGCTTGATAACCAGTGCAGCCAGAAAATTGATTTTTTACTTTATAGGGTTAAAAGAATCCCAATGTATGTATTGGATGGTAAAGATGGGTTTTCTATACACAGATGTCATAAATCCAGTTTTGTGCTTCTCAACTAAGACATCAAGAAATGGGAGAGAAGAGTTAAGTTTTTTTCAACGTCAAGTGTAACAAAGAGTGAAGAGAGTTGAGCAAAGAAAGAAATTTTTCATAATTGTCTTCATTTAAAAAAAAACTGCATAGGTGTCATCAACATACCAATAGTAAATGAGAGGTTTCTTCATCTTGAGAAATAGTTTGGTTTCTTGGCAACTAAAAAAATATTGGCAAGGGCTGGAACCAACATGGACCCCATAACAATACCATCAGTCTGCCAATACGTAGTGTCATTGAAACTGAATTCAACCAACAAGGAGGCCATTTGCATCAGCTCCATAAAAATTTCCCTGGAAAATAAAGGTGGTAACTAGGTCATCATCATACAGAGCATTGGCACAGATTTCAGTATAGTATCTTGCAAGAAAACATTGGCAAAAAAAGGCTGGAAATATCAAAGGAACAGAGAAACAGAGATGAAATAGGAAATTAAAATTTCTTAAGAGTGTCAACAAAGGTGAAAGAGTCAGATATACAGTTCATAGAAAAAAGTTGGAGCACAGGATCAAGGAGAAAAGTGAGCCATTTTGCAAGTTGATGTTGGGATGTGCCAGTCATGAACTAGATGGGACGTAGAGGCACATCTTTCTTGTGGGTTTTGGGCAAACCATACATATATGGCTGCTGAGAGCCTGTAGGTCAGATGGCTTTGTAGATTCTGCCAGGGATGAGGTTCTTCTTCAGTTCCAATATTCAACATTGAATTTGAGACTCAATCTTGGCTGTGTTGTCATTTTGACTAGCCAGACCAAGATTTTTAAATTTGGAAGCATTGTGAAGGTGTCCATTTTCGAAACATAGTTATGCTTGTTTAGAATGACAACACCAGCATCTTTGTCCAGTTTAGTGATCAGAATGTCATTGTTAGATCACAAAGATCTGATAGCCTGAAAGCACCCTTTTGTTATGAGGAAGTCCCCAATTTCAATGGGACTACTGAAGTAAGCATGATCTAGGTTGTTTAACCTTACCCTTAAAGCAGCAGTCTGCTCTACAGACTGTGATTTGTGGTAAACCAATTGTGCATACAGCACTTCAAACTCAGCAAGTTCTTCTCTGTTGACACCAGGGGGTGGCAAGCAAAAGTTGAGTCCATGTGATAAAGCAAACTCCACAGTGTCAGAAAGCTTGTAGTCAGATAAATTGATGATGTTTCTCATGTTTTAACAAGCTTTGTTGCCAAACAGATGTTGAAAAAAAAGGCACAGGTTGCATTCATTCTTCTTCTGGTTGGCTGCTTTTTCACATTCATTGATTATGGCAAGGTAGCAGCAAAACCAAAGTCAAAGAAGGACAAAAATTGTAAAACTTCTTGCCAGATTGAGTGGCATTTATTTCTGAGAAGAACAATCATAGATTAATTTCTCTCAATTTCATTATGCATAAATCCCTGCTCAAATGTGGGACAGAGACAAGCACATGATTTCTCTATCCAAAAGTTTACAAACTTGGAAGAGTACATTGAAAAATGTTAGCCTTGATAAAAGCTGTTTTTGAAGTCAGCATTCAGATACATCTACATCTTTTGATTAGCTTGTTCAAAGATTTGATTTGCTGATCAGTGTACAGTTGACAAAGGTACTTGAACAGTTGATTGGCATACAAAACTTTAAGATAGCTTTAAAAACATGTTCATTCCTTGAAGACTTTTCATCTGACACTCATCAGAACAAATCATCAGAATGAACTGACAGCAATATAATTGTGGTTATGTAGGAAAGAAAAAGTCTGATTGGTTAAAAAAAAAGATCTTGTACCCTTTAATGAAGCAAAAAATTAATCTTGTGGCTACACTGGTTCATCAAGCTTTGTTCATCTGCTCTAGCAGCAGGCTTCAGGCCAAGCTTGACAAAATTTGATCTATCTTGAATCCCAGATAATGGGCAAGACATAGCACAGTTGCATGCCTGTACTTGACACCACTAAGATATACATTTATATTCATTATATACATTATTTCAAATATAAAGTAATTGAAATTTTCAGCACTTTTCTTAACAATATCAAACAAAGCATAAATTTCAACATTTTTTTAATTAATAAAAAAGCAATGTAGCATTGTTTAATCTGAAATTTCCTCTGCTTGCTTTACATTTGAAGATTGCTTTTAACACTTTACATTATGATACTTTTGACTACAGTTGGTTTTTATCATAGCTAATATCCTTTAAACAAGAAATTGACTGTGTATGATATCATAAATCAATGACAAAATTTGTAAAAAAAAACTATAAAGCAAAAAAAAGGTTTAATATTAAAAAGTATGTTTGTAAGAGATCAAGTCTGTGTCAGTCGAGATTGGTTCAGAAATGTGTATTTAAGTCACTTATTGACAAAATGGCAAAGGTGCCCTAAAAAGATGTATACCAATGAGCTGGCTTTAGTAGATGAACATCAACATGAAAAGATACTCTTTCATTTTGGCAGATTTAATTTTGGTTTGTCATGCAATACAGTAAGTACAAAACCTACTCACAAATCAGGCTTTAAAAAATCTATTATCTGGGTCATATCTTAAGCTTAAATCTCCACTTTCAAAACTTATGATTAAACTTTGTGACCAAAAGCTTCAACAAGCAAATCACACAGTGACAGCAATAAATATTCTATTCATAAAAGAAAAATTTTTTGGAATTACAACCAGCCTAAAATCAACTCAATTCAATTGTAAAGAATGTTTAGGCATATGATTTTCTTAGATGGTAGACAATTTGCTAATAAAAATTTTTTAAATAGCTGAAATGAAACAAACATGTTCTTAACATCACATGGAACATATGCATTTATAGATTGTAATAAACTTGACTAAATTTTTTTATATGAATAAGAAAATTATTTAGGAATCCAAACAAATGAAAATACTTAATAAAATTCTATAAATGATTAATTAGTTCTTACATTACTAGATAGTTTTCCCACTTCTTTTGCATGTTTGACTGAAAGTGCATTTTCAGGCAAAATATAATATTGCAAACTTTCAAATGCTTCTTGTTTATAAGGTATCTAAATGTATAAAACAAAAAGTCTTGATTGAAGTTTTTTTAATTGTTTATTAAGAAGTCACTGAATCACTTTACAAAAAACTAATTAACAGATTAAGGCTCAAGACATTGTCGTATTAAAATCAAAACAAAAGTCTTGTTTGGATCTCATGAAAGTCACACAGCAAAAAAATTTTCTAAATCAAAGTTTATTAAAATTTAACACTATAAAATAATTTTAAAAAATCTATTTAAAAACTTGGCATTTAACAAAAACATTGCAAGAAAAAAATTAATACAAAAACTCTTAAAAATTTATGAAAGTTACAAAACTAAAACAAATGCATAAATATATGGCTGCTACTGTGACAGTTCTTTCCCATGTGGTAAGTGCACATTACGCAATAACATGCTAAACACAAAACCATGATTAAATTGACAAACCATACATTTTTGCATGAAGGCAAAAGAAATACTCTTAATCAAATGTTAAACTGTTCATGTTGGACAAACTAAAAATTAATTTTTGATTAGATGGTCAGAACACAACACTTTTTGAAATAATACTTGGAATAATCATAAAAACAAAATAACTTTAACAAGAATGACAGAGCCCTTTCTACTCATTCTAAAATGAAGCATATTAACAACTTAACTGAAGTTTTTATCAGCTGCTATCAGCTCATAGCCACTATCAGCACTACTAATACAATCTTAATGCAAACTAATTGACATAATTTTTTAAAATCGTGCAACAGTTCTTTACCAAAAAAGATTGACTTGCATAATGTTGATTTTTTGTCTTGTCTTTTTGATTGTTTCATTTGGTGACTGTGTCCTTTTTAACTAGCATGACTTTGATCTATTGGGTTGGGGAATAAATTGTTGTGGTTTTATATTTATAAATAAATTTAATTAATCAAAGACATAAGAATTCAACCAAGCTTAATCAAATCAAATATAAATACATTAAATCAAAGATGCATTCAGTAATATTTATATCAATTAGAAATATTGAATCTAAAAGAAACATTGAACAAAGCAAATTTACAAACTGCAACAATTTATTCCCCAACCCAATATCAAGTTTTTTCAGTTTCTTTTGGTTTTTAACTCTAATATTTTTTACAAGTTTTTGTATCAATTTTTTAGAAATAACATGGTATTTAACACTTTTTTCTTGAATGTTTTTACACTTTATTGATGATTTTAAATCGAAACTGATTTTTTATGATTTTATAGCGTTAAATTTTAAAAAAACTTTGATTCTCAAAAAATTTTGTTGTGGTAGCTTTTGTGAGATCAAGGCTTTTTTGTTTCAAAGCTTTACTATTTATCAAATAAACAATATTAAAAAACTTTCAAGTGTTTTCAATTATTAAACTTACATCACTTTTAAGTTTTCCAACTTTTCTTATGTGCTTCATAAATGGTGTATCTTTTAGACTGAACAAAGTTTTGTTTTTTTCATTCATATATTCTTCTTTGTAATATTTCTAAATTATAAAAATTCTTAAATACAAATAAACAAATACAATTATAGTACATTTTTATACACCCATAAATGTAACTAAAGTTCAAAGTTTTTTTGTAGTATATTAATCATATACATATATATATAAATTAACTATTGCAAAAGTTTTTGTTATTATTATCCTCTACCCATGACTAATTTTGGATAAGCTATTCATCAATCCTCTCATAAAGCAAACCTAAAATCACCCCCTTGGATCATCTAAGTTGCTTGCAAGAAGTTTTTCTAGAGACTAGTAGTGTCATATAAAATAGTTGATATGTAATAGTATCCTCATCATATGGGCAAAACTTTTCTTTTTAACAGTTTAGCACCATACATACAAGTAGTTCATATCATAGCCCTTCCAATTTATCTCCATATAATATGACAGATTTGACACCAAGTTTTATTCAGGTAAGTACCAAATCATTTTAAATTTCCGATTTCACACCAAGTCATATACTCTTGCAAAATTTTATACAACTAGATATAGTATTTCTTTTCTTTTGGCAAAAACTCTTTTCCCTATAAAAATTTTCCATGTTTAATCTAATTGACTATTACTCTTGTTGTTACTGATGTTTGATTTGTTGTTGTTGCCCCTCCTGCAAGGATATCTTGGAGCATGTACCAACTTTTCATCTGACGTCAATTTGTCCAACAACATTTCGTCCACATCTTTTTGTCCAATGAACTTTTTGTCAATGACTTTTGGTTTAATTTTAAACTTGTTTCTGAACCAGTTATATAAAGATGATATTTTCCCATAAAAGAAATAAGGAAAACCCTAGTTTCAGACAGTATAGAATTGAAGAATAACTAGTCAACATAACTTTACTTTTAAGGATTAATAATTTGTTACCGTAACCCACTCTCAGAGTATTAAAACATAAATACTAATAAAGATAAATAACTAATTGGCTCTGGTCACTGAAATTGGACTGAAAGTCATTGGACAAAAAATCCATCGAACAAAAAGACATGGGCAAAGAAATTGATGCTGGACAAAAAGACTATTCACCATCTTGGAGTAGCCAACTCTTTATTTCTCAATGAAGCTAATCTAGATTTCCACTCTTGGAAGAAGCCTGCTGTTTCTAAAGACTTTTTCTGCAGACTAGTGGTGTTGTGTTGTGTTGGTACAGTTAAATAGATGATTTGTGTCATAAGTGTGTGTCAAGCATAGTGGGCATTGTGGCATGAAAAGTATCAAGATTCAATATATGTAGGTAACTTTGTAAGAGTGGTTATTTGTTGGCTTTAACTTGTGCCAGTTTTCTATGCATATGACATTGTAATGTTTGTTCTGATGAATGAATGTCATAGGGTGTAGTGTTAGTAACTTTGCCTCTTTTTCTTTTTTGGAACTGAAATATTGTGAGTTAATAGTAGTGTGAATGTGTTTGAGGTTTTCTCTACATTTCTCAGGTGTTATGTCTGGTTCTAAGATAATGATGTTAGTGTGCTCATTATTATGAAAGATTGTGATTTTCATCTTTCTGAGTGGATCTGAGTAGGCATTAAAATCATGTAAAGGATGTGTTTGTGTTTGAGTCAGTTGTTTAAGTTGAATAGCATGGGGTTTGAGATGAGTGTCCATTGAAAGCACACTGGTTTCATTATGTAGATGTTGAGTATTTGTATCTCATGTGCAGCCAGTAGCAATTTCCAAAGCTGTGTTCTAAATAGTTTGCAGTTTTTTGATGTTGGTGTTTGATATGATAGGTTTCCATATGGTGTTTGCATATTCTGAAACAGGGCAAGTGATAGCTTTGAAAGAGAAAACAATCATTTCCTTTTGTTTACTGCATTTGATAGAAGTGAGTGATTTTAGAATGTTGAGCACTTGTTTTGGTTTAGTGATGGTGACATTTATATGCTGCGAAAATATCAGTTTTGTGTCAAGAGTGATTCCAAGACTTTTGGGATGTTTTGTCATTGGTAGTGTTTGATTGCTTAATTTAAGTGATAGAGTTGTGCCATATTGAGCTGGGTCATTGTGATCTGAGTTGTTGTAGTCCTTTGTTGTGATTTGGGAGCATTTTAAATGCACCCAGTAGTTACATAAGATAGATGTTTGATGTTTAGTGATACGTTTGAGACAAATGTCACAAACCCATTTGTATGTTTGTGGTTCAGGGTTTGGGTGTATGTCAACCCCAAAAACCAGCCATCTGATCATCCAGGTTGTGAGTAAACCAAAAAATTGACTTTTGCAAGAAGCCAGTGATAAGTCTTTTCTCACTGGATAAAGCAAGATCTCCACTCAATAGAGATCAAACAGAAAGCAGAAATGAGCCATTAGTAGTGCTTGAAAAGCAACCACTGCTGTCCTAACCTTGATAAGGCTGACTCATTTAGGAAAGTACTTTTTGAGCAGATACCTTATTACCTTAGCCAAGTACCTGAATGCAGACTTCTTTAGTCTACACAACACTTGAGGCAGCATAAAAAACGCTCTAGGTAACATATCATGCATTTGCAGTATAACCTTATTGCGAGAGGGTTTTTATATAAGAGATTTCCTCCTGCTAGACTGCTTGCTTATTCACAGCTTTAAGCACAGTCTGTCCAGGTTTGAAGTTGCCATATTGTGGACTACGTTTTGTCTAGTCTCTATCTGCAAACATCTTTGGTATGGTTAATTGCTAACAGGAGAGATAAAATCTCCAGCCAACACAGACAAATTTCCTATCACTGTACATAGAAAAGCTGCTTGATTTTTAGTTTGTCTTCCACATTGCACAAAACTTACACTATTTCAACATCTCTGCACAATTCTTCAATAACTAGCAATCACAAACAGCATTTTGCAAATAAAAGACTTTTTCAGATTAAAAGTTACACCTTTTGACTTTGTAAATCTTTTATGTGTGAACATTTTCCATATTTTTGTCATGGTTTCAAATTCATTGCCCCTCTTTTCAAACACTCTGTAAAGGTTTAATGTATTCTTTGCTATTTGTGTTTAAATCCATTTACAACAATTTAAGTTTTTCAATAACCTTTATTTTTTACCCCCAAAACACCCCCTTTCATTTCCAGAATTTCTTCCACAAATCTTTTATTGTATTTTTTATTAAGAACAAATTATCTGCATATAAAATTTAATTTAGTAATAATTTTCTAGCATCTTCTGTAACAGCATTAACAATGATTGCACATAGCACTGATGATAAAACTGATTCTTGGTTAATGACAAATTTCACCAAAAGCTTTTCTGATGATACTAATCAAACTCTAATTTCTGCTTCAACAATTTACTGCAAAAGTATTTTTCTCCATGCTTGTTAAAATGCATTCATTTCAAAATATTTATTGTTGATGCATAAATTTAAATTCATACATACACATACATTTGGTAGAAAGAGTGAAATTTAAAAAAACAGCTGTAGCAATGAATTGGACAGCCCAAATATTTTTACACAAGATAAAACTTTAATTATTATCGGATTTATAGAATTTAGTTTAAAATGCTGAATTTAACTTTCACATGCTCTATTTTTATGCAATTTTGAATTTCACATCCTGCCATTCTATATCGTATGATCACATGATAATATGCCCACTTGTGTATAGTGCTCAGTCATAAATTGTAATATAATGAGTTGCTCTCTGGCAGATATCGATTAGATAAGTTAACTTCTGTCATGGTAATGCTATACTTAATTATTTCTATTATTGTAATTATTTGTTTTAATTTTTATTTTGTTTTTATTTCTATTTGAATAAGCTACTATTTGTATAAGATGTAAATAATTGTAAATAATGTAAATACTTGTAAATAATTAAACAATCAGCACCCATGTTTTTAACATTGGTGACCCTGACAAAGCAAAACCCAACAGGGTCACATTGGTGACCCCTATCAAAAGAAAACCTGATGTGGTCACATTGGTGACCCGACAAAGCAAAACCTGACTGAAAGAAAACCAGAGGTGGTCACTTTGGTGACCACACATTGGGAAACTTGACGGCATGAACAACATTGGTAAACTCCACTACTTTTTCGGTAACCAACAACATTGGCAACCCCAATATTGATGTGAACAACATCAGCCACCCCAAAAACTATGACGATGAAAGCAAAAGCCACAAAAACAAAAAACATTTCAAAGATCAACAAAAAAAAAAACTACAAAAGAAAACGTTTTACAAGCAAAGAAATTTTGTCAGTGAGTTCATTGTATTACAGTGTATTAGCGCTTTTGTCTCAACCTGAAAATAGCCTGAAAAATTGGCATATTTTTTTTAGTAGCAATTAGAAGTAAAACTATGACAATTGACTATAAAAGTTTAGCTAAGGCCCAATTAAAGGATAAAGAACTACTTAATTTCTTAGAAAGCAATCACTCCTTAAAGATTAAAAGTGTTCAAGTAACTGATACAAGCTTTACACTTTTATGTGATGAATCCATATCAGGTAAATTAAGACCCCAAGTTCCTTCTGGACATTACCGAACCACCTTTAATAGCATTCACAATTTATCGCATTCAAGTATTGGGTTGAGGAATGTGTTCATAGCATTTTTATATTTTCTTTTACTTTACAATGATTTTTTATTACTTGGCAAAATGTATATACCATATATCTTGGCGTATAAGACGACCGTCTCAAAATTATATGGGTTTTCGGCATATAAGGCGACCGTCAGATAAGACGAGGTACAAAATTATATCGGTTTTATATACCATAAAGACTTTTATATCAGTTGTATAAGACGACCCGTTCAGTTGTATAAGATGTTTTTCGACTTTAAGAATCGTCTTATACGCCGAGATATACGGTATTTATTCGATAGAGCTCTTTCTACTGTAAAAGACTGTGCTGATTGTCTTTTTGAGTATTTTGAGATTTTATTATTTGTGAAGCTTACATATGGAATATCCAGGGGGTAAATAGCAACATTTTCAACACCTGCTATTCTTTGCTTTTTATTGAGGGCAAAAAGCTGCTGAAGCAGCCTGGGACATTTGCATCGTATACAGGGAAGGTGTCATAGGCGAATCTATGGCAAGAAAATGGTTTGCAAACTTAAAAAATGGCAATTTTGACATCAATGACATGCCTCACAGCAGAAGACCTTCTGAATTTGACAAAGACCATCTCAAAGCACTTTTGAAGGAGGAAAGTCGCCAAACAAGTTGTGAATTGGCCGAAAAAATAAACTGCAATCAAAACATGATTCTCAATCATCTTCATTCAATGGGATTTGCCAAAAAATTGGGAGTCTGACTGCCTCATGAGCTTAGCAAAAAAAACAAAAAAAATCACCTTCAAATTGCTTCTCAACATCTCACCCGCCATTGAGCAACACGCAGTCACAAACAGCACTTTTTGTACCGAATCGTCACGGGAAATAAAAAATGGTGCCTATATATACAAATATGAAGCAAAGAAAGGAATGGGCAGCTCCTGAAGGTATGCCACAGCCGAGAGTTAATCCTGACCTCCATCCAAGGAAAACCATGATCCACGTTTGGTGGGATTGGGAGGGCATGGTGCACTGGGAAATGCTCAAAAGGAATGCCACAGTCAACAAGGAGCTCTACATAGTCCAGCTACATCGCGTCAATGAGACTATTCAACTGAAAAGACCCCATCGACAAGGCCAAACCATACTTTTTCACGACAACGCCAGGCCTCATGTTGCACAAGTCATCAAAGTCACACTCCAAGAGCTTAAATGGAAGGTCATTCAGCATCCACCATATTCTCCAGACCTTGCACCCATGGATTACTATCATTTCCACTCTTTGTCGAACCATATGAGGGGTATTACCTTCAACAATAAAGAGGACCCTAAAAACTGGCTCAACAAATTCTTCCATACCAGATCTGAGGATTTTCAGCAGAGCAGCATGAACAAATTGGTTGAGAGGTGGGAGGAGGTCATAAACAGCAACGGAGAATACATAATTTATTAATTTACAGTCATAATTTTTTATTTTTGTTTAAATAAAAATCTTTGATAAAAACGCTACAAAAATATTCCTCAACCTAATATTAAAGCAATCATTCGAATAATTGCTGATCCTTACATGTGGCCAGATATGAAAAAGAATGTAACACTTTGGTGTTGCAACTGCATTCATTGTCAAAAAACAAAAGTTTATCATCACAATGTCACTAATTTACAACACCATCCACCTCCTTCACAAAATTTGCTGATATTATTTTATATTTAGCTGGTCCTTTGTTGGAATCTAATGGTTATTCTTACAATTTAGTAATTGTTGATAGATTTTTCAGGCGGCCAGTAGCAATTCCACTGCCAGGTTGCAACACCCACCCGATATTAAATGCTTTTATGCACAATTGGCTTTCTCTCTATGGTGTCCCAAAAAAATTAATTACAGTTAAAGGTTCACAATTTCTTTTGTCCAAGTGGAAAGATGCAATGAAATTTTTAGGCATTCAACATAATCATACTACAGCATACCACCCTCAGAGCAACGGTTTAGCTAAGTGCACAATTCAAACTATTAAGAAGTCTTTAAGCACTCTCTTAAAAGATAGCAACTGGCATTTTTACTTACCTTTAACTATGCTTGCACAACGTTCTCGAGTAAAAGAAGACTTGAAATGTATACCTAGTGAAACTGTCTTTGGAACTCAATCTCGCCTTCCAGGAGAGTTTTTGACAGTTTTCATACAAGAAAAGGTGTAACACTGCTCTTTATTATTGAACAGCAAAAATTTCTTTCAAACTTTAAGTACCAAGAGTCAGGATTTCCAGATACTCGTAAATCCTATGTCGAACCCCAGTTATATGACTGCCGACATGTATTTATAAAAAACGATGCTGTTTGTCCATCTCTTCATCCCATGTATGACGACCCTTTTAAAGTCTTATACCGCACTCCAAAATATTTTAAAGTGCTAAAAAAAATTGCAAAGAGTATACCTTGTCTGTTGACAGACTCAAAGCTGCAAACTTACTTACAGATTTTTTACACTCAGATGACTGTGGGAAAAATAACCAAAAATTTGTTTCAAGTAAACAAGAACATTCTTCCCCATTACCTGATAAGTCTAAGAATCAAACCACAACTTGTACTAGAACCAAAAAAAATCATACTACCATTGCCATTCCAAGACTATAATTGCATGTAGTTTTTGCATATAGTTCTTTCACTTTATTTGCTTCTGTATTTCAAACTTTTTGTTATTTAGAATTTAATTTGTCTGTAATGTAGCAATTTTTACACTAAAGTAGAATATACTTTACAAGATTCCTTTAAATGTAAACCACATGTGCCTTACTTAACAAAGCAATGCAATATACTTAAGTATCTTTAAAGAGAACACTTTCTTTATAACATTCCAGCGATTGATTTGGCAAAGTCAGAATGCTTGAAGTTGGATGCTTTATGCGGTTCTTACAACTTGTTATTTTCCCTTACAATTGTCAGCCAGAAAAGCAGCTACTACTTAAACATGCAACAAATACAACAACGCTCTGCAAAACTATATGCTGCTCACTTACAGGACCTCAAGGATAATTTAATAGACTCGATTAAATGCCTTGAAGCATCTCATAATTTCTTATAGTGCAAAATACAGAATCTTTTAACTTCGAAGTTAACTATGCAATCAATTTTTTTTTTTGATGGACCATTTTTGTTGTGTAAATTTTTTTGACCCATTAACTTTATTATGCAAGAAAAAAACTACAAAATAAATTTAAAGCAGAAAACTATAAAATATATTTCAAAATGTATTATATATTCTAAAACGATTTGTGACAACTTTGCCTTGAACAATATTAATAGGCCCTATGTTTATTATTGGAGATGTTGAAAAAACACAACCCACATTATCTTTCACATCAAGACGGTTTCAAACTTTTGTTTTTATCTGCGCTAAACTAAAAAATCTTGATTCACATAAATACATTGGTCTACTGAAAAGAGAAAGTACTCTGACATATTCTTTACCAATTTGTGTGTAAGAATACCTTTACCAAAAACTTTCAGATTAATAAAGTCTCAAACATGTCTTTACAAACAAAGTTGTTTTGTCAGCAAACATTGGTCTATATACATCACAAAAAAATCTTGATCAGAATAAACCTGATAAAGTTGTAAAACCAATGACTGAATAAAGTTGTAACAAGTCCATCATATCAGTTTTTAACTTCATCAGCACTTGCAAGTTGCAGCATAACTAATTAAGTGGTGCCTTTTATCTCTAGATTCAGCACTAACAAGATACATGTGACATGGCTTACTTACCATACATGTAAGGCTGAAAGCCTATCACATATCCTCAAAATTTGCTTTGCAGTTCCTTAAAGAACCCTAAACTAGCTGTGGTTTACAAGTTGAGAAACCATGGTCTAGAGCTTGAGTTCTAAACTGGAGGGCATGAAACATCCATCAGGTAGGTATGAGCAACTAACTGCAAGCTGAATCGATAGTTGCAATGACACTTTTTAGTTTTCACTTTCAATTTGAAAAATGGAAAATTTGGACACTGAAAGAAAATTAAGACCTTTTTTTTTAGTCTTTAACTTTAAATTTAGCTGAAAATGGAGAATATGATAACAAGACTTGGATTTGGTTTGTGTCATCAAAGAGACATGAGTTTTGCTTGCATGAAAAAGAGGGAGTGCACATTTTGTTTGCATAAAAAAGGAGTGTGTCTCAAAAAGTTAAAAAACCTCTGGTCTAGAGTGACTCTCAAGAATTTTCTGATATTTTGATGCAGGTAGTGTTTGATGATTAAGTCATATTCAACGAGATCTCATTAAAGTTTCTTTGTACTTTTGGGGGCATTTACATATGGATGGTTAGTGGAAGCCCACTGGCTCATTAAGGAATTTTATAAAGATATGAATGATGTTTTTTATATATTTTTATTTTTATCTCCATATTTATCCTCCTGACTTGCAGGAAAGCACCAGAGGCGCTATACATAGGGCAAGCAATTACCCTGACCTGCTTCCGGAAATGCCAAGATATTGCTGTCTGCTTGAAATTTTTAAGAGATATGACTTTAATTTAGAACTGCTTGCCAAGACCACCAAGCAGGGAAAAGTGCCATAAAGTGTCATTCCCAAAGACACAACAGAATGGCACAAGCAGGTTTTGAACTGAAACCGTGTCAATCATGACCCCAGCATTTTAACCACTCAATCACACAATGTGTTGGCTTTTAAGTGAAAGACTGTTAATTGTTATGTTAAGATATGTTTAATACTAGAAACCAAACTGCATAAAAATGAGAAGCACCAGACTCGAGTTCACAAATTTGACTGCATTTAGTTTTCAATCTTACCAAAGTTTACAAATATTTTCTTTTTAATTTCTAAGTTGTAATTTTAAACTGCTTTCAAATATAAACTTTAAAATAGTTTCAAGTATCACAAAAAGTTTTTAAAGTTTTTTCAACAGGTCAATCACATTTTGACAATGATTTATTATAGAAACAATATTTAACTTGTGCTTTAAAAATGATTTTAGCATCCAACACAAAACAAATTGTTTTTTGACTTAGCTGTTAAATAAAAATTAAATGCTTAAAATAAAAAAAAATTCCAAAAATTATTCTGAATTTTTTAAAAAGACATTAATAATTGTAATAACACTTTTGTTTATACTAAAAACACTGAACTTGTTATGTTGAAAGCATGTATGTAAAATGAAAAAATTTAATAACAACTAAAAAATTCAATAATTTATAATATGTTAACAATTTAAATGACCAAAAAAAACTTAGTAAATATTCTAAAAAGTAATGATTGGCTTACATCACTAAGTTGCTTCATAGCTTGAAGAGCAATTATCATACTTGGCTCATCACTTATCAAATGATATTTATCCATAGCTTCAAGAGCATCAAGTTTATAGAAATTCTGTAAAATAAAATAAAATTTTTTGAAAAGCAAACTAAATAATAAGATTGGCTTTAATTTGTTTGTAAAATGTAAATGAAAAAGTGAACAAGATTTTATTTCCAACTCTGCCATACTTTAAAAAACAGGAATAAATCACTTCTGGTATTACATATAATTAACTAATAAATATTTATTACATCTTAGAAATGATTTTTGTCCTATATTTTTAAAACAAGGCACAGTTAAAAGTTTTTCTTGTGCATCATTAACAATCTAAACCATGCAACTGCAAAAATAAGATTTTTTGGAAAACAATCAAATTTCATCCATCAACCAGATACATTTCAAGCATCAAGAAACCTACATCAATTGCAGCAAACAAGATTTAAATCTCACTATTGTAATTAAATGTAGTCATAATCTTACAGAACTTCCTAAATTATTCAGGAAAGCAAAAGATTCAGGTCTCAATCCCATACTTTACAAGAAAATAATCAATCAAATCACCCATTATAAACCTGGACAAAAAATTTTAAATCTATGTTTAACTAAAAAACTAAAAATACTATTGGCAAAAAATTAACAACACTCAACAAACAATTCAAACTTACTAAAAATGCTACAACAATAAATATAAATTAAATAAATTACCACTTAGTTCTACAGTATTTGTTGAAATCGCACTTTATTTTATGAAGTTTTTATCTTTAATTAAATCTGCTTATATCACTCACTCACTATTGTTCACACAATGTCTTTTGCTAAACTTATTATTGCTTTTTCTATTTTAGATGACTTTCTCATTTCAACTTGCCCTCTTTCCTAATTTTTTTCATACTTGTTTAATCAAATCCTTTACAACACTATGCCTAACTCATCTTCTCTCACTTTTTTACAAATGCATATCTTCTGTACTTGGATTTACTTTATTTTCAATTTTTTTCTTATATGATGTCATACAAATTGTGTAATTTGCTTGATTAATTTAATGCATTATGTATATGATTTATCATATTATTTTTTCGCTACTAATGACAACATTCTTTATTTTTCTAGTAGGCCTAGTTACTAGTTGTTGTCTCTTGAAGATTTGTGCTGTGGGGTCTGTAGGAGATAAGATCCTCAACATGTTGTTTAAATGATGTCCAATCAGCCTTTTGGTAGTTTGTTATAGTTTTAGTAAATCAAGCATGAGTTATTTTGTTCTTGTGATGTATACTGAGGGTAGTGAGTAAAAGTAAGTGATTGGATGTGAGGAAATGGATGGTTTGCCAGCTGGTGCAATCATGTGAGTCTGCTGAAGCAGTGGTGCTTGATTGGGTGGTAGACATGTTAAAGTGTTTTTGTTTAGTGTGATGTGATTGGAGTTAAACAGGATGTCTTTGATCAGTTCTCCTTTATGGTCTTTGGTTGGCAAATATTGTAACAGTGAGTAAGCATTGACATCTGCTGTGATGATTGTGTTTGAAAGATTTGTTATAATTGTAATTTTGCTAGATATAATCGAGTCTTCTTCTGTTTGTAATAACTGGGTAGAATGTTTGGGTGGAATGTAGATGTTTGCGATATGTAACTGCTGTGATGTAGAAAAATAAATTTTTATAATTTACTGTATAGTTTAATGGGAAAGGTGTGTGATATATTAAGTTGTAAAAAACTGATGTTGTTTTTAATGTAAGTTAGGAGGCCTCCTCCTTATTTGTGAATGTGATCTGTTCTGATAGGTGTGAAGTGAGGAATGTTTGGTGTTTGTAGGATTGATTGAGTTTTGTCTTTTGTTTTGTTATGACATCTGCTTGTGTATTTTTAATGAGTAGTTTTATTTCATCTGTTTTGTTGTGAATGCCATTTGCATTAAGCTGCAGGACTTTGAGAAAGTTCTTTGGTGATGTTGTATTTGTTTGTGTTCTGCAGTTAAAAGTGCTGTGAAGTGTGCAGTGTGCAGTAGCATGAGTTGTTGTAGTCCTTTGTTATGATTTGGGAGCATTTTAACACCCAGTGCTTTGAGTAGTAACATAAAATAGATGTTTGATGTTAGTGATACATTTGAGACAAATGTCACAAACCCGTTTGTGGTTCAGGGTTTGAATGTATGACAACCCCAAGAAACAGCAATCTGATCATCCAGGTTGTAAGCAAACTGAAAAATTGACTTTTGCAAGAAGCCAGTGATGAATCTTTTCTCACCAGATAAAGCAAGAGCTCCACTGAATAGAAATTAGAAAGAAAGTAGAAATGAGCTAATTTGTAAACAATTTATCATTTGTTGGCTTAAGCAAATGATATATATTTTAATAGACTTTGGCTCTGCTCCAGATACTAATATTCAGTGTTACTACAAACCATAAATTCACCCAAATAATATTAAAATTATCATTTCATTGGTGAGATATCATTGCTTTGTGTTGCATTTCAAGATTATACTGCATTTTAAGTAGTAATGAAATAAGTAATTAGAATCAGAATCAAGAATTAATAAATTTTTAGAAATTGACATCAAAACATTAACAAGAATTTCAATTCTTAAAAACGATTCCTAATTTATTCATATATTTGCTTTTTTTTTGTATACCTAACTGTGATAGTATATATGAATATATATACAAAAGGGACATTTTTTCAAAACAATATACAGTATTATGATAACTATTCTGACTTGATGTGATTGAGCACTTTTCTGACAAACACTAACCAAAATTAAAAAAAAACTTCTATACATATGTATGTATATAGATTCTATTTGAATAAATGTTTCAATTTTGCTCTGATCCTCATCATTGAGCACTGCTAAAGCTAAATTGATAACACTCATCTTTGTACATATATATACAGGGTCCTCCACCCAAGTGTAGACTAATTTTTAGATAGATTTCTAAAGTATTTATAAATTTTTGTCAAATAATAATTTTTGTTGAAGATGGCATAAAAGTCAATCAGCACGTTTACCTGGACATGTTGAAGAACAGGGTTCTTCCATGGATAAATTTATTGCCTGGAAATCAAGCAGTGACACTACAGCAGGATGGGGCAACCGCTCACACAGCCAAAATGGTTCAAGCCTGGTGCAAGGACAACTTTAAGTCATTTTGGTCAAAGGAACTCTGGCCCCCTTCTTCTCCTGATCTTAATCCGATGGACTTTGGGATATGATCCATCTTGGAGAGAAAGGCCTGCGTTGTGTCACATTCAAATGTGAAAAAATTGAAGAAATTGAAAAAATCTTGGGCAAAAATAGAAAGCAAAACTATTCGTGTCACGTGTGACCAAGAATCTCTTGCCTCTGCTGTGTTATCATTGAAAAGGGTGGATATATTGAATAAACTGAATTAATATTAAAGATTATACATTTACCTTTAATTTTCTTTAAAAAAAAATTTCATTGCCCTTTTTGTTTTTAAATTAATGTAATATATAACAGTCTACACTTTGCTGGAGGACCCTGTATAATACAAAATTTACTCATAACATAAAAATAACATAAAGAACCACAATCATTTGTTTTATTTTATAGAATCATCAGATGGTTACTTATCTTATTCAAATAGAATCTGATTTTTTAAATTTAGCACTTTGCAAGGAAGATCGATTTACTCTTGCAATATATATATATTTATTGATTTAGCCAATAAATTATTTATTGATTTAGATTGAAACATTACACATAAAAAAACTTTTAAAAAACTGCAACAGTCTGTTTTGCCACAAAACAGCTCATCAAACAATTACGTGAAACAAATAAAAGCAACAAAAACAAAATTAACAAATATATTAAATAAAAAATAAAACCAAAAAAATAAAAATAAACCAAATAAAAAAATTATAACAATAGAATCCTTAAATAACTTGAAAAACTATTAAATAGCTTTTTCATATTAATGAGGTGCAACTACACAGATGACACTAACATCTATGAAGTTGCACCTGATTAATTAATTGGATATAACTAGAAAAAGACTTATTCAAATAGAATCAAAATAAATTAACAAGTTTTGTTTAGTGTAATGTGATTAATACACCAAACACCTTTCCCATTAAACTACAAAACTTTTAAAAGTATAATTGCATGTACTTTTAAAAGTATAATTAAAAATTAAACTCTTTCTGATCCATGATGAGCCAGTCAACTAATCTAAGTATTTTTATACATCAACTATAAGTCAACCTCAAAAATTGAATTTTTCATTTTTTAAAAGATGATTGCATGCATTGTTCAAGTACAAATACTACTACAACCAATCTGCAAACACTCATATTAAACTTTTTTTAAAGTAATTGATTTGATCCTACTAAAATAAATTGTATTTTATGACTAACTCATTACTAGACATAAAAAAGCATTCTCAATGAAATTCTTGAAAACTTTTCTGAGAAGCACAAAGTGCAGCCTGCTGGAAGTCTAAACATTTTAGACATGTATATTTTATGTACTACCTTTATTATAAATTAATAAAATATATATTATAAAACCAAACACAAAATAATAGTTATTCAAAACTAAAAATTGCTTGTTTACTTACAGAACTGCTTAAATTTTTCATTTCTCGATGATGTTGGCATTGTGGTGTTTCAGTGATGTAAGGGCATTTTCCCAAATTATCATAATATGCAGCTTTATAAGTAATCTGGAAAAGCAATTTAAATATCATAAAAATTAAGAAAAATAACTGAAACAAAATAGCACTCATTTTATGACAAATAGATACAAACATTTTTTGAAAGCAGTATAATGTACATTAGAAAGTTGACCTGGTCCATGGTGGATCTGCTTTGCAATAATTTGACTAAAATTATAATCTTTAATTGTACAAAAAAATTTTTTTTCTTTAAATTGTATTTTGGTCATGCTGCCGCTTTTTGTTTTAAGCAGAGTCATCATTGTAGGTAAGCAGCATAATGCCAATGAGGAATTTGTTGTGAATAGCCATTTCATAAGGGCAAAATGGAATAAGATAAATTGTGTCCCTCTACATACAAATCTGAGTGCTATCACTCTGGAGTATCCCACATGGCACAGCATTTAGTAACTAGAATCTTAGTCACTAAGATTATGAGTTTGCTACTCACTCAAAGCAATCATTTTGCTGAGGTATATAATGACACTGTTTGTGTTGCTTTGACACTAGCTGCACTGGAAATGTCATAACTAATGCCTTTTTATCTTATTCACTATGGGAAAAGGCACTATACAAATGTTGTGGATTCATAAAAAAATATAAATACCTTTCAAAAATATTCATATGCCTGCAAGCACATTTTTATGTACCCATTTCAGAGAATTAGTGCCAAATAATTAGTGGTGAGGAAGTAATTTTTAAAAATAACTAGTTACAAGTTGCAGTTACTCAGCTTAAAAAGTACCTAGTTAAAGATTACAGCTACTTTTACAATTAAAGCACTTTATAAAAAAATTTTTTGAAGGGTTGCTGCACAAATTTTGTTTTATCTTGAGTGGGGTTACTAAACCTGATGGAACTGATATACACCTAATTTTGTGAAACTCTGTATTGGCCCCCAAGTCTAAACTTTTTTCATAAGTCAAATAAGCACAAAAAAGGGCTTCATTTTACATTTAACAAAAAACTATGCCCAAACTTTAATTGATAACCATTATCTTTTTTGCCATTTTTTACTTCAAAACTAAGCTGCATAAAGTGGAATGTAGATAGCAAATTATTATTTCAAATATAAAAAGGCTGTATAGGTTGCTATGAACCTCAGTTTAGATACCCTGGTCTTGAGCAATTTACAACTGTTAATGTAATACTCATGAAATGCAATAAAAAGCATAAAAAGTTATTAAAAGTAGACAAAGTAATACCCACTTATCATCATCATTTCTGGGAAAAACATTGAATTAACTCAATGTATTTTCTTTTGCTCACTTGTCCTTTTGAGTTTGTGGGAGCAGCAACTCAAGTTGGGATCTCCAAGCATCCTGATTTCCTGCAACTAGAGGTAATTCCACTGGTGAAATTCCAAAAAAAGACCAGGCCAGGTCTTCAACATAATTCTGCAAGCAAGTTGTGGGTCACCCTCTAGGTCTTTTGCCACTTGAAAAAGCATCCATTAGTTGCTTTGCTGCTTGTTTATGAACATTTGTGTCACAAAGCCATACCAGCACAGTTGATATTGTTCTATGCAGAGTAGCAGCAGTTTGATGCTGAGAGATTGACAAATGTCAGTGTTTTTAACCTTGTAAAGTAGGGATAAACTTCTGACTTTTTGGAAAAAACCCATTTCAGCCACCTGTACTCGGGATCTTACTCTTTCAGTCATTACCCAACACTCATGACCATAGGTGAGGATAGGAACAAAAATTGATCTGAAAACAGAAAGCTTTGCTCTTGTACACAGCTCTCGTATCAGTACAACCAATTGGCAAAGCTGCTGCATTACTGGACTTGTTTTTCCAGCATGTGTGTCTAGTTTGTCATCCTGTCTACAATCACTTGAGAACGTGACTCCAAGATACTTAAACTTCTCCATCTGCTGGAGAGTTACTCCATTTGTTTGAAAAGAACACTAAACAGGGTGCCTAGACATCCACATAATCTCAATTTTAACCATAATAATTTTTATTCAAGCATCTGTGGATGCATTGGAAAACCAATCAAGTGCACATATTGGTGAACATTTTTATTTGATCTGCAATCAACAGACACTAAACATTATACTCCCAAAATGTGATGCCATTACTGGAGAAACTGTCTCTGTCTATTTTGTCCATGTATATAGTAAACAGGAGAGGAAAAAGAATACAGCCCTGCTGTAGTCCAACACTGACACTAAAAAGGCTTTGTTTTCATGCCATTGACATGACCACAGACTTCTTGACTGTTTGTACAATGATTTGATAGCAGCTAATACTTAACCTCTCATGTCATACTCAAACAGTACTGCTCACAACTTGTCTCTAGGAACACAGTCATATGCTTTTTCAAGGTCTACAAAGCATGTATATACCTCTTTGGCATTTCACACAATTTCTCAAACACTTGCTGAAGGGCAAAGATCTGGTCCATGGTGGATCTGCCATGACAAAATCCACATTGTGCATCATCTCCAATAGATTGCTACCTTACGGTTGTGGAGGGGTTTGCATTTTCTATGATTCTAAGAGCAATGCCATCAGGAGTTTTCAACTCCTCTCAGGGATACTCATGGCTGTAAGGTTGAATGTGAGAAACAGACCATAAGCAATCTAACAAATGTAGAAAATCAATAATTCAAATGACAATATTTATACGGCATCAGGCATCATGCAGGATAAAAAGGTCCACCCACATTTAGGCCATAATTATAAGAACAAAAAACAAAAATGTGAAAACAGCATCTTGATAAAATTGATCAAAAACACAATTTAACTCCCTATAGGCACTATAGCAAAACTATCTCATAAAAAAATCAACTACGCAACAGAACAGAAGCATCAGCTTTGGAATTAAAACAGCCATCTGACATGAACAAGGCAAAAATTTTAACAATTCATGAATGTTGATTACAGACAAAATCAACAGACACAAAAACCATACAATCAAAAACTTTTCCACTGAGGAAATACTACTTACCACTACGATTAGTCATCTCAAACAGCACAAACAATTTCACTACACCTGATGGCATAAAAATGAAAGACCTAAAACACCTTGAGCCATTTTCCAACAGATACCTCACAAATATGTACAAACTGCCCGTAAACACTAATGCAATTATATCTATGGAAATGTGCCACAATGATTCTCGTTCTAAAATCAAACAAGGACCACATCATCAGCACAAACTACTGACCCATATCACCCATTGCCAAAACACTAGAGAAAACACTATTACCATAAATATCAGAAAATATTTCAGTTATTTCTTATCAGTATGGATTCAAACATAAACACTCAACATACACTGCTTTGTGCAACATCTGCCACCAAATCACAAAAGACTTCAACAATCCAAGGTCTCCACAACACACTGTAGCAGTAGGTTTGGACATGAGCATGGTATTTGATATAGTGAACATACACAAACTTATACTAACAAACATTCCAAACATCATCATCATCATCAAGTTCATAGCAAACTACAATAAAAGACAATAAGTATGAACTCAATACAATGGCACACTCTCAAAACTCAAACAAATCAATATCAAGAGTACTCAAGATAGTGTTTTGTCTTCAACACTGTTCAAAATTTACATTTGTGAGATTCCACTTCACCCAAAAAATATACAAATCAAAACATATGTCGATGACATCACAATCACTGCATATCACACTAATCAAAATTTTAGGGCCAACTTCTCATTCAACCATATCTTTACAAAATTGATAAATGGGCCATCACTAATAATTTTCATATAAACACAGACAAAACTACCACCACACTTTTTACACAAGACTCAGCTGAATATGGCACAACTCTATTATTTAAATTAAACAATCAATCATTACCAACAACAAAATACCCAAAATTCCTGGAATCGCTCTAAGACATAGCTGAATATGGCACAACTCTAAATTAAACAATCAATCACTACCAACAAAACATATGAAAATTCTTGGAACTGCTCTAGACCAGGGGTGTCCAACCTTTTACTTGTCACAGCCAAATATTCATGTTTAACTTGATTACAGGCCACAATCACTGCAGTAATCAAAGTGATGTTCTCATGTGAGTTAGTTTGAAAATTTTCATCTCCAAAACAGGTATTCTCTAAAAAAAAAAAGAAAGGTCTTCACTCTACTTAAGGGCTTTATTTTGTTGATTAAATGAATACTATTTGCATGTTGAGCATCATTGAACTAGTGTTTTTCAAAAGGTTTTGCGGCACACTTGGAAATCTTTTGTGTAACACAGGTTGAGGAGGTTTAAAGACACTGCAATAATTCAAGATGATTAAGCATCTGACTAAAATTCCTTAGCAGGCCGCAACAAAAGGCTTGAGGGGCCACAGGTTGAACAACCCTGCTCTAAATCCAAGAGAGACATTTTTACAACATATAAATGTCACCATTATTAAAACAAAATAAACACCTAACATTCTGAAAGCACTCACTTCTACCAAATAGGTCAAACAAAAGAAATTAATCATCTCTATATTCAAAGCCATCACTCAACCCATTTTGAAATATGCAAACACCATATGGAGCCCTACCATATCAAACACCAACATCAAAAAACTACAAACCATTCAAAACACAGCTTTGTGTATTTGTGTGTCTTGTGTGCTACTGGCTGCACAAACACTCAATACCTACATGACAAAATAATAGTCATTCAAATCGACACCCATTTCAAACTCCATGCTATTCAAATTAAGCAATTAACTCAAATGCAAACACACCCTTTACATTAATGTATTCTCAGATTAACAAACTAATAAAGTGAATTCCAAATGTAAAAAATGTTTCATCATTGTTAAAATGCTTCATCAGCTTCTTAGAATAAATCTTTTATATTCATTCATTCATTCATTCAGTGTTTTTATTCTCGATCATTATTAAACAGTTTAACACAAAAATTATATCTACAGTTTCTGAGTACCTGAGATGCAATAGCATCAGCTTGAACAGGACAATGATGAAGGGATTGTCCAGACTTACCAGTGCAGTTATTTAATATACTCCTTTCCTTACAACCTCAGTGTGAACAAATTGATGCTCTGAACTGCTTTTGAACATTGATTCTTTTCCTATCAAGTCTGGCTAGTAAAGCCATACCAGCCACACTTGAGTTGCATCCCTCAGGTTACTACAAAAACAATGCATAGAGGGATTCACACTCTGCATCCTAATGCAGTTGTTTTAGTAACCTCATGATATAAGTCTTTTTGGTTGCTTTTTTGATGATGTTACAAAAGTCCTGGAGAGCTACGTCCACATCTGGTGAATCAGGTGCCAACAAAGTTTTTGCAAATTTGCTTGTCAAAAGCAATTTAGTGATTCCACTTGGTCTTGTAGAAGTTTCCTGGCTTAACAAGCATGCTTGGCATTGGCAGTGCAAACACTGATGTGTAATAAGCAAAAGTCAAGTTGTGACATGGGGAACTTCTCTAGGATACATCTGTCAGGTAAGCGACTATTAAGAGCTAACCCAACAAAAGCTAGATCTGGATTAGTACCAGCAAGAATGAAAGCTTGTGGTATCCTTGGCATTGTATAGAAGGGCAAAACTGTTAATAAATATTTCCCATTCAGTCAAGCACTTATTGTTGCCACTGTTGTTGTTAACAACTCCAATTAATTTCTGGCATAGAGACAGGGCTGAGGAAACATTGAAGACATTTGAATATTTTATAACCAAACAATATCCATGCATGATCACTCAAATCTATAATGTTGGTAAGATTGGTCCAGAAAGGTTTGCTTTAGTTGCTCATGGACAAACGTGGAAAGGCCATGCTTAAGACCCAGCTTGTTCAAAGCTTAGAATTACTAGTTTCTGTGCATCAGTGCAGTAGATCTTCTGAATTATAATGAGAAGTGCCTCAGATTGCACAGTAAAATGAAGAAGATTCATGTTGCTTGCAGTAAGGCAATGTTCAACTGAAGAAGGGTGGGCCTTGGAAACTTGCTGACAATGTGCTGTTTTTTTATACATTACCCCATTCTGAAAAGAAGGTTTGCCAATTAGCAGGCTTTTGTGGAACATTAGAATGGACAGATACCCTTCCATTTTGGCAGTTTTAGTTTTGGTCTGCCATGCAGAACAAGAACATACCCATGGCCCAGGCTGCAAGAAAGCAACTCCCATCTGGACCCAACCACTCAAGCACTTGCTATCCTATTATTGGCATTTTAACCACAGGTGTTTGAATTTTCCATCATAAACACAGGGGTAAGAAAACAATAAAAGTTTTGTGGCTTGCAATTGTGTTTGTTGGAGGTTGTAGTTATTGACTATTTTAAAACCATTAACATTCATACACAACCACTTAATCTCAAAAGTAAGTAGAAATTGATCTAGAACAGTGGTTCCCAACCTTCTCAGTGTCATGGACCCTTTTCGTGATTAGGCTGTAACTTGTGGACCCCTTTAATAAAACCAGTAAATATTGTCACGTTTATGTGGTCTCCACTGGAAAAGGAAACCAAAGTTTAAATATCATTAAAGAGCATACGAAATAACTCATGGAAAAGTGTAGTAATCTACGCTTGCAATGAAATAATAACAGTTTGAGCAGAGTATACTGTGCAATGAATTAGATAGGAAAAAAGATTGCAAAAACAGCATTGCCATGTCATTTTAGTCTTAAACTAAGTTTTGCAATTTTTCGCTGAAATAAATAACATATCTTAGGTGTGCTCAGTGTCCTGAACCTGTAAGTTGAGCGAAAGCAAGTGGGGGAGTTGAGCGCAAGCAATTTGTTTTATATTTTGTTTAAACTGATAGGTAAACTTAAAAGCAAAATACGAAAAACTAGTGTTCATGTGTCAATTAATGTTTTGTGAAATCATAATTTGTAGCAGATGGATCTCACTCTGAAAGATTTTAACAACTGATTAGAATTGTCACAATTACAACAGAAAAGATTATAACACTGAAAGTGAAAGTAGCTCTCATGGCTATAGTTCAAATAAACTGTAGAAAGTGAAGTAAGCTAACATCATCTCTGTTAATTTGCACTGTTGATTGAATTTGACAGATTGAACAAAGCTTTCAATAAACACATCTGGGCATTTTTATTTAATTTAAGAATGCACTGGAAGAAGAAACAAAAGTAAAATCATTCATAGGCTATATTGTATGGGGCTTACATCTCTAAATGGTGTTTGAGAAGAAAAACCTTAATGTGTCGTTTGTTTTTAAGTTCTTTCTAATTGCTTATAAGGCTCTCAAAATTACAATTGCTTTTCTCATTACACAAAATACTCACAAAAAAACCAAATAGTTTTAAAACGACACAGACATTTCTCCAAAAGTACTCTGAAATTAATGAATCTCCAAAATTTTGATAGAAGTTTAAATAAAACCAATATAAACTTTATGTAAATTTCATCTCTTGCTATAGCAGAAGAAAATAAACCTCAAAAGAAACTGAAAAAGCTGTGTGCGAAAAAAATTGCCGAAATCATTATTGGAAAAGAAGCTATCAAGAAAAGAGTCAGCAGCATGGTCGATTGTTTGAAAGCGCTATAATTTAATGGCAAACTTTATCGAGACAGTCACTGTTCAAAACCTATTCATGCCGTTTTGTTACATTTTTGGGAAGATGCGTGATGGCACTTCCTCTATTTGGTGATCCTAGCAAGCAGCTCCAAAAATTTCAGTCGTATCTCTAATAAAAACTAAAAACTAAATATAAAATTTCAACTGGACAACAATATCTTTGCTTTTCGGAAGCAGATCAAATTAATCACTTTACAGTTACCCTTATTATAGTGTCTACAATGCTTTCCTGTAAGTTAAAAAGATAAATATAGAAAGTAAAAATAAAAAATAGCTGCTGTATCACTCCCAAACAGTACTCAATTAAAATACCCAGTCCGCTTTCACAACAAGGCTGTTTATCGAAACTACACAAAGGATTCATCTTGAATTGGAGAATAAAATAAGATGTCTTTCAGAAATTTTTCCACGAATAGACAGGCTACACAAAAACAAACAATGTTAAAATATTGCATTAAATTTATTACTTCAATACTGTTTTGAAGTAATTACACATGTTCGTTCATATTATCTAGATTTCGCGCTATATTGTACAATAAAGCTTGGTTTTTAGCATTGTGCAGACTACATTAGTATTTTTTGCAAGCAAAACCACATGGCAGTTTCGTTTCTTTTGCTATAGCTTATTGTTTTCATCTTGTAAATGAAAAGCTCATGGACCCTTGAAAATCACTCTGTGGACCCTGGAAACTCTGGAAACCACTGATCTAGAAAATTGTATTTTAGTCATTGGACAAGGCTACAGCTGAAAATCCAGATATATCAAATTGAAAATATTTTTTTGTAGTAGAATGACAAGTGCCTCAAACTGAAGAGCATGATGATAAAAAAGATTTATCTTGCTTGCAATATTTGATGTTTAACCAAAGAATGTTGAGTTTTTAGAACTGAATGACAATGCAGAATCTAATAAGAGCAATTTTTTGCATACAAAAGCAGTAACATATTAAAAAAATATTTAAGAATTTTTTTTATTGTAATAGACATCAATTAAAAATTAAAAATGTAAAATACTATTTATAAGTTACATTACCGTGTTAAACTATTTTTAAAGCCAAATTATTATATAACTGAGCAAAAAAATTCTACAATACTTACATTGCTAAATATTTGCTGAATTGCTCTTTCTATTTGATATCCTTCAGTTTCATGAACTTTAAATGAATTTTTGTATCTATTATTTATCCATTTTTTCTTATAAGCTGATGGGGAAGCATATTTGTTTGCTTTTAATGCAGTTTCATACCTATTTTATCATGTAAAAAAACAATTACCACCAAAAATACAAGATAAAAGTAATTGAGTACAAAAAATACATAATATTTTAAAAAATTTATTGCAAATTATTGTTTCAATTATTTATCACTTTGACTTTTAATAATCATGTCACAACTAGTGACAGTGTTAAATGGAGAAAAATTGTTCCATTAAACCCTGTTACATGTGTTACTGTAAAATTTTGATTAGCATGTTTCCCAAAAAGCAAATTAAGATATGTCTTAATCACCAATATATCATCAATGCAAAATGATTCACTGTGTGTCATTGGGTCTAAAGTAAAAGGTGGCTGATTTGGCCATGGAATTTTACTATTTACCCATAGCTGAATATCTGTAACAAAATTAAGTTATGTTTGCACAACACTTGTTGTTTAGTAGAGTATCCATTCCAGGTTAGACATAAACAGAACTGCAGCCAAGGGTTTATCCTTTTACTAGCCCATGCTGCTGTACTGCTTGGCTCAGATGCTGGTAGTGAAGGTGCTGAGCTAGCATTAGGTTTCATAACGCAAAAAAGTCAGACCTCATGCTCTATGTGGTGCCTGATATATGAAGCATGCTATTAGTGCATGGTCTTTAGTTTGTTTGGTAACATTGCACTTGCAATTTAGTAAAGGAGCTAGAGCTTATTCATGCAAAGATGAATGAAATTGCCTAACATAAGTCCACAGGCTTAATCCAAGCTGCTTGGGGCAAGCTCATTTTAAAAGGTTGTCTTCTGATTATAAGTATAAAAATACTAAGCCTGAATTTCCATTCACAGCACTCTGTATTCCATCTTTCATTTATGTATTAAGCAGCATGGATGCTTGTAATTTAGTTTGGCATGGTAATTTAGTAGTTTACATGATCTGAAACAAATGGGCATCTAAAACTTGGTCAAGCATCTGAAGACAATATATAATCATTTAGTTAGGGTCCAGAGTGTCATGGTTAGCCAAAGAGAGTGTCGCTCCAAGTTGGCAAAGCTCAGCTGGCTGGATACCTGAAACTATGATTATGGGGTCAATTGGAACAAGATGCAGGCATGCAGTGAACAATCTGCAAGACATCATTTAAGACACTGTCTATGAGGTGTGTGCATTGCAACATGGTATACAGTGCTCAGCTGTCAAGTATGCCAGAAACACGGGCAGCTGTGTGCCATGTTTTGGCACCAGCACCCGCTTTTAAGCTAACAAGTTGCCTCAGCACAGTAACATATCAAGTTTTTTTAGCTCATTACCACAATATGGTGATTCATGAAACATAAACAATTTATCCATTGTTATTTTAACTAGAGCTTAGACAAAATAGTAAAATTTTATTGTAGTTGTAAACTTTACACTCACATTTGGCATCTTAGTATTTTAAATGAAAGACTGCTTTCACCATCTTTGACTAATTTATTTTCAAACTTCAAGTCTGGGCATACCTCTCTAAATCCTTTTACTTTCCAGAAGAGTGTGCAATGCCATATTGTCACCATGGGCAAACTTTCTAGTGATAGTAGACGGCAGGTTGTGATAAGATGTTAGAAATAAAGGGAGCCAAGACCAATCCTTGAAGAATGCTATTTCCAAGATGACAGTGCTTGCATTGCTTGCTGTCACCGCTAGTAAGAGTAAAACTTCAGTTCCAGACAAATTTCATGATCATTCTAACCATGTGCTTATCTGGCAGAAAACTCAGAAGCTTGAAGGTAAAACCATATTGCTAGATAGTTTCATATGGCACTGTCAAATCAACAAATGGAGCAGCCTTCTTCTTAGCCACTAATAAATCCTAGATGTTCAGAATGACTTCATCTACAGTTAATTATATTCAATGTCGAAACTCAACCTACTTTCATGGGAGCAATGAATCAATAATTGGTTTGACACAGCCATAGATAAGCCTCTTGTGGATCTTTTAGGGGACACAGAACAGAGATATCAAGCAATAACTCTTTGGGTTGTCTCCAGGCATCATCAACTTTGGAATTGCAACTACATGTGCTCTTTTTCAAATCTGGAAAATTTTGTGTCAGTCTAAACAGAAAAAAAAGCAGAAAGAAAAAATTCAAATAACCAGGACTTCAAAGCAGCTCCAGGATGGATTATAAGCTCTGGGCAGATGGAATCAGGGCCCAAAGTTTTACCTGGTTTTAAGTGTTAGAGGAAAGCATTGAATTTTCTTTTTCAGAAATTCTGAAAAATATTCACTGGTCTGGTGTTGTGGCCTCCAAATATCTTGCACTCAAAAGCTTTGTATCTCCCGTTTCTGATAAGCTAAGATGCAATAGCATCAGCTGAAACAAAAGGGTGACAAGTGGAATACCATGACTTACCAGTGAAGTTGTTCAATATACTCCATGCTTTTCAGCTTGAGTTTAAAAAATCAATGCTTTGAACTGCTTCAGAGAATAATCTTTTCATTTCCAGTCAAGTCTGGCCAGTAAAGCTGTAGAAGCCAAACTAACATGTTACCCTCAGGGGACTGCAGAAACATACAATATACAAAACACTAAAAAGTGATGAAAAGTATGTAATTATAATAAGGTAACAGACAAGAAGTTTTAAAAGACAAACTTGATTAGAATGCAAAAATTTAGAAAATAATAAATATGAAATGAAGACAAACTACATGTTTTAGACTCATAATATCAAAGCATATTACAAAAAAACTAAAAATTGTTAAAAGAGGAATTTGCTTTGACAACCATACAATCAAGAAAGTTGAATAGACTGATTAAAAGTTAGCATTTTTGTAATATTAAGTATCAGCAAGTTGGAATAAATTTATAGTTTTTACAATAATGTCATAGATCTTCATTGCAATGCAATTTGCTAGAACTTTTGAAGATTAACAGAAGTATATATTATGGACTTGCAACTCTTAACTTATAACTCAAAACAGTTTTATGATGGCTGTAACAGAACATCTACAAATAGCACTAAAATTTCAAAATAGAAAAATATATTGCTGCACAATTGCTTGTTTGTAACTTCAAAAATTGCATGAACTAACCTGTTGCCAGAGGTGCTTTCTGAATTCTAATAGTACCTATTTTTCTTTGAAAAACAACAGCGTGCCAGGTAAATTTTAATGGCCATACACATAGAACCTTTTCAATTTATTCATTTATAATTTGTTGTGTAGACTATAGAATCTAAAGTATTTTTGATTCACTAATGTTAGTTCAGAAAAGAAAAGTTTAAAAGATTGTTTTGTTGATTGTTGAAAACTAAATAAATTTTTGTTGATAATTTTGATTAAAAACAAAAACTTTTGTTGTTGCTTGGATGTAGTTTGACATCTAAATTGATTTAAGGCTGTGGTTGTTAATTGAAAAAGAATGATGGTTTAAAAAATAGTACATATGATAAGTGTAACTCTACCTTAGATGCTCTCAAGTACATCTGGAAAAGGAAAAAGGTTGCCATCAGTAAGAGCATCTGGCTGTAAAACTATGGCTAGTTCAATGAAATGCAACTATTTAATGTTAAAAAAAGCAAGTTATTGTTCATTGCCACTAGCCCTGGGGTGTCAAAGGCAAATAGAGCTACCAAGAAGTCTAGTATGTTAGAAAGTAGAGCTAGTAGAATGACATCTGGGAAAACTTTTTAGGAGACCAGACAGTCTTATGCTGCTAGCTGAAAGACACAAGCAAAGATTTAGACTGGCAACTATCAACGTAGGTGCATTGGTGAGTTGTAGAGTGGAAGTGGTGAAAACTGTTGGAAGAAAGATAGATATAGTCACCCTGCAAAAGGTAAAATATAAAAAATGAGGAAACCAAGTTTTTCAAGAGAAAAGGATTCATGTACAAAATGTATTGTGAAAGTGTTATTACCAAGACAAAAAAGATGAATGTATTTAACACAAAAATAAAAGTTTAAGCTTTGCTGGGTAAAAAAAAGCTTAGAAAACCTTTTAACAAGTGGAAATTTTCCTTTTACAAATATGTAGTTTTCAGGAGCAATCTAACATAAAAAAACATAAAAACTTCCAATTTTGATACAACTTCTCACAAGCTTGAGCTTTGAATACAATTTACATTAATATTTATTTGACAAATACATAATTTTGTCAAAATTTTTTGTGTATACTTCCAGCAATTCAAGCAAAACAGAACAATTGATTTTCAAAAAAAATACTTATCACTGACTGAATTTTCAAAGCAAGTCATTGAAGTGAAAATTGTCATTATTAATGAAAATAGTAACACTTTGTTTCATAAAGTGGAAATTTTAATTTGCATTTGGTTACTTTTCAACAAACTATTTACACATTCCAGCTTTGCAAATTTAAATAATTTTGTTTAAACAGGCTAATACGTACCCTTCTGTTAAATGAACAGGAAAGTAAATGACATTTCTTAAGTCATTATATTCTTCTTTGTACTTTGAAGGTGAAATAATAGCATTAACCTTTCTAGCATGAATTAAATCAAGATGTTCATTGGCATCCAAATACTGATAACCACAAGTATTGAAAATAACTTCTTTTGCTTTTTTTTTATATTTTACCTTTAAATCAAAAATACTAAAATTAAACAAAATTACGATTTAATTGCTTCTTTAACATTTTTTTGTATAAAAAATATTTAACAATAGTTTGTCTGCAACTAAAAATAAAATAATAATTTTATTAATATCTAAAAGTTTAGCACAAATTCAAACAAGTTGCACACTATTATTAGATTGATTGATTAAGGTTAGAACAGTGATGGCAAAACTATGACATGCAAAGAGATTTTGTCTGACACACAAGTAAAAAACAGGAAATTTTTGGCAGTCCCTAATACAAGCAGTGGTGGATATTGGGTGAGGTGAGTAAGGCAGTTGCCTCAGGCCCCTCCTTGAAAATACTGCATATAGTTTCATTTTGCTGCATAGGTTTTTTAGAGATGATTATGAAGTTGGAACAAAAAGTGGGAAATACAAAATTGATTCGAAGTGAAGACTTTTTTTTTTTTTAAAATCACCATGATTTTGGGAGAGAAAAATATGGAAATATGAGATCGATTTGAAGTGAAAATATAAATATGCCTAAAATTAAAAAACTGTTTAGAAGTGACACACAATGAGAAAAAAATACCAAAAAAGATTTTTTTGACACATTAACTAAAAAGTCTTGCCATCACTGGGTTAGAATCACTGACACTTTGTAGTACATTACTACAAAATAATCAAAAAAAATTTTTTTAATTGCAAAATATCAAATATTTGTTCTCCTGTCTGGAAAAACAATGACAAAAACATTAACCCATTTCAGCTTAGCAGTACATATATGTCACAGTAATAGCATGATACAATATTGCATCATACATTCTCTAAAGTAAAAAAAGCTTAAACAAGGGCATTGGGAACGTTCATCAGACATGTTACAAGATGTACGTACGCGTACACCCTTTCTAATCAATTATGTTGAGCCAAAATCAAAAAATTTATAAATTGAAATTATTTTACAAAAAATTAATTCAGGCAGAAATGGGTTAAATCTGAAACAGGCATCAAGCAATCACAGCAACCTGCTCAAAAAGATGTGAGCCCACTTAAAGATAAAACTGTAATTTGAATTATAGTCTTGGATTAAAGAGTATTTTTCAATGATCAGCAACATCTTGACTAAATTCCTACCCTTTAAAGCACTTTATGGTGCTTTTTTGTGCTTGGCAAACTCATCAGGCAGCTCTAAATTTCATTCATATCATTGTATAAAAATTAAAAAAACGAACAAAAACTTCTAATTGAAATCAATAAAATATATCAAAAAGCAGGTATAGGTATTTTTTTAACAGTTCCTCTTTTTAAGTTAATGTTGTGATATTGTGCAATCAATGACGTAGTGTTTTCTTAAACGCTTCTAATCTTAATCAGCGCCTTCTGCTCGATCAATTATTGGACACGCATATCTCCAAGCATAATTGTAACCAGTTAAATCTGCACATCTATTTCGGTTCATCAGTCAGTTCAAAGTTATCAAGCTACTACAGCAAACGAACTAAAAGCATTCTATTTCAATACGGTTGTTTTTTGGCTAAGTGATTTTTGTGAATTTTAATTATTGTTATTTAATAAACCTGTGTATTCGTGCAAAGATACAACAGGCAAAAGTGGCAACGAGGATTCAAGTAACTCATCTGCGTCAAGAATTTTAAAGAAAATTTGTTGAATCTGCATTAAAGCTTGAATTGTCAAAATGAGTGAAATTTCTGAACTGATTTTGTTGTTAAATAAGCAACACCAAGAGCAAATGGCAGTTTTACACGACGAGCATCGTGAGCAGAACAAGCAACACCAAGAGCAAATGACAATGCTTCAAGAGCAGCTGAAAACTTTACAAAGCAGCTTGAACAACCCGCGAGAAAATGTTCCAACACCGATGGCAAGTTTTCAACCATTCGATTCCACATCTGAGTTATGGACTGATTATTTGGCAAGGTTCCGAACATTCGTCACTGCTAACTCTATTCCCGACAACAAGCAAGCACAAATTTTTCTTACCAACCAATCTAACTCCATTTACAAAATGCTTAGCAACTTAGCGGCTCAGCAACAACCTGTCAAAAGCATACATGAGCTAACCATGAATGATATTCAGACGTTTATGGCAGAGCAGTTCGACCCAAAACGGTTTGTTGTCAGAGAACGTTTCAAGTTCTGGTCTGACATGAAACGCAAACCTGGCGAAACTATTCCTGAACTGGCAAGCAGAATACAACAAGATGCAGCTACAAGTGATTTTCAATCCATTAAAGATCCTTTAGATGAAGCCTTGCGAACTAAATTCATCTGTTCAGTAGACAACGAAGCAGTTTTAAAGACACTCTTCAAGCTCAAGGACGATGAACTGAAGTTTAGCAACGCCATCAGAGTGGCTCAAGAAGTGGAAGAAGCAGCCAAGGTAGCAAAGGAAACCGTACACGGTCAACCTTCTACGTCGGTGCAGAAAGTTTATCACGCAAAGTCCAAAACTTCCAAAACGCAAGAAAAGAAAACTGCCTGCTTCAGGTGTGGAAATTCTGGACATTTTAGCAAAGCTTGTCCCCACATTAAAGCTATTTGCAGCTTCTGCAAGAAAACAGGTCATCTGCAATCTGTATGCATGTCTCGACTAAGAGATAATAAGCTTGTGAAACAACAGGTGAAATTGGTGCACAAAGTCCAATGTTCTGTTTCACCCATCTATCAAACTATTAGACTTAATGACCGCAGAATTAAGTTTGAAATTGATAGCGGAGCCAGTGACACATTTTGCTGTGAAGCGACGTGGCAAACGCTGGGTAAACCCATTCTACAACCTGTATCAGTTCAATATCAAGTTGCTGAAGGTAGCCCGCTACCCGTCATGGGACAATTCCAATCAACTGCAAGTATTGATGGAAAATCACCTGACGTGACCTTTCCTGTAATTGTCACTAAGGTGCCCAATCTAAATTTATTAGGTCGTCTGGCGATGATGAAGTTGAAACTCACCAACTTAACTGATCACTTCAGAGAAAACCTAAGTTGTGCTGAATCTACTGCAACGATAGAGCACGTCACTACAACTGGTCCAGAAAACTCTTTAGATGCGGCATGTATTCAATTATGTGGAGAGTTTCCTACTTTATTTGAATCTACATTGGGTTGTCTAAAAGATTTTTCACTGGACATACGGTTTAAACCTGAAGCTAAACCTATTTTCAAAAAGCCAAGACCTGTTCCGTTCTCAATCCTACAAGATTTAAACGAAGCATACGAAGCAGGAATTAAGAGAGGTGTATGGGAGCTTACAGATTTTAACTCGTACGGCACCCCCGTGGTTCCTATTCGAAAGTCTCCTTTGCCAGGTCAAGCAAAAGCAAGCATCCGAGTTTGTGGAGATTATTCGGTGACTGTAAACTCGCAACTGGAAGACCATTGTCAACCAATCCCTCTCCCAGAAGATCTAATGCGCAAGCTAGGACGTGGTTACTGCTTTAGTAAGATTGATCTAGCTAAAGCATATAATCAAATCTGTCTTTCTCCTGACAGCCAGAAGAAGCTGGCTCTCAGCACTCACAAAGGAGTTTTACTTCAGAAAAGACTTCCTTTCGGAATTAAATCCGCACCAGGGTATTTCCAAGAAATCATGGAACAGTTAATGCAAAATTTGCGAGGAGTTGCCATGTATTTTGATGATATTTTGGTAAGTGGTGACAACGCAAAAGATCATTTGATGAACCTGCGAGCTTTGTTCAAAAGACTAGAAGAAAAAGGTCTTCGCTGCAACCATGAAAAATGTGTTTTCGCCCAAGTATCAATTGATTACCTGGGTCACACTTTATCAAGTCAAGGAATTGCAAAAGGGTCCAAAGTTGATGCCATACTAGAAATGCCTACACCCAAGAACATTTCTACGTTAAAATCTTTTTTAGCATCTGTGCAGTTTTATTCGAAATTCTTACCTCCATATTTTTCAGAAATCACCAAGCCGTTGTACAAGCTTACACGCAAAGGACAACAGTGGAAGTGGGGTGAAGTAGAAGCGACATCTTTCAAAAAGATCAAACGGTTACTATGCACAGAGACTGTACTTGCGCACTATGACTCATCTCTTCCGTTGGGTTTATCTTGTGACGCCTCAGAATGCGGAATTGGAGCGGTATTATTTCATCGCTTTGCAGATGGAAGCGAGCGTCCGATTCTCAATATTTCTAAAATCTTATCAGCGACACAAAGACGCTACAGCCAAATACAGAAAGAAGCACTATCCTTAGTGTACGCTTTGAAGAAATTTCATCAGTTTCTCTACGGTCGTAAGTTCATTGTGGTTACCGATCACAAACCTTTAGTGACCTTGTTTGCCCCTGATAAAGGTACTCCTGCAATGGCCGCGAATCGACTTGCACGATGGGCATTACTAGTCCATCAATATGACTACATGGTGGAATACCGTAGAAGCAAGGACCATTGTAATACCGATGCTCTTAGTCGCTTGCCATTTTCAAATGACACAAGTTTTGATGGGGAGGAGATGGAAGATGATGTCGATAGCGTTTGTTTAGTTCGAACAATCAGTCGTCAAATCAATCCTGACAATCCATTGCTTGTGGTCAGAGAGACTGCCAAGGATCCAATTCTTGCCCAAGTAATGCGATTTGTGAAGGAGGGATGGCCGCATGCATTTTCAGAAGAGCTTAAAGACTTCAAAAAGTTGGAAAATTCGTTGTCAACAGAGAATGGTTGCGTTTTTTATGGCTTACGGGTAATAATTCCTTCAACCCTACGTGATCATATTCTTAAATTATTACACCTTGGACATTTCGGCATGCAACGGATGAAACAACTTGCCAGGTCAACTGTCTATTGGCCTAGAATTGACTTTGACATTGAGGATCTTTGTCGCAAATGCACTTCCTGTGGCCAATTTCAAAATAAGCCGGATAAACCTTCAATCCATCCGTGGATGATGCCAGAAAAACCATGGTCAAGACTCCACTTGGACCATGCGATCAACTTTCTGGGAAGAAACTGGTTAGTTCTTGTAGACGCTTATTCAAAATATCCTTGCATTCATCCAACAACCTCAACGTCTTCAAAAAGTACTACTGCTATACTTGAACAAGAATTTGCTCATTTCGGATATCCCCACACGTTGGTGACCGATAATGCCACAACATTCATGTCTCAAGAGTTCCAAGCTTGGTGCAAACAACGAGGCATTGTACGTCTCACCGGAGCACCTTATCATCCAGCAACAAACGGTGCTGCCGAGCGTTTGATACAATCCTTCAAACAGGCATTGAGAAAATCCTCGTTACCTCCAAAGGAAGCTTTGCAAGAATTTCTAATGCAATATAGAAGAATTCCTTTTGCATCGGGACTGTCACCAAGCGAATTGTTGAATGGAAGAAGAATACGCACCAAAATTGACACTTTGGTTCCATCCATTCCGCATCTCCTGCAGGGAAGACAGTCAAGACAAGCGAGCAAGCATTCAAATGCTGAAGACTCGGAAGTGGTTTCGAAAGTCAAACATCATTACTCACTAGGAGACCCTTGTTACGCACTGTACTTCGGCCCTAGAAGAGATCGTGACCCACAATGGGTGCCTGCGATAGTTACGAAAGTCCATGGTACACGAAGCGTCAATGTACGAGTCATTCCTCGAGGACCAACTTGGAGAAGACATCTTGATCAACTTCGATCTCGATACGGTTCGGATCAAGATGATGATCCCTGTGAAATCCCAACAAGCGTTTTGTCTACAAAAACACTTCCAGCCGGGACTGACCACGCATCTAGTTCTTCTTCGATGAACCAACACAACAATCCGAGATTACCAACTGGAGACGAGTACGGGCGATACAATCCACGACGATCAGCGAGAACAAAGAGACCTCCAAAAAAATATTGTTGCTAATATGTATATATATTTTTTGTCGTAGTTTATTTGGGGAGGTGTTGTGATATTGTGCAATCGATGACGTAGTGTTTTCTTAAACGCTTCTAATCTTAATCAGCGCCTTCTGCTCGATCAATTATTGGACACGCGTATCTCCAAGCATAATTGTAACCAGTTAAATCTGCGCATCTATTTCGGTTCATCAGTCAGTTCAAAGTTATCAAGCTACTACAGCAAACGAACTAAAAGCATTCTATTTCAATACGGTTGTTTTTTGGCTAAGTGATTTTTGTGAATTTTAATTATTGTTATTTAATAAACCTGTGTATTCGTGCAAAGATACAACAGTTAACTGCTATTATGTTGTCTGGCAAGCCAAAAGTAAAACCAACAACCAAAGAAAATTTAATATATTAATGTATTTGTTTCATTTAATATATTTGCATATTTATTTTTGTTATTTCTATTTGTTTTAGATAATTGCCTGATGAGCCATTTTTCGGAGAAACAGATTGTTAAAGTTAAAAAATTTTTTTATGTGTAGTGTTTTAACCTAAATTAATAAATAAATTTTGTTCTTATTCTGATCATTGAGCACTGTTACCGCTATATTAAAAACACTTATTTTTGTATACAAGCTTCTTGCCAACAGCTTGTAGAGCCCTGTCTTTTTCAATCAGCTTTAAAAACACTTCACAAGATGAAAAAAGCTAATTTGGGCTATTCCTTAAAAAACATTCCCATTTCCAGCAAAAAGTTATATTTTAAGTTTGCTAAACTCAACAGCTTTATCAACAGATTAAGGTGGGATGTTTTTTATTTTAACCACCAAGGCTGCTTGGAACTACACTTATGTTAGGGAGAATTTTAGATTCCAATCTGAAAATTGTGCACCCCAATGCCATGATCTTAATCTGAACTTTTTAATATGGCCCACTCTGTAAAATTTAACTGAATAACCTTTTTAAAGACAACTAGCCAATGATGCCAAGATGATAAATAATAATCAGCAGTCTTATTTGTTCTTGACAAAAAAAATACCAACTTATACAAGGTTGACACACAGATATTGCTGCAGGACAACATAACTGCCTCTTCTAAAAAAATCGATGCTAACACAGCAAAAGAAATTAATAATGAAGCCAAAGCAATTGCAAAACACTGAAACTTGAGAATAGAATGGAAACACTATCAGAAAAAGAAGCCTTTATGATTTAAAGATGTAATCATACCTCACTTGCATTTCTTGATGCTATTTTAGCTTGAACTATATCTGGAGCATCAGTTACAAATTGATAATTTTGTAAAGATTGAACAGCTTCATCTTTGTAAATTTTCTAAAATAAAAAAACAGTAAAAAAAGAGTATGTATAATATAGAAATAGTTAAAAAATCTAGAAAAGGAAACCAAATCTAGTTTGCTTGATTTTTTTGTTTTTTATTTTAAAATAATACAAAAAACCCTCAATTAACATAAATAATTCATCCCTTAAATGTACTGTAACACATGATCAAATTCCAAGCCAGTTTCCATCAGCACGTTTGTTGAATTCCCAGTTTGTGCTAATCAATATTCAAGTACAAAAAATAACATGTTAATCAAATTTATGTTAACTGAATTTGTGTTAATTGGGAGTTTCCTGTAAAGCCATACTGCTAATTTGCTCAAAATGCTCACTTTGTTTTATTTAAATAGATTTTTATCCAGTTCATTTTTTAAATTAAAGCTTTTATATTGACAAATCTAATTTCAAATTAAAATTATTTAACTGTTTAGTAGTATAGTTGGTTAATATTTTGTGTCAGTAAATCTTTAAAATATTGCTATATCACACAGCTCTACTATATTAAAATTAATCTTAAAAACATTGCTATATCATATTATAATAAGAATTATTCAGTGTTATGTTCAGTGTGGGTCTGTTAATCGGCAAACGTCCTTTTCAGGATGGGGCAATGTCAGGATAAAACTGCCCTTTTCAGGGCACATTGCCAACAAGTTCCGAAGACCCACTATTCTTCAGCTGAACATCGAAGGCCTCACTGCAAGCAAGATGAATGTTCTTCATCACCTCGCTATGCAGTCTGAGGCACTCGTCATCCTACTGCAGGAGACCCACTGCACTGATGCAGAGAAGTTGGTGCTACCACACTACCAACTATCTGGGTCTTCTTTAAGCAGGAAGCATGGCCTTGCCACGTTTGTTCACGAGCGACTGAGATACACGCTTTTGGACCAATCTCCACCGACATCGGAGATCGAGTGGCTGTGTGTGGACGTTGGTGGCTATAAAATAGTCAACGTCTACAAACCACCGCCAACGCGATTGCGAACCCTGGATCTCCCAGTGTTTCCTCACCCCTGACTGTACGCTGGCGATTTTAACTGTCGTCATGCTGACTGGGGTTATGATGACAACAGTCCGGATGGTGAGTGCTTGGCTGGATGGGCAAGTATTAATTGTCTTGCCCTCCTATATAATGCCAAGGACGCTGCCAGTTTTTATTCCGGCCGCTGGAACACTGGCACCAATCCAGACCTAGCTTTCGCTAGCGTAGGTCCAAACAGTTGCTTACCGGATAGACGTGTCCTTGAGAAGTTTCCCAGGTCACAACATCGACCCTCGCTTATTACACCACCAAGGTTTGCTATGGCAGTGCCAAGCATGCCTGTTAAGCGATGGAACTTCCGCAAGGCCAATTGGAGTCACTACATTGCTTTGACGAATAAATTCGCTAAGACTTTGTTGCCGCCTGATTCACTTGATGTGGATGCGGCTTACCAGGACTTCTGTAACATCATTAAGAAAGCAGCCAAGAAGACTATCCCACGCGGGTATCGAAATAACTATATTCCGTGTTGGGATGCAGAGTGTGAATCCCTCTATAAAACCTTTTTGCAGTCTCCTCAGGGAGACGACTCAAGTTTGGCTGCTACAGCTCTGCTTGCCAAGCTTGACAGAAAACGGAGGGATCGATGGTCCGAAGCAGTTCGGAGCATTGACTTCTCACACTCTAGTCAAAAAGCGTGGAGTATCTTGAACAACCTTACTGGTAGGTCACGACACTCTCCTCGTCACTGTCCCGTTTCAGCCGATGCTATTGCATCTCAGCTGGTTAGAAATGGGAAATACGAGGCTGTTGACCGCAAGTTATCTCGACTTGTCTGTAAAGAAGTGTCTGACCTTTGGAGGGCCACAACACCAGATGCAGTAAATATCTCTGACAATTTTTCACAGAGAGAATTTGCTGCTGCCCTTCAACATTTAAAACCAGGTAAAGCTCCGGGTCCTGATTCCATCTGCCCCGAGCTTATACTCCATGCTGGAGCTGCTTTGAAGTCCTGGTTACGTGACTTCCTTTCTTCCTGTTTGCACCGACTCAAAATTCCCAAGATCTGGAGAAGAGCGCTTGTGGTCGCGATCCCAAAACCAGCAAAGCCCGTGGGGGACCCAAAGAGTTATCAACCGATATCTCTGCTCTGTGTCCCCTACAAGATCCTCGAGAGGCTTATCTACGCCCGCGTTGAACCATTAATCGATCCACTGCTCCCTAAAGAGCAGGCTGGGTTCTGATGCGGGAAGTCAACCGTAGATCAAGTTGTTCTGCTAACCCAGAACATCGAGGATTCTTTTGAGGCTAAAAAGAAGGCCGGTGCCGTATTTATCGATTTGACAGCTGCTTATGACACTGTCTGGCACCGTGGCCTTACCTGCAAGCTGCTGAGACTACTTCCGGATAAGCACATGATCAAAATGATCATGGAGCTTGTCCGAAATCGAAGTTTCACCCTTACCACCGGTGACAGCAAGCAAAGCAGGCTACGCCGTCTTAAAAACGGCGTTCCTCAGGGATCGGTCTTGGCTCCCCTCCTATTTAACATCTATACGTACGATCTTCCTTCCATGATTTCCAGAAAGTTTGCTTATGCTGATGATTTAGCATTGTTGCACTCTTCTGGAAACTGGAAGGACTTGGAGGGGACATTAAGCCAAGACATGTCCACACTGTCAGCGTATCTCCAGACTTGAAGGTTGAAGCTCAGTCACACTAAGACGGTGACGACAGCCTTTCACTTAAACAACCGAGAGGCCAAACGTGAGCTAAAGGTCTACAACAATAGTAGACTTTTACCGTTCTGTCCAACCCCTACATACCTTGGGGTAAAACTGGACAGATCGCTCACGTTTCGTCACCATTTAGTGGCATTGCGCAAAAAACTATCATCGCGCGTCACACTGTTGAGGCGACTCGTGGGCTCAGGATGGGGTGCTGGTGCTAAAACACTACGCATAGCCACCTTGTCTCTAGTCTACTCAACAGCTGAGTACTGTGTGCCAGTCTGGTGTCGCAGTGCTCACACTCGCCTCATTGACAGTGTCTTGAATGACGCCTTGCGCATAGTTACTGGATGCCTGCGTCCCACTCCAACGGACCACCTACCTGTACTCTCAGGCATCCAGCCAGCTGAGCTTCGCCGACTGGGAGCGACACTCTCCTTGGCTTACCGTGGATCTCTGGACCCCGATCATATTTTGCATGGTCTTTTAAGTGGGTCCTCAGATACTGGCCAAGTGAGACTAAGATCCAGACACCCGTTTGTGCCAGGTGCGCGGAATCTCTTGGACAATCTTGCCAGACTTGGCATCCGCGCCTCTGAATGGACAAATCATAAATGGAACGCGGAGTACTGTGAAAGTGCTTCCAGGCTCCGTGCTTTTGTGCCCGGGACCAGTGTCAGGCCTGTTGGGATGGGCTTACCCTGAGCAGCTTGGGTTAAGCTCAACCGCCTGCGGACTGGTGTTGGGCGATTCCATTCGTCCATGCACAAATGGGGTCTCACTCCTTCACCGAATTGCGAGTGTGGTGCCTCAGAGCAAACCGCAGACCATGTACTAACAATGTGCCCCATACATCGGGCACCACATGGAGCACACGGTCTGACGGTTTTGGATGACGAAACTTGATGCTGGCTTAATGACATCACTGCCAGCATCTGATCCAGGCAGTGCAGCAGTCTGGGGTAGTAAAAGGATAAACCCTCATCCCCAGTTCTGTTTGTGTCTGGCCTGGAGTGGATGCCCTTCAAACGATGACGACGATAAGAATTATAGTAATTTATATAAAATATATGTTTTATCCATAACAAAATAGTACATATAAGCACTAATACATTGATAACTGGACATGAATAAAATCAAATTAACACATAAATGAACTTTTTGACTTGCAAGAACCTTTTTCACACAAATAGAAAATAAACACATCCAGCAATTTTTATAGCTAAAAGTCATTGTGTATCATTTACAAAATTTTTTTCTTAGTCAGTATATTTATCAAATTTATATTTTTTGCTTGTTTTATAAGTAATTATGAATCCTTATAAACAAACTCTTTTTGTTTTTATGTTGCATAATTTTAACACAAAATATTACCTTACTAAATAGCGCTTTTATATTCCGAGCATGTGAAAACATGGGAATGTCAGGATTAACTTTTAATCCAAAACTATTCATTTTTGAAGCTTCTTTTTGATAATGAATCTAAAATAAATGTAAAGTTATTAGTTTCACAAGAACTGCAGAGCACACTAATGGAAATACTATTTAGAAATTGAATAAATTGTTTATTTACTTTTAAGATAGCTTTGAAAAGCATGTTCATTCCTTGAAGACTTTTTATCTGACACTTAGTGTCAGATGAAACCAATCAGAAGTGAAAGTAAAAGGGCGTTAATGAATTGCTAATGAATTGCTTTCACTTCTGATTGGTTGTCTCTCTTGACCAATCAGGCATACTCTTGTTTTTTTTCCTTTTCTTTTCTATTTCCTGATTGGTTGCCTTTTTTACCAATCAGACTCATTGTTTTTGACTATATAAGCATGATCAGATTGCTTAGTTCATTCTGACGATTCTTCCTGATGAGTGTCAAATGACAAGTCTTCGAGGAATGAACATGCTTTTCAAAGCTATCTTAAAGTTTTGTACAGCTAATTGACTATTTATTTAATTTATAATTTGAACAACTTGCATTAAGTCACAATTACATTATGTACCAAATGAATAGCTTGATAGACTCTTAAAAATCAAACAAATCAAGGTTGGAGTACCACAAAATGGAGTTCTGTCTCCCATATTATCTAACATTTACACCTCTGACATTCCACTCCCCCCAAAAGATATACAAACCACAACATATGCCAATGGTATAACTATCACAGCATCTCATACCAAACACATTAAAGCCAAGCTCATTCAACCATATCTTCACAAAATCTATGAATGGGCTACCACTAATAATCTTTATATAAACACAGACAAAACTACAACTACACTTTTTACACCATTTATAGACCAAACACAGCTGAATATGGCACAATTCTATCACTTAAATTAAATAATCAAACACTACCCACAAGAAAACACAAAAATTCTTGGAATGACTCTAGACCCAAAACTACATACATAAATGTCACCATTCATCAAAACAAAACAAACACTTAACATTCTGAAAGCATTTAGTTCTACTAAAGGGGCCAAACAAAAGGAACTGATCATCTCTACATTCAAAGCTATCACTCACTCACGCATACACATATAGAGCCATGTCATATTACACACCAACATAAAAAAACTGCAAACTGGTGAAAACACAGATTTATGCATTGCCATTGGCTGCAGATAAGACAAAAACACTCAACACCTACACAACAAAATCAGTGTCCTTCTAATGAGCACCCATCTTAAACTCCATGCTACTCAACATAACAACTAATTCAAACACAAATAAACTCTTTACATGATCTTAATGGATATTCAAATCCACCCAGAAATTTAAAAATCCCAATCTTGAATAACAACAAGCAGAATAACATAAAAAAGTTTAACATATTTTGTTTATAATTCAAATAGATCAGTGAAAATATACTGTTTACTTGACAAAGTCAGACAATTTTCCATAAAATCATTTTTATCAATGATGTCAAACTCATAATTAAAATTTTCAAAATACTCATAAGCTTTAACAAGTTTTTCAGACTACTCATTAAGTCAGCAAAAAACATTTTTATCATGCTAAAACAAAATCCTAGTGAACAGTAGCGTCTTCAAATAAAAAGTGAATAAATATTCACAATAACAAAAAAAACTTCAAACAAAAAACCAAATAACATAAAACAGTCTCTAGATGGATTTATCTGACAAAAAATTAAAATTTCTACAAGGTTTACTAAACTGAAAAAATTATTGTTTTTTTTAATGATAAAAACTGTAATTGATAAAAAAAATTATTGGCCCAACAGTGCCCAACCTGAACAGTATGATTGCATGCAGCCTTGGCCAATAACTTATACCGTTCTCCCATGATTTGCAAAAACATAGTAAGCAGCTTTTTTAAGTTCTCAAGAAAACTGATATTTTGCATTTTGAATTAACATAGCAATTTAAAACAATATTAATCAATATTTTTATTTGCATTACAAACATATGATTGAGCAAAATTTATTAATATATGCTACAAGTTCCATCATTGTCAGTTTGTTTTATTTAGGTGGCCATTTTTCTTTGCACTAGCTTTTTCAAGATAAACATTATTAAGCTATCAAAATTTTTATTTCAAAAAATAACAACTACCACACATTAGAGTTATTAAAATAGAATATATTAATAACTAATATGATATACAAGTATATGGCAGAGCACCAAAAGAGTAAAAAATGCTGTTAATGATATTTCAATGTAAAAAATCTTTTAAATAATAATCTAATATTTTTCTTGCTGCTGTACAAGGCAATTTATCCAATAACTATTTCAACAGGCTAATTCTGTGGATGATGCAACCAGTGGCTATCTTGAATTTTTGTCAGAATTTGTATCACATGATTATTTGCAACTGTATGATTGGTCAAATGGAATATTACTAGGTTTTTTAAAATATAATAGTCATAATTACAACAAAACCATGGCTCTTAATAGGTGCTAAAAAGTAATAAAAGTAATAAAATTTTTAACTCAACAATTATAAGATAAGAAAATTTTTTGTCAAAAAATTTTTCAAATAACCATAACCATTTCTTGGAAAATGGCACTTACTAGGTTTTTCTAAATCACAGGAGAGCTGTGCACATCACTCATTTAACTAATTACAACTTTTACAAAATTAAATTTTTTCCTTTTTTGTTGTAGCAATTAAAACATAATCATGTTGCTTTGTTTAACTTTTTGTACAAATGGTAGATTGCTAAGTCACCATATGATTTGGCTATATTAGCTATTGAGATACAGGTCTTTTCAAGAAGTCACCGTAAGCAATTTTTTTCAGTAAAACTAACCTGGAATCCCCCTTTCTGCACCAGGATGGAATAAAGAAAAAAACTAAGAGAAAAAGGATCTTTTAAGAAAAAATAATAACTGCAGAAAAATTAAGATTAGTTTCACTAACAAAAATCACTTATGGTGACTTTTTGAAAAGACCCTCATAAGCTAGCTCAACCTAGATTGCCTGATCTTGCAAATTTATTTGTCAGGAAAACATCTGACAAACTTTTCTCACACCTTTTGGTAGAAGCAAATAGCATCTGTAAAACTTATTTTTTACAAAAGGTAATTTCACATAATTGATTTTAACTCATTGGCAAACGTCAATTAAAATTTATTCTGTAATGCAACCAGCACTAACAAAAAAAATTGTGCACACTTGCACTGGCTAAATTTTCAAAGAGAGATTTTTAATCAAAAGTGAAAAATACTGTATATTGCATCTAATACAAAATAAAATAGGTTCAATGTTGAGTATTGTAAACTGGGGTGACTTTGATCAGTGAGGTGACTTTCATCATGCAGAATAACTTTGATTATTGTAATATAGCTTGAGAAATAAACAAGTTGGGTGTTAGAATAAAGTAAAATTTGGATTTTTTATAATTGGTTTGCTTTTAAGCAGATTATTAGATGGATTTTCACCATTTATCAAAAAGCTTGACCAGTATTAAACCTTAACACACACAATACACCTTTGTTTATTAATGCCAATCATGAATATAAAGTCATGGATTTTTTAATTTGGTGAAACAATATCTTAGCATCTCCATATTTTAATATATTTCCACTATATTTTAATCAAACAAAACTAAACATTTAGCAACAAAACTAAGAATGAAAATTGCATAGAGTAGATCCACAAACCTTTCCATATTGCACCCATACACAATATATAAAGAGTTCTTTAAACTACCAATCTAAAAGAACCAAACCAGTATTTAAGAACTTATTATTTACAGATGTTTTCCTGACATTTCTCCACTAAGTTCAAATAAAAAAATCTAATAGTAATAGATGAGCTTTAAAAATAAAATTATCCATCACCAAATATTCTTCATTTAATAAAAAATACTTTGTGACCCTATACAACTATTTTTGGTCATAAAATGATTAAACTTGACCCTTAGAATGAAATATTTTCATCAAATAATGAATTTATGTAAGGGATCTCAAAGTCACTCCAAACTGATGGCATTGACCAAAAGTTGACTGTAATTGTTCAAAGTCCAAAAGTTGACCAAACTGATGTTGACCAAAAAAACAATGTCAGTGTTTCAGTTAAATGTTTCAGTTAATTTGCTTTGGAAAGTTTATGCTTTGAGTTTTGATTGGAGTAAATTAAGATGGCTTTTAAATGATCAAAGTTATGCCAGTTTATGGTACATTTCATTTTATCCCATCCACAAAATGTTGATCAACATCAACAAGCATTATCCAAAACTAATAAAAATTTAATCTCAGATATGATTGAAATAATTTAATATGCAATGTCAAATTATTGCTTCTGCTTAAATGTCATTGGGTTCCTTGACTTTTTATAATATTTCAAAAATTTTTTTTATTAAATTTAACATAAATGTTGGTTTCTTACGGTATCCCGTCAATTAACCGTGAACAAATTAACCGGCGACAATTGGTTTTGATCAACTGACCTGCAACAAATTGGCCGGCAACACAAACCAATCGGCAACAAATTGGCCGGCAGCACAAATCAGCTTTCTCAGCTTTGATAACTCCGCATTGTATCTGTAGGTATTTACAAGCATTTACAGGCATTTCCATTTTTTTAGAAAAAAAGTCTGAAAATGGCAGATGTTATCTCTGAGAGAGGGAAGAAAAAATTAGTTTACAACCATTACATTTTCTGGAGAGATGGACAAAGTTCAGACGGGAAAATTACATTCTGGAGATGCAGCAATTGCTACAAGAGTTTTTGTAAGGCACGTCTCCATACTGTAGATGGGTTAGTTATGAAAGAGTTGCATGAACACAGTCACCTGCAAGAAGAGAGACATGTTCAAATAGCCAAAGTACTTACGGTCGTCAAGGAACGCGCTGCAAATGCTAACGATATGTCCACACCAGCAAATATCATATCCGACACGACAGTGGGATTGCCAGGCGCCGTCAGAGCGCACATTGTGGAAAAAAATGTGAAAAGAACAATACAGCGAACACGACTTAGGACCGCAGCAGCACCTGTAAATCCACAGAACTGCGCAGATTTAGAAATACCTGACTCGTACAAACATATCCTTTTATATGATGCTAGGGGGAAGAACTTTTTTTGCAGTATGACTCGGGAGCTGAAGAAAATAGGATATTAATTTTTGGCACCAAAGAAAGCAAAAGAGTACTAGAATTATCAGAAAATTGGCAAGCTGATGGGATGTTCAAGGTTACTCCCCCAATATTTGCACAGGTTTACTCTATCCACGCTTCACAACATGGCGACCTTGTCCCTGCGTTTTACTGTTTACTACCGAACAAAGCACAAGAAACATATGAGCGGCTATTTCGCGCAGTGCGGCAACTGATGCCAAATGCACATCCAACAAGTTTTTTGGTTGATTTTGAAATGTCTGCAATAAATGCAATTCGGATGGTGTTTGAGTATGCTGACCTCACAGTAAGTGGTTGCTTTTTTTATCTAAATGAAAATGTCAGGAAGCACATGCAGCAAATCGGACTTCAAAGAAGGTATCAAAATGATCCAGAATTTGCAGTACTTTTGCGCCACATACCGGCTTTGGCATTTGTTCCAATACAGCATCTGATTGAAGCTTTTGAAACATTAGAGGAAGTCATGCCTGATGAAATGCTTCCGCTTCTGGACTACTTTGAACGTACTTACATAGGGCATCGCTTGCGTGCCCGCCAATGAGACCCGCCATATTCACATGACTTCTGGAACGTTCATGTTCGGGTGTCAAATGGCGACGCAAGAACCAACAACAAAGTTGAAGGTCACCACAATCTAATAAACAAAATGTTATCAATGCAACACCCAACCATTTGGAAATTTATAGAAGCTTTGCGGAAATTGCAGAACATAAACAAAAACAAGATTGAGGCACTCTGTGCCCAAGGGCCACCTGCCAAAAGGAGAAAATATAAGGATCTGGATGCACGACTTAAAACCATCGTTGAAGATTTTGCAAACCGTGACATATTAGATTTTCTCAGAGGCATCGCCCACAACCTACAATTTGTGCAATAAACTTCCTTATTTGTCAAATAACAGTTAATGTAAATTTTAGTGCCCTTAATCATGTAGTGCTATATGTGTTTTTTTGAAGTCTTTTTGTTTATTTGAATAAACGTTTTTAATTTATATTAATTCCACGCACGGTCAATTTGGCACGGTTAATTTACCTGCCGGTCAATTTTGATTCGGGTCAGTTGGTCCCGGTTAACTTGTTCACGGTCAATTGTGCCCGGTTAATTGTTGTGGAATCGTTTCTTACTGATGGTTTTCATTTAATACTGTCTACCAGGGTAACTTTAATCATTTGAAAGTTATAATAATTCACACCTACACCCAGGTTTGGGGTAATTTTGATCACACTCATAAATTCATTGTTTAATCAAAATTTTTACTTCAAAAGGTCCAGTTTAATCATTTTATGAATTAAAAGAAGTTGTATGCAGAAACAAATCATTATTATCACAGTAAAGATTATTGGTGATCAATATTTTTAATTTCAGCAAAAAAATTATTATTACAATATATTTTTTTTAGTCTTAATAAAGAATTTTCAAAGAAACATTTGTAGTTAAAAAATTATTGGCAAAGGTTTAATTCTTGAATTGGTAGTTTAAACAACTCTTTATGTATGAATGCAATATAATGTTTGCAGATGCACTCAATGCAATGCAGATGCACTCAATGCAATGTTTTTTCTTATTTTTGCTGCCAAGTTTTTTTTAGTTTTATTTGATGAAAATATATTAAAATGGGAATTTTGGAGTTGTTCTGTATGAAGACTAAGACATCATTTCACCAATTAAAAAATTGCATGAGTTTATTACCATGATTAGACATTAATGAAGATGTATTGTACATTTTAAGGTATAATACTTGATCAAGCTTTCTTTTTAAAAATGGTGAAAACTTTTCTAAAAAGTCATCCAGAAATAAACAATTATAAAAAAATCCAAATCCTATTTAATTCTAACATATTTTTTTATTTTTGATGCTACATAAAAAATGATTAAAGTCACCTGGGTTTATGTTCATGGTATATTATAAATTAGGGTAACTTTGATCTGTTGAGGTAACAGTAGTACTATTTGACTAATAATCAAGAAAACACAGCTGGAAAAAGACCTCAGGTTTCCTATGATCCCCTGCCCTTTTTCAAAAAACAAAAAGTTACATATTCTTTCAAAAAATTAAAAATTATATTTTTGAACTCCTACAATATTTTAAAAATAAAAACAGTAATCAAAGTTACCCCAAATGTTGTTTACTCTATCCTAATAATGGTCATAGTGTTTTTAATGTGTGATCAAAGTTACCCCAAAGTATGGGGTAAGTTTGTTTGAAAGCATTTAACTGTGAAGCTGTTATGATGTCATCAAAATATTTTATTTGATGGCTCAGAAGCAAAGTGTTATGATCAACAAAGAGTTTTCTTATTAACCCATTTATGCCGAAGGTTAGAATAATTGCTTGTACAATGGAAAAACTGATAAAATGGCTTCATTGAGACACAATTAGAACATTTATACAGTTTATTCAAGAAAATCAGTTGGAAATAAAAAAATATAAAGTGTCCTACATATAGGACGCCAGGCAATACGGAACAAAAATGGCACAAAATTGATCAAGCTTTACAACAGAAAAACTCTACTACACATCTACTTTGTGTAGAAGTTTTTGAAGCACTTGACGTGTAATCCTTTATCACACTTTTCACACCGGGTTGTAGTCTTCTGGTGACAGTGCACACAGCACGTCTGCTTGTCTTGAGGAATGACCCAATGATTGACCTTGTTGAACTGTAGCTCTGTTTCTATAGCAGAAGGACGGCCTTTGCAACCTGGCTGTGGAGGTCTTGCGTAGTGTTCAAGATAATAAGACACAACTCGTCTACGAAACGCTAGCAGATCGAGCTTCTTGGCATCTTTATTCCTTCTATGCAGAAGCCACGCATTATTCATGGAAACATCGATGAGATATGACACAATGGACGAGTACCATTTTTTACCTCTTATTGCCACTCTGTACTTCAATATGTTCTCATCCATTCTATCTACACCACCCATTGACTTGTTGTAGAATTTTACGATTGCTGGCTGCTCTACTTGGATCTGTTGCCTTGTCTGCCTTGAAAAGCGGGTCGTCTGGGTTTGGGGGTGAATTCCAACAGCATTTGAACATAGAGATACCACACTGTTGTCATTCCATCGACAGACTATGATATTATCTTTTTCGTCGACTCTGAAATCATGGAAGCCTCATGGTTTTTTCTTCATCTCTTTGACATCAATGAGAGGACACTTGTCGGTTCTATTTTCTCTGACTGTGCCCATTCCTTTCAGCCCCATATCTTTCAAGGCTGACAAAAGCCTCACACTAGTGAAGAAATTGTCAAATACCAGGTGATATGGAAAAAGTTTCTTCTTCTGCAGTGCCTTTCCAAATTTGACCACCAAGTTGCCTCCTATTCCAAGATCATTACCTATTTCTCCATCAGCTTCTTCAGACTTTCCTTGATATATTTCAAACCATGCAAGATAACCACTCACGGTTGTTCCACTCCATACTTTATATCCAAATCGGATGGGCTTGCCCCTGATGAATTGTTTACAGCTGTGCTTGCCAAAGTATTCACACATAGACTTGTCAAAACTGTATACTTCTTCAACAGGAGCGTGCTTCATAAAATTTTCATTCAATTTCAGTAGGAGAGGACGGAGCTTAGCTAGTTTGTCAGACTGTGACAGCGTATGATTATCCGCAAAATGCAGATTTGTGAAAATTGATTCAAATCTGTCTCTTCTTATAGCAGAAGACACCATATCATGGTGCGTATCACGTCCAGTTTCCCAAAACAGTCTATGTCTCGGATATGAGACATAGCCACTGATCAGGAAGACAACAAAAACTACTTTCATCTCTTCTCTTGTGACTCTGAGCTCTCTATTTTTCTGAGATGCGTACCTGTTGGTTTCGTGAACAATAATGTCAAACAAATCATCATCAAAAAACAGTTCAAAAAATTCTACTGGTGTGAGACTGCCCCCATAGAGATCTTCTACATCTGCATGCATCCATTCCGGCATTCCGCACTCAATATCATGCTTTTTCCAACATCTTTGCTTAGGTAGCTTCTTGGTTCTTTTCTTAGGTGGTCCTTGATTCTCATTTTCAATGTGTGACTCAGGAAAACCATTTGAATCAACTACTGCAGCCCTAAGCATGCTTCCTGGTAAGTTATTCATATTTCCTGATTCTTCATCCCCAGATTCTTCATCAGTGAGTATTTCTGTAGCATTGTCAGGAGGCTCGATGTAATTTATATTGTCTGGTTCTTCACCATCGTTGATTCAGTCAAGTAGCTCAGCAATCCTTGCCCGTCTTGACGCAGGCTGGCCATAGAATTTATCTACCGTACAGGAACTGAAAAATAGAAATTCGAGAAACATTGTAAAATTTATCTCCTAGTGAATAACTTCAAAACAGAGACCTCGTGAGTTTATGAACTAAACTCTGAATTAGTCTAATTTCGGCAATGTGTTGAAATTGCGAGTTAGACATTTTAGATAGCAACCTATTATCTGACAACACAATATTCCACACAATGTACCTATGTTTGGCCCTCTGCAACTAAATCTTGATATCAAATAGTATATCTATGTATCAATATACATGAAAAAATATGTACATTGCAATATAAAGCAAAGAAATTCAGCAGGTTTCTTGCTGTAAATGGATGTACTGAACAAAGCTGTCTGTGTCAACTAGGTTCGTTCAATGCCTAGAGACCTACATGTAGGACACCGTTGTTTAGCATTTCCTCACACCTCACGTGTTGAATATTTTGATATTTTCTTTATACTTATCTAATAACAGGCTATTATATTATAAGAATATGCATCTCATGACATAAAACAGTTATTCTAACATTTGGCATAACTTACCTTTTGGATGGTCCATGCTTTTTCAGGTAAACTAAAGAATGTACAGTATTTGAGTGCTCCTGTATGACAACCTCTACGTGCAATGTCTAATCTGCAACTGAAACTCGTTTTGGGAAAGAGTACTGAATGATTTACAATTAACAACAATTTGTTTTTTAGCTTTCTATCATCTGTAATCAACAAAAAACTTTTTATGGTTAGCTGACCTATATGTAGGATGCCAGGCATAAATGGGTTAAGAGTGTTAGATTATTAAAAGCTAGAAACCTTTAAAATTGATCAAAGTTATCTCATTTTACTGTATTCATTACAAATACTTACAAAATTTATTCACATATAATGCTAAATATATTCAAAGATTATCTTATGAGAAAGGGTAATCTTTTGCTACCAGTCAGCATAGCATGCCAAAACTTGCCCCATAGTGCATAAAGTTGCTTAGCAGTTTACCAATTTGGCATATAGCATTACTGAATTTAAGTTAAGTATGATCTTTTCTATAATTGCTTTTATATGACTACTTAGTTCTAATCAATCATCTAAATATAATTTTATTCCAGCTGGGTTGCTCTTGAGTCAACATTTTGCTTAACAGTAAGGAACAAGAAATGTAACCACTTTATAAGCTTGACCAACTATATATTTTGGCTCTATAATGACATTGAGACACAGCTAATTCATCACATAGCTACAAAAATATTTTTAAAATCAAACTTTTACATTTAGCACACTACTTAACAAAAGTTGCAATAGGAAATTTCTGAAAACAGCTTAAAATACAATACTACATAAATTCTGAGTATTTAGGAAGCTGTAAAAGAGTGGAAAAAGTTTGTCTTAATTATAATAGATTTAGATTATGGAATGTTTGAGCAGTTAGGACTTGTTTTTTGTAGGATAAAAACTGTCTATTAGCTGCTAAATCATTCAGTTTTTAACAAACTTCGCCTATTTTTTCTAGTTACTTTTCTTATTTTTAAATATTTTTTTATAATGTACTTAACCAGGAAAACATAGCAGATACTCGTAAAAGTTTAGCCTCAATTATTTGTTGCATTTTTTTGAACCACATTTTGATCAATTATGCTTAACAGTAAGAAACGAGGAATGTCTCCATAAAAGTGTTGCCAGATTTAACGAAAAGTTGCAAGAGAGGTAATATTCAAACAAGCTCATTTTGGAACTTGAGATTTTTTTAGTAATTTTTAAAATCTAAGAGGCTCTTATTTACATTATGTTAATTTTTTATGAGTTAAAATATTTGATAACAGGTAAACAAATAAAAATAAACTTGAAACTTAGTTTGATGTACTTTATTAAAAATTTGCAATAATTTAGAATTAAAACTCGTTATGATTAGATTTAATAAACTAGATTATTAAATGCAATAAATGATTATATTAGATTTATGAAACTCGTTTATATAAGATATTTTAAACTAAAATAAAACAAAGTTTGGCAACATTAGCAAGCTTTCGCTTATCTTCAAACTACCTATTGATTGATTTCAAAAGTCTTAGCTGACTAGAGCTGCGAAAAAAATTGGAAAAACTTTGTCTTTTTTACCGAAATAGATAATTAAAAAATCCCGAACTCAGAAAAAAAAAGTCGATCGAGTTTGACTGCATTAACATAAAGTGAAGACCAAAAAAAAAGTTGCCATTTGATATTGGGCCTTTTAACCACTTTATACTTGAACAAAAAGTCATTTAAACAACTACAACCTAAAGCTAAAACTTATTTTAGTTGTTCACTTCATAGGCTATATAAAATATACCTATTATTAAACTCGATGCATTAAAAATCGTGAACTTGAAGTTGGTAAAAATGCATCGACTTGCGACTGACAGAATCTAATTTTCACTATGTTCCTGCTAAACATAATCAAATCAAAAGTTATAGTAAACAATGTGAACTACTGTAGGATTATGAGACCAATAAGTGGTTGTTTCGTAACATAATCGCCTTTTGTTGCAAAGATCATAAAACTTTAAAATTAAGAAGTAATTACTGTCTTGAGGAAATTGTAGGCTACAACTAAATATACACGCGGGCCTCTTAAAAATTTGACGTTTTTAATGTTTTATATGATAGATCTACTTGTTTACTTATTTGATCGGGCTGTACAGATCTGTATCCAACTTTGACTTCATCAGGGTGTGCAATTTTTAAATTGTAAAATGACACTACCATTTTCTTTCAGTGATAATACACGGTGCTTAACGCTTAAAGTTGACTAAAAATGTTGAGTAGTCAGTGGTGGATATTGGGTGAGGCGAATGAGGCAGTTGCCTAGGGCCCCCCTTTTTTAGGAGCCCTCTCAATTTTAGGGCCCCCCTTCGAAAATAGCTAATAAAGTCTCATTTTGCTGCATATTTTTTTAGATGTCATTATGAAGTTTGGACGAAAAGTGGGAAATAGGAGATCGATACGAAGTGAAGACCTTTTTTTTTTAGAGATTACCTTGATTTGGGAGAAAAATAGCGAAAAGAAAGTCAAATCGAAGTGAAGACCTTTTTTTTAGAGATCACTATGATTTAGGGAGAAAAAAGAAAAATACGAGATCAAAGCCATATTTTTTTTAGAGAACATCCACTTTTGGAAATCCTTGCCTCGGGCCCCTAACTTTGAATATCCACCACATGAGTAGTAATTGCGCAGGAGAAATAAACAAAGCGCGCGACGTTTTAATAATTGAAAGTGCATCCCTTTGAAAGTTTATTGTTTAACTACGTGGGCCGATTCTAGCTTAATAAAAAAGAGACGTAAATTCCGTTGTGATCAGTGGGCATAATTTTGCTGTGTTCTGCTCAGTTGTTGCGCTTGAATTTAACTACATTTAAAAAATGAATTCAGTCTCCGTCTCAGTCTACAACTATAGTTTCCTTTCTAAGCGCCAGATACGCATTTTTAAATATAAGAGTAGTTATTAGACTTGGGGGAATTTTTCTGACCTTATCCAAGAAGTTCGGGACTACGCGAACGGAAGAAACAATCGGATTCCCTTGAATTTTTAGACGAGCCAGCTTCTCTTTAGACAACTTATCGACAAAAAAATTAAATTTATAATTTATTGAACTTTTTATGAAAAAATCGAATTTATTGTAATGGTTTAAAGAAAGCATGCTCAATACGACCCTGATTGGGAAAAACAAACCAGTTTTAAAAATAAATTGACAAAAAAATTGTTCTTATTGAATTGAAACGCACAGAATAAGTAGCATGCCACAGATTTCAAAGCATTGCTAAAGACTTTAAAAATAGTCAGTGGTGGTCAGTGAGCATTTTTTAAGATGTGCACTTAAACTGAAATATATAATATCGTGGTATATTCGAATAAAAATATAAAAAAACTTATTTTTGTTACATTGGCGATACAATACCATAACACGTATGTACGTCAATAAACTTTTCAACATTTTATTATATTTTGTTCATGTGGCGGAGCAGAAATAAAAGAAACTGAACTGAAACACCTTGGAATGTATGTTAAAACTTTAAGGTTAAATATTGTGGGTAGAAGTTAAAAGTATTAAAAATTTAACAAATTAAGCTGTGATTTTCCGCTAATTGAAATGCAATTAAAAATAGCCTTAAAATTATATATAACCTATAAGCTAACTTGCCATTTAAATGTATCACCGGTTAGACCACTGACTGTTAACCTTTTCAATATCGCAAATGGAAAAGTTAGGAAGCAACTATTGCGGTCCAGCATTGTGTCTTCGCTTCATTTTAGAAAAAAATATGTGTAAATAAAGCGAAGACCAAAAAGAGGTTTTCACTTTACATTGTAGGGTTTCTCGCAGTACTCTTACTTTTCTGCAGTCTCCTCAGGGAGACGACTCGAGTTTGGCTGTTTCAGCTTTATTTGCCAATGATCCATCTGGGATCGATGATCCGAAGCAGTTCGGAGCATTGACTTTTCACACTTTGGTCGTAAAGCATGAAGTATTTTGAACAACCTTACTGGTAGGTTACGACATTTTTCTCGTCACTGCCTCGTTTCAGCTAATACTATTGCTTATCAACTAGTCAGAAATGAGAGATACGAGGCTGTTGATTGCAAGTCATCCCGACTTGTTTTTCAAGAAGTGGAGCGCCACAACACCAGACCAAAAAAATATCTCTGACACTTTCTCACAGAATGAATTCACTGCTGGCCTTCAACATTTAAAACCAGCTAAAATTTCGGGCTCTGATTCCATCTGCCCAGAGCTTATAATTCATGCTGAAGCTGCCTTGAAGTCTTGGTTATGCGATTTTCTTTCTTCCTGCTTGCGCCGACTGAAGATTCCCAAGATCTGGAGAAGAGCGCTTGTAATCGCGATCCCAAAGCCAATGAAGCTTATGGGGGACTCAAAGAGCTATCGATCGATACCTCTGTCCTGTGTCGCCTACAAGATCCTCGAGAGATTGATCTACGCCCGTGTTGAAACAATTATTGATCCACTACTTGCTAAAGAGAAGTCTGGGTTTCGACGCAGGAAATCAACCGTGGATCAAGTTATTCTGTTGACACAGAACATCAAAGGTTAAGAAGAAGGCTGGTGTCGTATTTGTCTATCTGACAGCGGCATATGACAATGTCTGGCACCATGGCCTCAACTGCAAGCTGCTAAGGCTTCTGCCGGATAAGCACATGGTCAAAATGTTTATGAAGCTTGTCCAAAACCAAAGTTTCATCCTTACTAACAGTAACAGCAAGTAAAACAGGCTACGCCATCTAAAAAACGGCGTTCCTCAAAGATCGGTCTTGGCTCCCCTCCTTTTCAACATATATACGTACGACCTGCCCTCCACAATTTCCAGAAAATTTGCTCAATGCAGACGACCTAATATTTCTGCATTCATCTGGAAACTGGAAGGACTTATAGGGGACTTCAAATCAAGACATGACTACACCTTCAGCGTATATCCAGACAAGGAGCTTGAAGCTCTGTCACGCTAAACGGGGACGACAGTCTTTTATTTAAATAACCAAGAGGCCAAACGTGAGCTAAAGGTCTACAACAACAATAGATTTTTACCATTCTGACCCACACAATCTTATCTTGGGGTTAAACTGGACATATCGCTTACTTTTTGTCACCATCTAGTGACATTGTGCAAAAAACAATCTTCGCGCGTCACAATGCTGAGACGACTTGTAGGCTCAGGATGGGGTGCTGGTGCCAAAACACTACGCACAGCTGCCCTATCTCTGGTCTTATCAACAGCTGAGTACTGCGCGCCAGTCTGGTGTCGCCGCGCTCACATTCGCCTCATAGATAGTGTCCTGATTGACGGCTTTCGCGTAGTCACTGGATGCCTTCGTCCCACTCCAACGGACCACTTACCCATACTTTCAGGCATCCACCCAGCTGAGCTTCGCCGACTAGGAGCGACACTCTCTTTGGCTTACCGTGGATCCCTGACCATATCCTGTATGATTTTTTTAATGGGTCTGCATATGCTCGCCAAGAGAAATATCTTAAAATATCTTGCTTGATTTTGAACGCTTTTTTACGATACATGTCCAGAAACAACCATATTGTGATAATTACCCTTCTGACTCGAGAGTAGAAGGGTGTGAGTTTTATGCTCAGTCTATTTCAGTAATTTTTGTTAGCCCCAATTTTGTTAATTAAAAACTTTTAGCTCTTTTTTTGGTTTTGTTTGGATGTCAGGCCTATTAGTTTTTTTTTTTTATTTCTGCTCCGACACATAATAAAAATGAAACTATAATTATTTAATAATAAACATAATTAAGGCTGTGGATTAGAAAAAGGAAGAAGCAACAAAACGAATGTACGTTGTAGCTTGCAAAGATGGTAATGAATTATTTTGCATTACAAGAAGCAAGGTTGCTTCGCCTCAGTATAAATTTGTTTATAAAAAAACAAAAAAAGGAAAGATAAAAATAAGAAGTACATTAAAAAACTAAGTTACATTGAGGTCATTTGATAAAAAAAAAAAACTCTGCCGTGGGGGCGGTGCATTGGTGGGACCATGGCTCATAGAATATGATCAAGCTTTAAATTCAGTGAAAGCTTGGACATATTCCACCAGCTGAACAGACAAACAAACCCACCAAAAGAAATCCTGTTCTGGATCTTATGATCATTTCAAAGAATAAATGCCTTAGTACAACATACACAAACATTAAAAATCATTCCAGATTAAACGAAGACAAAAAAAATTCTTTACTTCTGAAAAACATACAATCTTTAAAACGAATAAGTTAGTTTTTTTTGGGTGTGTTTGAGCATTTATCATAAAAAAACGTACAAAATCAAGCAAAGGACAAAAAATGGGTCTATGGACAATTTAGCCTATGACCTACTTAATTGTGTTTTTCGTTAAACTGTCATTTTTTTGACACACACTATCAAAAAGCACTATCAAAAAGCGTCAAAGGACTACAAAAACTAGTAGGCTAAATGTGTGCAAAGAATATGCAGTTAACAATTATATTATTTTTAATAATGATAAAACTGTTGGCATGATTCATCAAAATAAAAAATTCAAAGTAAACGTTGAACCAAACATTATATTAGATGGCAGATGTATCAAATTTGTAAATTTAGTAAAATATCTTGATGTATTAATTACTAATGACTTGTATGATGACCTTGATATAAACAGACATCTTCGTTATTTATACTATGTTGGTAATACTTTACGTTCAAAATTTCATAATTGTTCAAGCCAAGTTAAAAATATTCTTTTTCGTTCTTACTGCATGTCTATGTATTCTGTTTATTTATGGTGTAAATTCAAAATCAGCAGTTTAAATCGTGTTCGTATTGCGTACAACAACTTGTTCAGAATTTTGCACAACATACCTAGACAGGAATCTGCTAGAACTCGACAAATTCAATCTAATATTAAGATTTTTGATGCCCTAATTAGAAATTACTTATATTCGTTCTTAAAAAGATGCAACAATTCATCCAATGTATACATTTCTAGTTTAATGTCTTCTGATGCCCTGTATAAATCTATTTTCTGGATCAATTATAACAATAAACTTTATCAAAATTAGATAATTTATCATTCTATCATAGGTGTTTTTTTCTTTTCTTTTTTTTTTATTTTTTTTTATTTTGATTGGTTAATTTTTTTCTTTTTTCGTGGTGTTCTGCTTTTGTGTCTTGTGTTGTTATGCCTTGTCATTGCCTGTCTATGGACCTTGGTGTCTGATACAAACAATTAAATAAAAAAAAAGGTTTACCGCCCCTAATCTAGGCCTATTTATAATCAAAATCAGAGCGTCGAACCGGAACCGTTTGAAATAAAGTTCCGGCTTAGATTCGGAAAAATTAATTTTTTGGCTTCAGCTTCTGTTTAGGTTCAGTAAATTTTATTTTAAAGGGTTCAGTTCCGGCTCAGGTTTAAAGAATAACAATAGTTAATACCGGTTTGCCAATGACCTAGTTAAAAGCAATAAAAAAGTCTTCACTTTGATTTGTTTCACAGTTCATTTTGAATACTTGGCGGACTGGATTTGGCCTGTGGGCCCTAGTTTGTAATACAGCTGTTATACAGTTATACAGCTTAGCCAGTGTTTATAGAAGTCACCATTGTGACAGAAAATGAGTTAAAGATTAAGTCCGCAGTGTGGCCAGGTAGGTGCGCAGTTTTGATGATTCACAGTATCCATACGCTTAAAAACCTACACCTCTATACGGTTAAAAAGATACATTTGTTGTGTCTTTAGGAAAACACTTTACAGCTCTTTTCTCTGAATTTCGGCTACATCTCCAAAAAAAAACAAAACCCAAAAGGCAAATAAAAAATACGATTAAAAAGATACATTTGTTGTGTCTTTAGGAAAAACATTTTACAGCTCTTTTCTCTGAATTTCGGCTATATCTTTAAAAAAAAAACCAAAAGGCAAATAAAAAATTTTGACAAACACTTATATCCAGGACTTTTTGATGAACCTATCCAGGTAAAAGCTTAACAGTTGCTCTACTTGTAGCTTCTCATACGTTTTTCTGTGATTCTTCAATACAAGTAAAGATAAATTTGACCCTGTCAAAAGTTATTAGTTACAGTTATTCTTAAATTGAAAGATATTTTTATCAACAGATCCAATGTCGGTTGGATGAAAGTAATGACAGCTTTTTATTATTTTTTTTATCTTCAAGTGAATTTTAGGTTCCAAATTTAGTTATCAGGGAGGTGAAATCAAAGTAAAGACCAAAAAACGTTTTCCTAAAAAAGTAGCTGTCTAATTTGTAACCAGTTACTTTTTCAAAATGACAACTATAACTTGTAAATAGTTATTTTTACGAAGTAACTTACCCACCCTGGCCGTAACCATGCAAGAATATGCAAGCCACAAAATCAACTTTTTTTTCGACATTTTTTACACTTTTGAATGTTTAATTTTTTATATCCAGTATGAGACTAATAGGCTATACTGGTAATTATTTCTAATATCTTACCGAGCATTTAATTTTTAATTGATTTTGTTTAGTTTTTGTGCACAATCAAACATTGTTATTCGTGAGATATAAAAAGTTCTCGAAAAATTGTAAAAGGTGCACCACCTAAAAAAAGGTTGAAGAGCACTGGTGTAATTTCATAATAAAACCAATAAATATAACTAAAAATATCTAGCTTTTACTGACTTTTACTTTACAATGGGAACAAAATTAGATAAGACCATAAACAAATGCTGATTTAAAAATTTTTAATTTCAACTGCCTAAATCAATTTAACTTCAACAGCAACCGCCAAAAAGAAATTTCCCTAAAGTGTCTTTCCCAAGGACATAACGGAGTGACACGAGTAGGTTTTAAACACAAGTAGACTGTATCGATCGCATTCTTACCAACTCGGCCACGCACTACTACTTCCTATTACAAATTATTGATTGTTTATGTTTAATTTTTGTTATTTTCGATAGTTTCGTACTTAATATAATAGTAATTGAATTTGTAACATCACCGTACCTCTTCGTGCCTACTGCAACTTTTTAAAGGTGTAGAAACGTTTTCGTTTATATATATTCTAAAATATTTTGCTGCTTTCGCAGCAATATGAATAAATGCCAAAAGTTAACAACAAATTTCATAAAAAAAATTCGGGGCTAGATGGATTAAATCGAAAGCGATCTTGATCTTAAAGTTCTTCGAGATTCAAGTCATGTTTATGTTCATCTTTATTCATTACTTAAAACTATTTCTAAAATTTTTGTGACCCAATTTTTTTTTTAAAGTGAAAAAAGACTAGAGAAAAGATCTTCATCAAGTTGTAAAATAAAAAACATGGTTTGGCTATGTATAAAATGAGTTTTTATAAAAAAAAACTTGACCAATTTTTACATTCTTTAGCGACCAAACTTTGGGAGGCGACCTACTTACTATTTTTGGACCCTGTATTAAACTAAAAGACTCAAAGCTATCATGTGGCCTGGTTAATCTAATTTATCCTATTCTAATTTTGTTAATAGCAAAACATAAATGAACAATACTTACTGAACTCAGTAATTTGTTCACAGACAAAGAATGTTGGATGTCAAGAAAATCAGCAGTTATATTGTATTTGTCCATAATTTTTTTTGCATCTGCTTTGTATATGTTCTAAAATGTATTTCAATGTTTTACCATAAGGATTTTAATAAATTTCAAGATACAAATTTTACCATGTACTTAAAACAATATTTTATTATCATTCCATTTCATTACATTTGGCCCGAAAAGAAAATGTTTCCACACAGCCCGTACCGTCAATAGCTAAATCTACGCTTTGCTATATTTAAATCGAAACCGATTTTGCTAATACAGAATATTATACCTATCGTTATGAATAATCTGTGAAAGATAAACATTTTTTCAAGACGGAGCTGACACATTGTCAAAAAGTTTAATAGGGTAAATAACTTTTTTTATCTAGCTTTTTACGACTTTTTTATTGGAGGAGCATATTTTCTGGTATGTTGCATTAATCACATGTCAAACGATTAAAAGAATGTATAGGCCTACATGTAAAATGACACATTCTTAATTATGTTGCCAATACTTACATATTTATCCGCAAAATTTTTTCCCGACTCTTTTCTATTAAATCTATACTTTAGCATGACTCTATCATTGGTCAACATCTTTCAGAAAACTCTCAATGCGCACGTTACTATAGCAACAAAACTTCTTAATTCTTACTCAAAGGCGTGCTTCTTTTCATTTATTCGCCTTAGAAGTCTTTTATTAAATGCGATCAAAAAAATTTAAGTAAGCAAACAATCATCTATGGCTTAAAATTATTTTTTTTACTTATTAGTAAATTATTTTCAACTATTGAGATCCACTTCGACTTCCATTTTAAAAATTTTCCTTTGACGAGGGACAGAAGTTATGTTTTGGAAAATGTCTCTTCTTTTTCTCACAATATTTTGATACTCTAGTTTTGTTCAAATGAAAAGAAAAGTTGAGAGACGATATGAAGGAAAAGGGATTGAGAAAAAATTACGTAACGGATAAAAAGAAAATATTGTAAAAGACAAGCAAAATCAGCCATCCCATATAAAAATTGGGGAAAGCTGAAGAAGAAGAAAATTCTAGTTTTGCACAGACAAACTTTTTAGAAATGAATAGGTGTATTGAAAATTATCAAACCAATCTGTTGATTTTTCGGGTGTTCTGCAACATTTGGTTATTAAATCTTTACTTTTTTGGTATTTTTAAAATAACATTTTTAATTCCAGCATTAAAGAATTAAGAGGTTGTTTGCGTATAAAATCTGTTTTATGGTAAAATATTCTAATACTCTTAAGCTAAAAATAAAAACCAAAAATAAAATTGTTCAAATTAAAAACTACAAAAACGGATTAAATAGCAATGAAGGTCGTAGGGAAAGAGATGAGCTGGGGTCAATGAATTCGCCGGGGATGCGTAGAGTAGATCCATCCGTAGGCTTACGTACGCCCGCGTTGAACCATTAATCGATCCACTGCTCCCTAAAGAGCAGGCTGGGTTCCGACGCGGGAAGTCAACCGTAGATCAAGTCGTTCTGCTAACCTAGAACATCGAGGATTCTTTCGAGGCTAAAAAAAAGGCCGGTGCCGTATTTATCGATCTGACAGCTGCTTATGACACTGTCTGGCACCGTGGCCTTACTTGCAAGCTGAGACTACTTCCGGATAAGCACATGATCAAAATCCCTGAGCTACGCTGTCTTAAAAACGGCGTTCCTCAGGGATCGGTCTTGGCTCCCCTCCTATTTAACATCTATACATACGATCTTCCTTCCATGATTTCCAGAAAGTTTGCTTATGCTGATGATTTAGTATTGTTGCACTCTTCCGGAGACTGGAAGGACTTGGAGGAGACCTAAGCCAAGACATGTCCACACTGTCAGCGTATCTCCAGACTTGAAGGTTGAAGCTCAGTCACACTAAGACGGTGATGGCAGCCTTTCACTTAAATAACCGAGAGGCCAAACGTGAGCTAAAGGTCTACAGCAACAGTAGACTTTTACCGTTCTGTCCAACCCCTATTTACCTTGGGGTAAAACTGGACAGATCGCTCACGTTTCGTCACCATTTAGTGGCATTGCGTAAAAAACTATCCTCGCGTGTCACACTGCTGAGGCGACTCGTGGGCTCGGGATGGGGTGCTTGTGCTAAAACACTACGCATAGCCACCTTGTCTCTAGTCTACTCAGCAGTTGAGTACTGTGCGCCAGTCTGGTGTCGCAGTGCTCACACTTGCCTCATTGACAGTGTCTTGAACGACGCCTTGCGCATAGTTACTGGATGCCTGCGTCCCACTCCAACGGACCACCTACCTGTACTCTCAGGCATCCAGCCAGCTGAGCTTCGCCGAATGGGAGCGACACTCTCCTTGGCTCACCGTGGATCTCTGGACCCCGATCATATCTTGCATGGTCTTTTCAGTGGGTCCTCAGATAATCGCCAAGTGAGACTAAGATCCAGACACCCGTTTGTGCCAGGTGCGCGGAATCTTTTAAACAACCTTTCCAGATTGGCATTCGCGCCTCTGAATGGACAAATCACAAATGGAACGCGGAGTACTGTGAAAATGCTTCCAGGCTCCGTGCTTTTGTGCCCGAGACCGGTGCCAGGCCTGTTGGGATGGGCTTACCCCGAGCAGCTTGGGTTAAGCTCAACCGCCTGCGGACTGGTGTTGGGCGATTCCATTCGTCCATGCACAAATGGGGTCTCGCTCCTTCACCGAATTGCAAGTGTGGCGCCTCTGAACAAACCGCAGACCATGTACTAACAGCGTGTCATATACAGTACATCGGGCACCACATGGAGTACGAGGTCTGACGGTTTTGGATGACGAAACTCGATGCTGGCTTAATGACATCACTGCCAGCATCTGATTCAGGCAGTGCAGCAGTCTGGGGCAGTAAAAGGATAAACCCTGGGCCCCAGTCCTGTTTGTGTCTGACCTGGAGTGGATACCCTTCAAACGACGACGATCCATACACTGATTTAGCGGGAGAGTACCCAGGTTCTTTGCGCCAAGTCGTTCCTAAACCAAGGAGTATGAAAGATAGGTGTTCCATCCAATGCAAAGACGTAGTGCTGGCTTTAAGGGCTTCTTTGAGTAGTCGGTGCAAGCGTTCTACCATGCCGTTAGCTTGTGGGTGGTAAGCTGTGGTGTGTTGTTGTTTGATACCTAACATTTAGGTTTGAACATAAAGATGAAGTAAATTTTGGGGCTCAATCTGATGTGATATCTGCCGGTACTCTGAAACAGGAGATCCATCCTCGTAGTAAAGCGTTTGCGCAGGTAGATGTTTTTGCGTCGGAGAGGAGGATGACTTCTGGTCATTGAATAAATCGGTCAATAATAATGATGAGATACTGTATATCATTCTGTCACTCGGGGAAAGTGGGCCAACTAAATATACGTAGATGCTATAAAAATACCCTGTTGGTTGCGGCCTGTGAAAAAGTGGGGCTTGGATGTGGCGGTGCACTTTGGTGGCTTGACAACTCACGACACCATCTGCAAACGTTACGTTGGAGTCCGTACCATACATAGCGGTCTGCAATTGCCGTTGAGTAGGGCGTGGTTCGACCTTAGCTGACAAATGTATAGCTTGGAGAACTCTGTAGGTTCACTCTTTGCAAGGGGCATGTCACAGAGCAGAGAGATGTCGCCAAAGGGTATATTTCGTAGGAAAAGATTGATTATGGCAGTTCGATATGCTGCAATTTCTTGTGAAGCTGCTTGGTCGTCCGCTAGTTGTCGGAAATCAATGGGAGGCAATATAATAGTGTTAATTCTAGGCAACCACGTTGAATTTTTTTTTCCCATGTCATACGTCCGAATTGAACTTGGCTATGAAGGACAGATAGCGGGATTGACAGGGAGAGCGGTCAGCATTTTGGACAATGCAAATGTCAATGGTTTGTGGTGGGTGTACAAAGTAAAGGGCTTGCTTTCTACGAAATGCCGAAAGTGATGTACAGCCTGATACGCTGCTAGTAGTTCTCTATCAAAAGTACGGTATTTCTTTTCTGTAGACGTCAATTTTTCGGAAAAAAAAGCGATGGGTGCCCAGTAACCGTTGTGGAATTGTTTAAGCCACGCTCCAATTGCCAAATCAAATGCATTTACCATAATGCTGGTAGGTGCGTTTGCCTTAGGATGGTGTAGTAAGTTGGCATGTTCCAGCGCCGCCTTGCTGTTTTCGAAAGCGTCCTGACCTTCCGTAATCCACGCAAGTTCTTCGCCTCAGCCGACCGATACGATAAAGTGAAGATATGACCCGTGATGCTGCGACCTTGAAAATTATCACGCTGGCCATCTGCCAATGTTGGTTCCACTATTTGTCAATATTTCCTTTCCAGGCTCTTAAAGTATAGGTTTCTGTATTTTTTTGGCAAACTAAACGGTGATACTTAATGGCATATAGCAAGTAAAGATGGTTATACTGTGCGCCGAAATTTTTTACTAACTGATTGCTTTACAACTCCTTTTATTCACTCAGCATAACTGATACTTATTTACGACTAATCCCGTGATTTTGTTACAACTCACAACAAGTAATTCTGTTGTTAGATCAAAGCAATTTTTTTTCTTTTTTTGTTTGACCTAGTGTTATGTTCTAATTTTGACGCTTCACTGTTGACAAGTCATCGGATTCGAGATCACGTTTCTTCGATGCAAGTAACCGGTGTCATTTGGTGAATAAGCTAGATGCCGCACGGAAAATTTTCTGGACCGCTCACTCGCTTACTTCAAGTTTTCCCGCTGTCACAGATAATTCGAGTACCGGTAAAATTTTAAATCGGAAACGTTGCGCTAGCGTGCGTTATTTTAGTTGCATGGCTTGTTTAGCGTGGTTGAACAAGCAACGTAGCGTTAGTGTTTTGGCATAAGAATTTCCAGAAACTTTTTTTCATTTATTATTAGAGAGTGGTAGCTGATCATCCGCTTTCTCCATGTAGATCGTTTACCGGAGCCTACATCTATTGCCTTTGGACAAAAAGTTTAACGGGCATTTTGTAAGTGAACCGGAATTCGTGTTTTGCGTGGCACTCAATGCTCTTTCCTGTTACAGAAAGACAGAAATTCACCATTCAAATAAAATAATAAATAGCAAAAATGTAGTTGAGAAAGAGAGAAACATTTCACTTTGCAGATATTTGAAAAACAATTTTTGAATAATTATTTATATTTTTAAGTTTTTAAAAAATTTACCATTCGAGTAAGGAATTGCCAAAAGCTTTTGTTAATAAATACAAAATTATACTACCCTTAACATAAGATGATGTAAATATTGGCCTTAAAATGAAATTTTTTTGTTTGTGTCTTAATTTATTTAAAAAACATACAGTAAACAAATAACGATTAAAATATTGCGGATCCAAAGAACTGGAGAAACAAAGCTCTTAGTTTATTCAGCCTATTGGGTAAATTTACTACCAAAAGTAGATGAATGCAACTTTAGTGTTTTGGCATAAATCGATTTCATTTAAAAAATAGCGTTTTACAGAGTTAACCAAAATGATGATGATTTGTAATAAATATCAATATTTTTGCTTTCTGTAAATTGATTGGAACACCTTTAATAAGTTTTTGATACTTCAAGTTGACTTTTGTTTTCTTATGTAATTAAAAGATAAGATTAATAGTCTATAGTCTCCTGCATAAAAATTAAGAAAATAAATATTTGCTTACATGGCTTAAAATTTTTTGAATTTTTGTTACATGTTCAACATTTGGATCTTCCTTTATTGATGTAAATCCATGCATATGAAGTTTCTTCAATTCTTTTTTCCGATTTTGCTAAATTAATTGAATAATACAAATTTAGTCCTAAAATATTAAAACTGGAAAAGTGGCTTAAAGCAGAAAAAAATTAAAAATTTTTTATAACTTTAAAGTAAAAAAACTTTTAAAATGTAATTTGCACGTGCTGATAAATAACCAAAGAAAAAAAAGCACTTAAGTTTATGGTTTAGAAAATTTATGTTAAAAATTGGATTTATACGCTCTCCGTTTATATCATTGTATATGAATTATATCATTTTAAAAAAATCGTTTATTCATATCATTTTTAAAAAACTTATAGGCATCCGTTGTGGAGTAAAGGAGGGCACTTTCTCTAGCCTTGGCTCTTCTTTTCAAAATAATTTTTCCTTGTCACACAAGCTTTTCAAAAAGCAGCTTTATCAGGGTTATTTGTAGTCCTAAATAAAGAATGACTTTTCAACTTTTTCTAAGAGTTGAACCTTGCTAAAATATTTAAGCTGAAAAAATCATATATTGCACTAAGCGCCTCAAAGCTTTGATCTGATTCATTTCAAAAAGCTTTCACAACAAACCCACGAAAGAATAAACTTTTTTGTTTTTACAGCTGGATTACTACAAATATCGTTTTTTTAATATTTGTTATTTCATTTTGTTTTATTGCGATTAACAATATTCCAATTTAGTTTGGTTGCACAAATTATTCAACTTGTATAATTTTATCTCTAATTTTTTTTCAACGTTATCTACGACATTAGGTGTTTTATTCAAATCCTACGCGAAAAGAACAAGAGTATCTCAATGAAAATAAATAAGCGACTAAAACTTACATCAGTAATACTTGAATGTAATTTTTGATTTTGTTGATATCCTGGAGTATGGTTTACTTCGAAATGACCAGTTCCAATAATATTCTTTTTGTACCAATCTTTGTAGTCAATCTGAAATCGTGTAAATTTGCGAACGTAAATTAGCTTCAAATGCTAACAAATAATATGGCAAAACTTGAAATCTTAAATACGTTTATGAAGTACATATTTATCTAAATTCAACAATTAGTTACAAAAAGCATAATAATATCAAATAAATAATTTTACTTTTAATTTTGCGATATAACCTATAAATCAAATGCAAAGTTTTAAAAAGAAATACATATTTTTTTCAAGATTTTCGATGGTTACGTGTTGGAAAGAAATATGCAGACTTTTTTCGCGAAGCTTTCACAATGTAAAATAGCACTCAATGATAAGCGCAAAGTCAGCTTAAGTATATGTTGTGAAAAAATTATTTCAATATTACATTATGTTTTGTAAAAATCAATAAGATATAAGCTTAAAATAAATCACATACATAAATTTTACGTAGCGTCTAGAAGGTGTTTTCGTAAGGGATCTATTGAAGTTTAAGTTAACAACGATTACTGATGGTGATATCTAGTAGTGGGATCAAATTTTTTCGTAAGCCGGTTCTATTCGTCGTCGTCGTCATTTAGAAAGGCATCCACTCAGGGTCAGTCACAAGCGGGACTGGGGTTCAGAGTTTATCCTTTTACTACTCCAGGCTGCTGTGCTGCCCTGATCAGATGCTAGTAGTGATGGTGCTGAGCCAGCATCGGGTTTCGTCATCCAAAACCGTCAGACCTCGTGCATGATGTATGGGGCAGACTATTAGGACGTGGTCTACGGTTTGTTCAGAGGCGCCGCACTTGCAGTTCGGTGAAGGAGCGAGACTCCGTTTGTGCATGGACGAATGGAATCGCCCAACACCAGTCCGAAGGCATTTGAGCTTCACCCAAGTAGTTCGGGGCAAGCTCATTCCAACAGGCCTGGCACTGGTCCTGGGTCCTAGTCAGGATGCCTAGTCCGGCAAGGCTGTTTAGTAAATTCCGCGCAGCTGGCCCAAACGGGCGTCTAGATCTTAGTCTTTCTTGGCAAGCATCTGAGGACCCATTTAAAAGACACAGGATATAATTAGGGTCCAGAGATTCAATGTAATCCAAGGAGAGTGTCGCTCCTAATCGGCAAAGCTTGCTGGGTAGATGGTCATTTGGAATGAGATGCAGGCATCCATTTGAAAAACGGTTTTATTAAAAAAACGTAAAATTTCGCAGCAAATTTTTTATTTATTTATTTATATATTTTATCTCTGTTTTTATCCTCCAGACTTGCAGGAAAGCGACGGAGGCGCTAATACATAGGGTAAGCAATTACCCTGACCTGCTTCCGCAGATACCATGATATCCCTCTCCACTTGTAATTTAATAAAGATATGACTTTTAATTTATAACTGCTTGCCAAGACCACTAAGCAGGGGAAAGTGCTGTAAAATGTCTTTTCCAAGGACACAACAGAATCGCGTGAGTAGGTTTTGAACCGACACCATGTTGATCACAAGCATGACGCTCTAATTACTCGACCACACAAGCCACAGCACGCTGAAATAAACTGATCAGTCTTAATTAGTTTCCTAATAACAATTCTAAATATTCGTTACGCAAGCATCATTATGATAATATAGAAGAGTCCCTATATTACTACATAGGCCATAAGGTGGAAAATCTTTTTATTATTGAGGGCCACGTTTATATTAGAAAGAGCAAAGGAGGCAACATAAATTGAAATACTCGAGAAAATAGCGTCAACACTTTGAATTTGTCCCAGTTTTTTTAATTTTTGTCCTTAAAAAGTGGTGATCTCCAAAAAAGGTCTTCACTTTGAATCTGTCCCGGATTTCTTAATCTCGTGCCCAAGATAAAATGATCTCTAAAAAAGGTTTTCACTCTAAATCCTTCCCGTTTTCTTGATTTTTCTCGCCAAAGAGTGGTGATCAAAAAAGTTTTCACTTTGAATCTATCCCAAATTTCTTGATTTTTGGACATAAAACTCAGTGATCGCTAAAAAAAGAAAGGTCTTCTATTATCACCAGTAGTCATTGACACACAATTCTATTGCTTTTTAAATTGTCATGGAGGCCGCAATTTTCCCACCAATGACAAAGGCAGTATTTGGCCGGTTCTCCGAACTTATAAAATCCCGTGAGCCGGTTTTATAAAACCGGTGCGAACTGAGTGAATCCCACCACTGATGCTACATACTGCGTATTGAGAAAAGTTACGCAATGTTTTGTCAAAAATAAAGAAAAAATTGAAAGTGTGTTAAAAAGAAGAAAGAGAGAAGAAAATGAATGTAGTGAAACTGAAGATAGCAAACTTCTAAAAGAGGAAATAAAGAGAAAAGTTTGACAGCTGACTCATATAATTTATAAATAAACTGGAACAAGGTGGTTTTGTGGGTATTGTAAACCATAAAATTAAAAGTATTGGCGCGAAAATTAAACTGTTCTAGCATGAGATGAGCATTCAAGAAGTATGAAGTTAGTGCTTTACAAATAAAAAGAGTGCTGGACAGGTTAATTGTTTAAAATCAGAAACTGAAGGTGTTAACTTTATTCTAATCAACGAATAGCCTATACCTCACTAATAGCCATTAGCCAGTGTTGTAAAGAAAGAGCGAAATAATCGGAAAAGCTAAAAAGTGATTAAAAATATTTCTATAGAAGATAAAAAATAATCTATTTTATCCAATATATTCTATTTTATTGAATAATAGTTGATGCAATTTTGTCAGGCTTGTAAGCGAAGCAAATTGAGATAAAGGGCTGATGTGTGGGTTTGGTGTTAAGTTTAAGTATCTGGAATGAACGTTTGTGGTTGAATTTGTTTTGAAAATGGAAATAGCTTTGACAAATAGTTCTTTTAGTAGACGTTAAAAAGCAAAGGAAAAACAATAAAAGCGGTGGTAAAAAAGCACACAAATTATCTGCATTCCCTATTAATGATATCATAAAAAAAATCGAAAATCACAAGGTGGTGAAAAAGTTTAACTGGAAATCTGATGGTACGAAGCAAAAAGGATAACTCTAGAAAAGAGTAGGAAAAGAGTACAAAGTAAAACGAAGACCAAATGGTAGGACCAAAGAATAAAAGTAGAATCTGAAAAAAGAATAATTTTGTAGAAATTTAAAGAAGATTTTGGGGGCAGTAAAGAGGTGCCATACATGTGTACTATAAAAATTGTCGACTATTGAAACCAATGGTTTCCGTTGAAGTCACTGCTGAGCTTCTTGAAAAGTTTATACTGCTGAGTACAATAAGGCGATAGTTTCCTCTGCTGATGTGCGGTAAAATCAGTATCCGAATGCCCACTGAGTTCATTCGCATGGACAAAAGTGAAACAATTTGTAATTATATTATTCCTGCGGGAGTTAAAACGAGTGTTTGTTTTGGCAATACAATACACACAAAATACATTCTTTGTCGACGTAGTTGTAGAACCAGATGCAACTGCATAAATATATAAAGTGACCGATTTACTTAAATACCGCACGTAAAGTGTTGCTATCTGTAAAAAAAGAAGGTTTTAATTAGAAGAAATGTAATAGCCTCACTTTTGCTAATTTGTAAATAGCAACACTGCCTGACTACTCATGCACGGCAAATCATTGAACGACAATTGGACAGACGTTCGGGATATTTAATTTTACCAATAGCCTACTGACTTAAATAAAATTTTCTTTTAAATCTGTCTGCATATAAATTGATAATGAAAGTAAAAGTTATCTGAGCAATCTGTGTAGCAATATTACAATATAATATGAAGAAGATCATGGTTGAAGCTTAGGAGGATATGTGAATAATTGAAGTGAGTAGTTAGAAGTTGTTGTTGCTATTTTTAGAAAAAGTAAAAAAAACTCATTAAAAACTTAGGAAATTAAAACACATGTTAAATTAAAAACTCAGTAAAAAAGAAAAAATTGAAGTATGAATTCGTAACAATGCAACTTAACATTACAATTAGGGCGTTTTTTTAGACAAGCGTGTTTTTGAGGTTTTGTTACATTTTTATAATTGAATAAGTATTTGAACAGCATTTTGTTTGATTTAATACGTAAAAAATAGGCATAATGCATGTGATTAAATATAAAATTTTATGGCGGAACAGAAGTAAAATTGAAATGAATAAATCAGGGATGGCAACACGTCGATCGCGACGTCGTAGCTGTCGATCGCTTCTGATTTTGAGTGAACTTAATACTTAAAGTAAAATCCTAGGCAGATTAAAAGTGAAGAATTCTTTTATTTTTAGAGATGATTTCTTTTAGGATCGCATTTCCATAATAGTCGATCGCAAGTTTCTAAAAAAATTAAAAACGAACTTTCCAGCAGACAAGTTGGCTACTCCTGGAATAAATGAATGTGACGCTGTCGCAAATTACGTTTGCTTTAAGATTTCACATTAGCTTTTGCTTTACCTTTTGTTTTCTGTTTAAAAATGAAAAATTTTCAACAACTTTTATTATTACTTACATCACTGATATCTTTCATTGACTTAACAGCTACTTCATATCCTGGTGTAAGATGAACCGGATAATAAATAAACCCTCTTTCCGCCAAATATTCTTCTTTATATTTTTTCTGAAACCATTAGCAAAATTAGTTAAAAATTAAAAAAAACAACAACAACATACAAATGTTTAAAATTTTAATCATTTTAAGTACAAGTAAAAAATAAAAAAATAAGACAACACAGTTTTGTGTTTTGGTAAACAATTGAATGATTAATATCTAAAAGCTTTTCTTCGGTTGTTGAAACGGAAAACATCTTTTAAAATATATTTGTTTTGTGTTTTTGGTCCTATAAAGAATTATATTAGTTCTACTTTTAAATTTGGAACACGTTATTAATTAATGTAATTACTCATTTCTACTACATTTTGATAAAACCGAACAATAAAGTTTTGAATTTTGCAGCAACTTCTTAATAATATCTACTCTATGGTCATTGCCGTACGAAGCTAGGAGGTGGAAGCTGATTCATAATTCGGACAAAATTAAATTTTTTCGAGATTAAATTGTAAATACGTTTGTCCAGGCATAAATTGAACCAGTAAAAATTTTTTGCGTAAAAGAAAGTTATTTATATCCATATAGTTTATTTCAATTTGACTTATGAGTACTTCTGCACAAGATTTAGCTATAAACATGCCTTTTTTTGGCACAGATGATTATTTTAACGCTTAAAACCTGCTTGTAAATTGATTTCTTGATTACCAAAAAGATTTTCCGGCATATTAGAAAGTTATGTGATCTGCATAATTATATTTGTTATATTTGGCTTTAAAAAATTTTAAAGCCAAAATTCCTACAGTGAACAAATTAAATAAACTAGATCTTCTCCAAGAGAACTTAACTCTTTATCTTCAATAATACTAAAATTTTTTATAACATAATATTTTTTTTATCGAATATAGAATAATTCCAGACTTGAAGACTGCAACCGTGGAGAATCCATTGTTTCGAATTAATCTGAGCTGTAATAATTGTACTATTTGTTTGCTTTTGATTCGAAGGTTAAGCTATAAAAAATCTCGCGTCTTGCTAGCCATGCAAGACAGATTATGTCATCCACGTGTAATCCGCATGTTACATTTTATTAGAAGCAAAAAATGACTGTATTCCACAACTTATAAAAAGAATTGTCTCTGTTTGCAAAATTTGTGCTCGTATTAAACAATTTTTTGTTTGTAGATACCAACTGTAATCTTTATAATTTTTTATAATTTTTATTTTTCTACCTAACATGCTGGAAAACGTCGGAGCGTTACACTTACGAAAACTATGAAGTAATTACCCCGACCTGTCTTTGGGAAGCCAAGATATTGCTGTCCGGTAAAATTTTTATTTAACTTTTTAATTCTATTTGAAGATGTGACTGAAACTTAGAGCTGCCCGCTAAGACAGCCAAGCAAAAGAAATGCCGCAATGTGGTTTTCTCAGAGTGGGTTTTGAGACATCACCGTATCGATCGCATTCATGATCAACTTAGCGCTCTAATGCAGTACCCGCTCCGCCAAGCTGTGACGTATGAAACAGAAAATCAAAACAATGCAGCACATGGAATGGATAAGTGTAAACTTTAAAGGTTCTGGTCATCATTTATTCCAATTAAATATCTATTTATTCTCATTGATGAATATTCTGGCTTCCATTTTGCGTTTCCGTGCAAAGGTATGACAGCTTTGACTGTAATACAATACTTGATCCACTTTTTACATCAAGCATATAAAACTCGTAAGTTTATGCAGGCCGCATTCATGGTAGAAATAAGATTTTTGGCCGCAAATCCAGGGGTGCTAAACCATTTTTGACATTGGGTGTAATAAAGTGTATAATGTTTATTTCAGCTTCTAAACTAGATTTCTGAAAATTTATGCTCTAATTTTTCAGTTATAATTTTTTTAAAAATAAACATTTAAAATATTTTTAAAATTAAAATGTTTACAAATCAAAATTCCATTCGTCACAAATAATCATGAAGGATTGTTGGTTTGCTATTTAACATTTGATTCTGTACAAATGTTTTATCCCGATGCTTGGCATCGTTTTTTGCTTACCAGATTTTTGTGCTTGGCTAAAACGTATTTGCAATCTCAATTTTGATCATTTAAGAAAATGAGTATCTGTCTGCCTAATTTTCCAACTAGTTTCAAAAATTTTTATTAGAAATAATTGTTCACAAACATAATTTGACCGAAACAACACCAAAATTCTAATGCAAATTTGCAAATGTTATTGCGATCTTTATTGTTTGCAGATAAAAATAAAACATATGTGTATTGCGTCCAAATAGCGACTGCCTTTATTTGATTATAAAACTATACGCTTCACTTGCTACGGCGTGGCGGTTTGCTTTGTTGACAATTGTAATTCATTCAGTTTAAAATAGTCATCGTAACGGATGGTCGTGTCGTCGCCAGCTCTGGTAAATTTGGAAGTGAATCTATAATCTCATAAAATTGAGCTAAACGATTTAAATCGCCTTACACGATCCGGCCGTGGCCGGCAAACAATAAATATACAAGCGCGAGCACTTAGGTTTTGTTCAGTGTATATTGCGGGCGCATTTGATCCAGGTCTAATACAGTGGGTTGTCGCATTCCAACCAGGGCATACTATGAAATAAAATGGTATAGAAGTTTTCCGTATTTGATATTCTTTGAAACCTTCCATTCCATTCCATTTTTAAAAATTTTCCATTCCATTTCATTCCACAGTAAAATTCTTCCATTCCATATTTCATACATTTTTCATACCATACTTTTCCATTATATCAAAAACCCTAAATTTTATACTATGTAAATTTTTATAAGTGTTTTTATAAGTCTAACTCAGGAGTGGGCAAACTTTTTAGCTAGAGGACCAAATTGAAAAATTGATTTTATTTGAAAGGTGCACTATAATAATTTTTAAAAAAAGGTCTTCTTTTTGAATTTGTCCTGATTTTCTTAATTTTTGTACCCCAAAAGTGGTGATTTCAAAAAGGTCTTTACTTTGATTTTGTCCCGATTTTTTTTGATTTTCGTACCAAAAAATTAGTGATCGCTAAAAAAAGCACCTAAAATTTGGTTGAAGATTGTCACACTTCATTCATAATTTTAATCACAACGATGTAGTTTATCCCCGTTAAAAGCAATTCGTAGTTTTATTATAAGAGAATAAATGCGGCTCTTTGAGCGCTGTTTGCGATATACGTCCAATTTGTTCTATTGCTCAATACATGTATCTTTTTTTCTCTTTCGCTCGACAGTATGACGTAATATGTTTTGTTCAAGCTTTGCTATCTCGAACGTAGTAGAATATTCGCGTAACGATCTCTCCAGGGAGTTCTGGCTGAATCTCGAATTTACGAGAAAGTTTACGTCACGTGATTTTGGTTTCTATATATAAAGCCGATGCGTAGCGACTTATTAAGATGAGATGTGATTTTGAGACGACTCGAGTGGAAGCAATTGGTTGGGCGCGGGAGGCCCTTTAGTTTTTGTATTGGTCGTCGAGTGTTGAATTTATTTTGTGCCAATGGTTGGCAGTTTTATTCTACAGAGGTAGAATTATTTGTGTTAATTGAGTCGAGTTATAGTGTTGATTTCGCTTTGCAGTTTGGCAAGCGTGGAATAGAAGTTTGGTCGGACGTGATTTTTGTAATACATTCGTTGTTATTAGAGACGGTGGTCTCTGTTTGTTGTGAAGAAGAGTCTTCAACGAAACCAATCCGAGCTTTCGTTAAATCAACTGTATAAACCGTCAGGCTCATAGCAAGACTACTTCTTGAGCCGGAATAAAATAAAATTTAGGCACAGCTTTGTTTCAGCGCAGGTATTCGGGTTACCTAGCTCAACTGGTCCTTTGGGATTCCCGAGCAAAGTTTGTGACAAAGATTTTAAAAATTTTGTTTGAGGCATAATTTTTTAAATAATTTAAAATTAAATTTTTTAAATATTTTATTTGAGGTTTTCGCGGGCCGCAAAGATAAACAAGTTTGCCCAGCCCTGGTCTTACTTGTTTGAGTGGTAAATCTGTAATTTTAGTCTTTTTTTGATTATGTGCATTTAAATGTGTAGATAATCAGCATCAATATTTGATTAGATCTAAAAATTATTTTATTGTTTTTTGTAGTTGTTGTGGTGTTTTTCATTTATGTTTAATTTCTTTGAGACTATATAAACTTTTTAAGTATAGAGCAGTTTATAGATACATCCTACTATTATTTATTTAAACTGCAAATATTCCAACGGGGCAACCAAGCAACTTATCTATCTCTGCATTTCCTAAGAAAGACAAACATTGCAAGCGAACCGGGTAATCAGACTTAAACTTTAAAACTGGCCCTATATTAAAGTTGCAAACTGTTTGAACGCCAATATTGAAATATCACTAACCTGGTTGTAATTTCCTTTTTTTTCCTACCTTAAATAAACCTTTGGCTACTACTTTTTTCTTTTATCATTTTGTGTGTCTGATTAAAGGCGGCTTTATTGACTGCACTTGGTATGAAAAAACATTTAAAATAAGCAAGTATAGAAAATGTATGAAAGTAAGGAATATTTTTTCTATTCCAATGAAATCTTTCATTCCATTCCATACTTTAACAATTCGATATTCCATGCTGAAATTTTCCTTCCATTCTATTTTCCATTCCATTCCATTCCATAGCAAGCCCTGATTCCAACTTCATAAAACTTTACTTTAGCACAAAATTCGACTCAATTTTTGCAGTTTCATTTAATTTCATTCATTAGCTTGGGCAGCATCATAAGCAGAGAAAAATAAAAATGATACAAATTAGTCTTTGATCGATAAAAAATCAAAAAATCTTTCGAATTCTTCTAAAATAGTTTAAATAAGCTTGGTATATTTTTTGATATCCTACAAAGATTCTGAATTAATAGATCTACTTGGTTTTCAAATTTTTTTGATTGATGGAAAAATACCAAAACTGCATACTTCTGTTAAAACCTTGTACTGTCTCGCAAGTTTTTCGGGATATTTCAACAGGCTAAAAATTCATAAAAAAATAACAGTTGCGTGGGCAGTAGCAGTAAGGACCGAAGGCTGGAAGTTTTACATATCTGGTTTACACTGTTTAGCACGCTAGCTTTGTACATTCTAAAAACGCTAGCTCCATTTCGACTTTAAAATCTAAGCTTATCTTGACCAACGCAAAATAACTTTTAAAAAATACAGGATTCATTATCCTTTTGAAAATGGACAGGAGGAAAAATGGCTCAAATAATTTGGAAAACAATCCAACTAGTACTGTGGAATTGACTCATGAACGATGAGAAGTGAATCTACCAGAAGCCTTACATCCAATTAGATCTTTGGTTTGCATAACCGCCAATACAACATTCCTAGCGTGCAATTAAATTCCTATTGTAAAAAATCTTGACAAGCCCCTAGAGAAAAATATGCCTGCTCGACGTAACGCTGTTCAGTATTTCTCAGATCCGCTCAGATAAATAATGGCGTTTTACTTCTTCCGTACGACATTCATAACTAGTTCGAGTATCTTTTGTTCTGTTCGATTTGTTTTGTTTCATTTTGTTACTCTGCTAGTTAACCTGTACCCAAGTTAATTTTTAATCCTGGGTAATGATGTGATTTGTGCTGATTATGTCTTGCCTATCGCGTAATATGCTGTTCATGTTCAAACAATTATGCCAGATACACAGTATAAATCAATAGCTAATTTGTGCATTGATATGCTTACTAAAGTTGGATTAATGGTAATATATTTTTAATGTGAAAGCATCAGAATCTATGTGTTTGTTACTTCAACAACTTTGCAAAATTACACATTCTGACAAATGGAAGATGGAGTACTGTAGAAGAAGATCTAAGTTTTTTGCTTTCATTCTTAGTAGCCTACCAGTACAGGGCCGTTAGAACGGGCTTGCCTAAAACAGTTTATGTTATCCTCAATCCTTGCGTATTGGTGTTGTGGGGTTTCATTCATCTATGCAGAACTGCAGTTTAGCTCTTTCACTAGGTTAAAAGTGCAGTGTCTCTGAATAAACCTCACATCACGTCTTCAATGTGCTCCATACATCGGGCCGTGACCCGTTAGTTTGAAACATCAGTTTATTGAAACTCGATAATGGCGGCATACGGTCATGTGGAAACACAATGACCGGTAAATTCCACCACGGTTAATTTTACCAATTTGATTTTACCATAGTAAATTTCACTATAAAGTTAAGGTTAGGATTAAGGTAAAGGTTAGAGTTAGGGTTAGGATTAAGTTTTTATCGCTGTAAATTCTAGGCGGAAATTTGATTAAGTAGCTTGAATTTTACCACAATAAATTCTTGGTAAAAGTTTTCGCGGTAAAATTTACCATTCTATACAACAACTTCTCGTAGCTGCTTTTTGATTCTAATTAATCTAATTTAAATAACAAAAAGATGGTTCAATCATATGAATTGTCGTAGTACCACATCGGGCAATACAAGAAGCCCTGTTTGACAGTTTGGCATGGCGAAACTCAATTACTGGCTTATCATTGCTGTCAGCAATGCAGTTAATCCGGAAATAATGCAGCCTTGGGTAGAAAAAGGATAAATCTTTGGTTTCAGTCTTGTTTATGTCTGACCCAGAGTGGATACCCTTCAATACGATGCCTAAGGCTAGATCGTTCTACCATTGAGTTCAACAAGGAGACGAAGTTGTTGATAAAGGACCTTTTTTCATACTACGATGTTCTTTATTTCACCAAGAAAAATTTATTGGGAAAAAGCAAAAAAACTGTGATTAGGCTTTGATAAAGAATTCAAGTTGAAAATTCTAGGGAGGGTTTAAGTCCCCTCATCCTTCCTCTAGATCCGCCCATGTGCTCCCTGTGTTGTTTGGCTAATAGGTAGGCTATAGTCTTTTACTATTAGGTGCTACTCACTAAACCTAATTTTTGTTTGTCTTTTGCTTAATATATTTTTTGTGTCTTTTTTTTCAGTAATTGTATTTAATTTCAAAAGTACTGTAGTTTTAAATTACTGTTTCGGCTGATAAAGGCTCGTCAGTGCTGTGTTTAAGATTTTATAAAAATCCTTTAAATAAAATTCCTACAAACTAAAATGGTAAACAAATGTTTAAATTTAAATGTTAAACAAAAAGCATACAATGGATATGAGATCAGCTGCTTTAATTCCTTGCTGCACAACTGGGTGGTTTTTGCTATCCATTGTTTGAAATCCTCGATAGTTTTCAATTGCTTCTTTTTTCGTTTTAGAATAATTAGTCTGAAATTCACAAACAGACCAAATATGTGGTTAAATTATTATTACAAAAAACAAAAAAATAAAGTCTTAGACGCAAAAGATTAAAACTTTTTTACTAATCTTTTTATAAAAACTAAGCCACTTCAAACAAAGTCGATTTGATAAAAACCATAAGCTTTTCTTGACGCTTTTATCAGAAGCTATCGCGTCAAAATAGGACGAGCCAGAGAAAATCAAAGTATTTATGGTCTCAACAGTTAGGAGAAAGGTGTTGTACAGTGGAATCTCAGAAAGGAGAAAGGCACAATTATGCAATCTTTAAGGAGAAACACTATTGTTTACAACGTTCTTATTTAAAAAGTTTTAACGTGTAAACAAATCATTTTTGTCTACATAAAATAGACTTTCTGGTTTTAATAAACGCTGTCTCAAGTAGTCTCAAGTCGGCAGCGTGGTCGAGTGGTTAAAGCGCCGTGCTCGTGACCAACATCGTCTGGTTCAAAATCCACTCGCGTCATTCTGCAGTGTCCTTGGAAAAGACACTTTACGGCACTTTCCCCTGCTTGGTGGTCTTGGCAAGCAGTTCTAAATTACAGTCATATCTCTAGTAAATTACAAGCGGACAGCAATATCTCGGTATCTCCGGAAGCAGGTCGGGGTAATTGCTTACCCTATGTATTAACGCCTCCGTCGCTTTCCTGCGAGTCAGGAGGATAAATATAGAGATAAAATTAAAATTAAAATTAATTAATTAAAAAGTAGACAAAGATGGAACGAGTTGTGTGAAACACCAGAAATTATAAATCAACTATCATTATAGTTTGCAGCACAATGCTCGTTCTTCAGCAGTTGTTCTCCAGCGAATATCACAGCGACTACAAGATAGAATCAAAAACCATGTTCCAAAATGGCTACAACAGCAGGCGAAGCATCCTACACGATCTCATCCTGGTAGATCCTGCAAACAAAATGTGACTCTGCCATAAGACAACACCTGCTGAAGAACGAGTATTGTGCTGCAAACTATAATGACAGTTGATTTATAATTTTTGGTGTTTCACGCAACTCGTTCCATCTTTGTCTACTTGAAACAGCGTTTATTAAAATCAGACAGTCTGTTTTATGTAAACAAAAATAATTTGTTTACACGTTAAAAATTTTTAAATAACAACCTTGTAAACAATGTTTCTCCTTAGAGATTGCATAATTGTGCCTTTCTCCTTTCTCAGATTACCTGTGAGGTACTTTTCTTCTAATTGTTGAGACCATAAATACTTTGATTTTCTTTGGCTCGTCTCATTTTGACGCAATTGCTACTGATAAAAGCGTCACGAAAAAGCTTTTGGTTTCTGTAAAATTGACTTTGTTTAAAGCGATATTAGAATTCTGTACTCCTCTTAAATAAAAAAAACTAAACCAGTATAACCTACAATAAAACACGAGTTATTTTGGATATTTCTAAATTTAAAATTATCTTATCAACAATCTATAACAAGATCGAAATACCAAACCAAATAACATATTCATTTATGGTATAATATTTGGTTTTTGTTAATATTTCAAGTTTTAAAATAAGCGATTCACGAAGCAACCTTTAAAAATTTTCTAATAACCGAACAACTAACATGACTAAGTTGCTGGTTTACAATTTTAGCTTGAATCATTGCAGGAGTTTCTGACGAAATTGTGTAATTATTGAAGTTCTTTTCACTGTCTTTCCCATATTCGATCTGAAATGTACCAATTATTTAAAGCATACATAATAAGATATTTTTATTTGTTATTTAATTCAATGTTTACGAACACTTATTTAAAGAAATTAACCATCCTACGAGGTCCAATTGGCAGATTATAAAGTCATATCTGAAAACATCAGCTGACAACAATAAAAAATTTTCGCTTTTGCATAACTTTTGTTCATCGAATCCTTTCATATACCCATCCTATTAAAATTTTTTACTCTTTATTTGAGAATAACTTTAGGTTAGCTTCAACATTTGACCAGGTATATTGGGGTGGAACCGACGTTTTCAAATGTTTTAAAATAGGACCCGCATTTTACACTTTTTAAAGTGCATTTGAGTATAAGGTATCATTGCCAGTAATCTTTAATTAAATTTTCATCTTTTGGTCCTATCCTGCAAGAAAAAATGATTATTGCCTTGTCTTTCAGCCTCACTACACCATTGGTCCGCAACCCCTGACTGCGAAGCAACATGTGGCTCTTTAATGTCTGTGCTGCGGCTTCCTGTCACTTAGGGAAAAAATGAGTATTTATTTAACTCTCTATTGTCAAAATCATAAAATTTGTTTCAAGTAGAGGTGGGTGCTTGCAGTGGAAGTTTGTACCACATATGATTTTTTTTCTCTTTCAGCACAAATTTTGTGAAAAAGTTGCGAAAACGCTTGTGCCGCAACTATTTTAGCCATAATCAAAACGCAAACGCAAGTTTACTGCAATTGGCACATATTTAGAAAAACTTTTAAGAAATCTTAGTGAGCCTATGGCATAAAATCACAGAGTTTCCATTGTTTGCTGTTTGGAAAGGCATTTCTTTTTAATTATGCATGTGGCAGTGAAGTTAATATACGAGTACACAAGACTTAATATACGAGTATATTAGAATCGTCTCAATTAGTGTGAGATAACACAGACATAACTTACATTAAAAAGGAAGTATCCAATCCTTCAAGCTGATTGTTTTTGAACTTTTTTATGCTTGATTTTTTATCTTTGAGTAACGAATTAAGTAGAAAAAGGGTTATTATTAATAGCGTGCCTGTTCGGCATGGAAGAGATAAAATATCATATTCTATTTACAGTATCTCGTTTTATATCTGTCAGCAACATTAGCAAAATGATGTTAGCTATTTGTTTTTTATCAAGTTTTTAAGCCTATTATTTTGCATGTATTCATATATTTTCATTATTAAATAAAATTATGTGCTGTGTTATCTTAATTTTAAAAGTCAAAAAAGTTTTGTGGGTCCCTGTGTTTTCGTTTCTGTGAAACAACGGTTCAAATGGCTTTTTGAATGGTCAAGATTGCCAACCCCTGCACTAGATTCTTTTGGGTACAAACATATCCTTTGGACATTATATTTTTTGAAGATGATTTAAAGGCCTAGTTATTTCACTTTCTTTTTTCTCCTTGCACTGAATCAAACTTTCCATAATCTGGAAAAAAACGCTTGTAGTCACAATCTTAAAGTCAACAATTCCCAAAGAGAACACAAATCTATGCTCTGTGTCTTTTAAAAACCTTCTATAAGCTTATCTACCCCCGCTATTATCAACCCATTGCTTCCTAAAGAGCATGTTGAGTTTTGACGCGGAAAGTGAATCTATTTGTCCTCATAGAACATCGATAATTTTTTTCCGGATAAAAAGAAGGCCTTGCCGTATTTGCCAATCTGACTCTTGCATACCACACTGTCTAGCACCATGGCCGCACCTACAAGCGGCTCAGGCTTCTTCCAGATAGGTACATGCATATACTATACTGCCAATTTTTTCAAGCATACAGCGAGATGAGCTTGGACAAGGAGCAACTTCAGGGGAGCAATCGCGGGCTCAGAATGCGGTGCTGGTGCCAAAAGATTGCGTACAGCTGCCCCATCTTTTTCATGTATGACAAAGTTGTATTGACTCGAGTTCGAATTCAATTCAATTTTAAAAAATTCTAATCCGACTTGAGTCTACTTGTAAATATCTTAAAAGGTCTCGGACTCAATTCGAGTCCAGATAAAAATAACTCAAACCAATAAATTTGAAACATAGTTTTGCTGCTGCTTTATTGATGCAGTCTAGTCCCAGTTTAGACAATGTACTCCCTTAAATTTTTGGAGGACTTGTTCCATTTTTTGAGGGTAAAAAAGCCGTTGAAAATTACGTAAAAATGAAAAACTTGTAAATGAACTAAAATTACCATAATGATTAAAAAAGTTAGATTTGCAATTGGTGAGAGGCTCGGAATCGAAAGAGCTTGATGTTCAGTAGGGTTGGACTCACGCTTTAATAGTGTCGGACTCGAGTAGAGTTACAGCTCCAAAGGAATCGAGCTCAATGGTTGTTAGACTCGGACTGAATCAAGTCCTTCAACTGTGTCGTCTAAACAAATCTCCAAACGCCCGCCAGAAAAGACCGAGAGGGGCGTCAATTTTCAAGTACAAATTTTAAACTATGTCTTCTGTTACTTCATTTACAACATAATCTTAACCGCATAAATCTATAGTTAATTTTCTGCCTTTTTTAGTAGTTTTAAATTTAGTATGACGCAATCTTTTTACATCAAGTAATGATTGCATAGACGGTAAACCCCACTTAATTTAATTTTAAAATAACCAATGGTATTGATGGAATCATAACTCTTTCAATTTTCGGTAGTCTTTAAAAAGACTGTTTTCTTGAGAATTCTTTCGGCCAACTTTTGTCGGAAGAGATCGTTGGAAAATGACTAACAGCAAGAAAACCGTGATTTATAAAAGATCGGAAGACATCAAAAGTAACGGCGTCTCTGATTGGTTGGAGAAAGAAAGCACGCGATTGGTTGTGCGCTCGCTTGCGCCGCAAGCGTCTTGACGACAAAGAGAAGGTTCAAAAGACTCTATGAAGGTGACTTTAAGCGTTGCCAGATGAAAAGATAATCGTCCTGTAGCTAAAATAGAGAACTAGTTAATATCGAGTTTTTATACGCTAATTTTGTTGTTTAACAAATGTTGACCAATAGCCGAATCCGAAATAGGTGCTGTTGTCTAACAAAAAATATTTGCCTTGCGATGCTACGAAAACTTGGCGCTGCAACGGTTTTTTGGATCGCGGTGTCCAATTAAATCATCTAAGAGAGGCGTAGCCGAAAAATGCTTTAGAATAACTGAATAGATAATAGTATGAGTTAAGGTTTCAAAACGCTCTTTAATAAACTATGTTTTGAAGTGTTTTGGCTTTGCCATTTATTGTAAACTTATTTTTATTCGGTTATATCTGATAAAGTGAGTAGCAGCTCACAAAAACTCGTGTAATTTAAGAAAAAACTCAATGAATTTTAGAGCATTTTCTTGACAGTTTCATTTAGAGGTGAATAAATTATCCAATCTAAGCGGCATATTTTTTTATAATATTTCACAGCTTTTTGGCCAGTTATTAAGTGTCCGATCAGGGTTTGTTCAATATCAACTGTTTTAGTCACAATTATAATGCTTCAGTTTAGAAAGTATTTAATACTTATTTCTTTTTCAAATCTTTTTTAGATATTTCACTTTCAAAATTAAAAATATTCCCAGCCTTTGGTCCCAAGACCATGAAAAGTTAGGGAGCCGACTTTAAAAAAAAATTACGTTGAGAAACATAGAGTACGCAAATTAAAAAGTCTATATACTGTATATACTGTATGTTATTTCATAAATTAATCGTTATTTCTCACCGAGCTAATCAGTTTTCCAATTTTTAATGCTTGCTTATATTCAGGATAAGATTCAATGTCTTTCGCCACATGCTTTCCTTTGATATCACTTTCGTATTCTTGTTTGTACAAATTGTTCGAATAAATCTAAAGAAAAAAAAAAACTAATTTTACTAGACGTGCACTTACAATCGTTCCTAAAGTAAATGTTTATATCAAATCTTGAAAAAATATTTTACCGCACTTTTTTTTGCTTGACGATGTCTTAACATGCAGCTCTAGCTTCTGTCATACCTCTACATAAAAACTAAAAAAAAAAAAAAAAAAAAAATTTAACTGGACAGCAATATCTTGGCATCTACAAAAGAAGCTTAATCTTTTAAAACCATAGCCGTACCAGCCCAAAAATTTTTGGGGGCCGATATAGTTTTTCCAAATTTTACAGGAGATTGCCCGAATCATAATCTTGTAGCATTCCAATAGATATGAAGAAATTTCACCCAAAAATCTGAGTCAGAAAAAAAGATCATAAGTTGGAAATTGTGTCTAATTTTCAACTTTCGTGCCAAAAACCCAGTGATGAATAAAAAAAATCACATCAAATCTTAATTATATTTGCTCAATAATCTGGTCGTTCTATGTTTATCCTGCACAAGTACTTCGTTGTCGGTGCCAAAAAACTTTGATTTTGCCCCTATAATTCTTTGTCACTGCCCGAAAAATTCTGATTTTGCCCAAATTTTTGAGACTTAATGGCAATCGCCCTCTGTGCCACAGCTCGTAGCTATGGTTAAAACTAATTTAGTTTATTGTTTTGATTTTATTACAAAAAAATGTGAAACTTTTTTGAACTTACTATGTTTACTATTTTTTTCCTCCGGTAACGGAGGACGTATCGAAATATTATATAAAAGAACGATACTTAGTTATGCAATCGTGCGTTTCTTCGTTTCGTGATATTTCTTTTTAACTTTTTGAGACCATAAATTCTTTGATTTCTCTGGCTCTACATAATTGATGCTATAGCCACAGAAAAGAGCGTCATGAACCTATCACTTTTGACAACTGTTAGAAAAAGCGCCTCAAACAAAATTATTTTCTTTTCCTTAATTAAAGCAAAAATAACTCTTGTTTGACCACATTCTCTCCTTGTCTGTTACCATCTTTTTTTAATGACCTAAGAAATTATTCCAATTCCCCTCCTGATCTAACTGATCATTTTTCTAAATTACAACGTATAAAAAATAACTTACCTTAAATTATATATTTCAATTTTACTCTGTTCACCACTCTTGACAGACGAAAAGGTTCGCCTGTTCATTAACATTTGAACAGGCGTTCCTCCTCAGGCTGTGATGGTCTTATAGCTTCTTTCTATGCTTGCATTTCTTAACTTTTTTTTTTTTTCACCAAATCTTCAAGCAATTTGAATTTTTGTGACCAACTCTTCTCTTGCCACTGATTAATACCCATAAAATTAATCTCTAAAACAATGGCATTACTTTCATCTTTTAAACACCTATTATACAATTATCTCATCCATCATCTCTAACCATCATCTTAATTTCTTCATATACTTCTAGCAGCAATTCGGATTACCAAAGCGTCAAATCTGTAACAACCACTTAAACATCTAATCAGTGCTCAACTATTCTCCAGATTTTCTCCAACCTATTGCCATCTTGGTAAGTTTAGATAAAAGTAGTACCTCGCTGTTTCTTTTCAAGATTGCGTTTCCACGTAATTGGCCAACAATATCAAACGCTTTAATAACCGTCACTTTATCAACTATATTTACCAAACTTTAATAGTTCGGGTTACACAAGCCTTAGCTTCTTCCACCAATAAAGTACGGCAAAAAGTGTAATAATCAAATAACCCCAAAAAGCAACTACTACAATACAATTCATCACAGTTTTAAGAAAATATTGTATAAATTAGTTATTTAAGCTATATAAATAAAAAAAATCAGCTGCCAAGGTGATAAACCAAACTTATAAAATTATTAGTATTTTTGGCTACTTCTACAACCTACAAAAAAGCAAAATCAATTTACCAATTAATGGTCAAGCTAACCACTTATCCATAATAGAAAACTTTAAACAAAACAAACGAAGCTTAAAACAAGAAAAACTCTGAAAATTGAACTTTTACAAAGCTTTCGATTCAGTATTTCTTTAATTTTTATTTCAAATAGCCCTCGAATTTAAAATCTCCCCTTCTCTTCTAAAATGGATTAGTCTCCCCTAGTATTTTTATCTTCAACCTCAGTACCAAAATCAAGCTCAATTTTTCTGATTCTATTCCAGTTAAGAAAGGTATTAGTTTAGTATCTCTTAGCATGCTTTCTTTAAAATTGGAATTGTACCCTTAATTAAAATTTTTTTGTTTAACTAAGCTCCAAAGACTCTCTCTAAGTAAAGGTACCTTAAAAGCCAGTCGTTTTGCAGATGACTTCTCTTTTTATCTCGCTTTTTTGCCGATGACCTCTTCTTTTCCTACTTTTTTTAAAAATATTGGATCAATTTTACTGTTTTATGGTCGAAAAGCGAATCACAAGAAAACGTCATTTTTAACTCCCCCGATCTTCTTTCTTCGTTTAATTTAGATTTCCGCGAGAAAAATTCTCATGACAGCTGAAATCTTTGAAATCGTTTTCTTTTCTAACTCTATGTTCGACAAAGAACTGGGACGACTTTGTTCGCTCAATTCTTTTTTTACGTTTAATTGCTACTCTCAATACAAATGATTTCCTATTTTCAAAAGTCTTGGCAATCAATCAATATATTTTAGCAAAATTTTTTTATTACCTAGAAATATCCCTCCAACCCCAAACTTATTAAATCCTTGACCTTCTTGTTCTTTAAATTTTTATGAGACTTTTCCAATAAAAAAAAAGCAGCTACCTAGATCTATAGTTTACAAATGGGCAACCAATAATAGCTTGCAAGTTGTGTTAAACCAATCATCAATTGACTATAATTTGGCATCCGAAACACAATAATGTAAAAATATTCAGATATTAGATTTGCGAAATCAAAGCTCGGCTCAAAAAATGTTTTCAGCTTTAAACGAAAAGAGAAAAACATATAACCGATCGAACAGCCTTGTTTCGACATTGATATTTAAAACATTTTTTTTATAGCATTGGAAAAAATCTAAATTTTTTCTTAAATTGAAAGACAAAATTCTAGCAATGCAACATTACCTGGCTCGCATACAAAGCATGAGCGAGTTTTTGATCGGAAGTATCAACGTGATATTTATCCAGCAATTTCTTTGCTTGATCTTTGTAAAGCCAATAACTAAGCAAATGTTTAACTGCTCTTGTTTGAATCATATCAGGTCCTTCATTACTTTGGGTAAAAGATAACTTTCTTGGTTCAACTTTATAATTTTTCTGTTAAACAAAAAGTTGAAAAATTGACTTAAGTTTTAATGTTTGTAAGTAAAAAAAAGTTTTTTAATGGAATTGGACTAGTTAAACTCACATCTGATAGTTGATCCAATTGTTTAATTGTTTTGTACGCTTTTGTGGTTGTAAAATCAAATTTGAAATTGTTCCGTTCTTTTTGATAATCTTTCTTATAGTTTGGCTGCATTTAATAAGAAACTTAAAATCAATTACAAAAAACAGTGCTTTTAAAATTAAAAGATGCATTGAATGGAATATCAAAACATAAAATTGGAAAACAAAAACAAAACTATCATATTTCAGTTACTTACCTCATTTATATACTGACTGGCTTTTAACGCTACTTCATATCCATCAGTAAGATGAACAGGATAATATATAAGATTTCTATTTTCCATGTATTCTTGTTTATATTTTCGCTGTTTAAAAATTACAAAACTTATCAAATTTTTAATCAATAAAATAAAAAAAAAAACAATAATTTTTTGCAGGAACCTGTTAAAATTATAAAAAAACTTTTAATTCAAATTTTTTGTTGCTTGTAATGTTGATTTTATGTAAAAAAATTGTATTTACCTTATAATTTTATATCGCAATCTTATTAATGGCAAACCATTAAACTTAAAAGTAAATACTTAAAAGTGAAAATAATTTTTCTAGGATTAATCAGCGTATATATAAGAGACATAAATAAGCTGTAATAAAACAGTAGAACAAGAAAAAAAGCAACGAACGAAAAACGATTATTACATTAAACGATTATTGTTACATTTAAATAAGAAATAGACTATCCAAAGTAAGCACAACAACTGCTTAATACATAAAAAACAGTTGGCTACTGATGACACAAACAGCATGAATAATTTTGTTTTACTGTTTTTACAAAAAATTTTTTTAATGCTTACCTCCGACAATAAATCAGCAACTTTAATTCCTTGTTGCACTATCGGGTGTTCTTTGCTGTCCATCGTTTGAAACCCACGATAGCTGTTTATTACTTCGGAAAGTTGCTTTGAATAGCAAAACTAAACAATAAAATATATTTATATGAAATAATTTCTAAAGAAATAGAGGCACAGTAATTTTGCGTATTGCAGGCATGTGGAACGAGAGCCAAGAGGAGCTTTGAATGGGGCCCAGCATGGTCATTTAAGGAATTTCGTTTTTGGTCAATTTACATGTTTTTAAAAAAAGCTATTGACAAGAAGCATGTCAGGTTTTTAAACTAAGAGTCATTTTTGTTGTTATTTCGGCTCGGTTCTTGACTCTTAAAAAGTTATTGTGAATAAAATACAACCCTTTTAAAAAATTTGTAGTTCAAATCAATTTCTAAACTTTGGCTCGAGATCCTTTAAAATGGGACAGAAATTAACTAAAAAATATAAAATTAACTCGTAGATTGACAGTAAATCCAATGTAAGATGCAGGCATATTTTTAAAAAATTTTTTTTATTTTTTGTTTGTTTTGGGCTAAAATTTTTAACATTTTAAAATGGAAGAAAAAAGAATGGTGAGAGAAAACATGTTTAGATCATATGTTTTTTATATTTACGTACACTTTTAGCTTAAAACGAAATTTTCACCACTTCTACTTTTTTGCTATAAACGACCTTATTTAGTAAAATAGACTTTTTACACTTGTTAAGAATTTATTATAACATAGCATAGCCAAAAAAGCATGTAAACAATTTTCTCTAAACACTTATAGCATCATGTGTTAAAAATTTTTTTGCAAATCGTTGACTGTTATTGTCGATGAAGGTTTTTTTAAATAACGCTTGGTAAGTATACCTAAAAATGTAATTGAATATTTAAATAAAATTTAAAGTTTTTGGGTTCTGCGCTAATTCGAAGTTTTCACTTCTAATTTCTAATTAAAAAGTTAAAACAACAGCACCGCTTTACTATATTAAACTTAAAAATCAAAAAATTGTTTGTCTACCTTTATTGCCGCCGATAAGCTTTTTGAATACAAAATCGAAAACTAAATTGATGTCAACAACCAAAAAAAACCCCAAAAATTTGTAAGTATAGCCGTAGTGCGGCATTGTAATTCAATTAGGATTGTTTTATGTTTCAAAATTAAAATGCATTATTTAAATGAATTTGTATGGTGTTTCTTGTGCGTTTACAGCATAATTTTTTATCGCATTTTGTAGGCTTACAATGGTACGTACAGCTAAGGTTTTTGTAATGATATCATCATAACATTTGTTAATAAAAGAACAACGTATCAGTTAACTTAAAAATGATCCCATCTGGTTACTCAAAGGAATTTTTAATTTTATCAAGTTAAAATCAGTTGGGGTCAGTGGAACAAATATTTGCGCAAACTACTTGTCACATTTTTTAGATTAGATATACCGTAGTCCATTAATTTTTTCTGGCTACACAGATAAACGTATTTATCATTTTTAATGAAGCCTACTTCTAGGCTGTTAGGTGCTCAAAGATATTACTCCTCAATAAATCGCTAGTCAAAATTCTTTTTGTGATTGGAAAGTACTTCACATTACAGTTTTTTAGCTAAATTTGAGTTTTAATTTATATAAATAACGCAAAAATATTTTAAAGGAATTCGTCAGTTCCCTAAAAAAATAATAAGTTTTAGCACACATCATGAAAAATATGTTTTTTGATTTAATTGCAGCAAATATTAGAAAAAACTTTTTTGACCTACTATTTGACATTTACTAGATCTTAAACGAAATCTCACCACCGAGTCATCAGTGTCTTAAAAGATATTTACTTAGATTAAAAACATATAAATGGCTCAATGCACTTGAAGTAAAATAATTTGAAAATAAAACATTTTCTGCAATATTATTACAAAAAAGGAAAACCGTTTTGCAAAATTTTAATGCAATTTAAGAAATATACTGTTATTAGAAATTTAAAAACTTGCATTGCTAGAATTGATGGTTGACTCTTTAACACGTTGCATTTCAGGTGTATCCACAGGCATCGTATAATGATGAATCATCTTTCTCTTTTCTTTTACGTACTCATTCTAAAAAACGTCGACCAATTCAAAAACATATTTTTAAGATAAATATAAAAAAATAATTTTTGGGTTATTTTTCAAAAATTTGTAAAATCTTTTTTCTATTAAAATAGGTAATTGTAACTATGTTGATAATTGGAATAGAATTGAATTTTTGATACGTTTAAAAAGGGAAGTGTCCAGGAAATGTTTCGACACATAGTAAAAAACCTGATAATGTTTGCTTTAAAAGTTATTTACCAGACGGTGATGTTTTAAACAAATTATACGTATCACGAAATTTTCCCAGCAATATTACTTTCGGGTTGCACTCGTATATCGATTTCTTCTGCTTTTGTACCCATTGCGGCTACCGCGATGTATACGTTGCTTTTTCGTTTATCGCCGCAATCCTAACTTAATTTATAGCGCTCACTTCGCTCATTACCTCGCTACTGATAAACATCCGTGTTTCTGATTGTTTAATTATTACAACTGCCCTTTTCAGGGCACATTGCCAACAAGTTCCGAAGACACACTATTCTTCAGCTGAACATCGAAGACCTCACTGCAAGCAAAATGAACGTTCTTCATCACCTCGCTCTGCAGTCTGAGGCACTCGTCATCCTACTGCAGGAGACCCACTGCACTGATGCAGAGAAGTTGGTACTACCAAACTACCAACTAGCTGGGTCTTCTTTAAGCAGAAAGCATGGCCTTGCCACGTTTGTCCACGAGCGACTGAGATATACGCTTTTGGACCAATCTCCACTGACATCGGAGATCGAGTGGCTGTGTGTGGACGTTAATGGCTATAAAATAGTCAACCTCTACAAACCACCGCCAACGCGATTGCGAACCCTGGATCTTCCAGTGTTTCCTCACCCCTGTCTTTACGCTGGCGATTTTAACTGTCGTCATGCTGACTGGGGTTACGACGACAACAGTCCAGACGGTGAGTGCTTGGCTGGCTGGGCAAGCATTAATTGTCTTGCCCTGCTATATAATGCCAAGGACGCTGCCAGTTATTATTCCGGCCGCTGGAACACTGACACCAATCCAGATGTAGCTTTCGCTAGCGTAGGTCCAAACAGTCGCTTACCGGATAGACGTGTCCTTGACAAGTTTCCCAGGTCACAATATCGACCCTCGCTTATTACACCACCAAGGTTTGCTATGGCAGTGCCAAGCATGCCTGTTAAGCGATGGAACTTCCGCAAGGCCAAATGGAGTCACTACATTGCTTTGACGAATAAATTCGCAAAGACTTTGTTGCCACCTGATTCACTTGATGTGGATGCAGCTTATCAGGACTTCTGTAACACCATTAAGAAAGCAGCCAAAAAGACTATCCCACGCGGGTATCGAAATAACTATATTCCGTGTTGGGATGCAGAGTGTGAATCCCTCTATAAAACCTTTTTGCAGTCTCCTCAGGGAGACGACTCAAGTTTGGCTGCTACAGCTCTGCTTGCCAAGCTTGACAGAAAGCGGAGGGATCGATGGTCCGAAGCAGTTCGGAGCATTGACTTCTCACACTCTAGTCCAAAAGCGTGGAGTATTTTGAACAACCTTACTGGGAGGTCACGACACTCTCCTCGTAACTGTCCCGTTTCAGCCGATGCTATTGCATCTCAGTTGGTTAAAAATGGGAAATACGAGGCTGTTGACCGCAAGTCATCTTGACTTGTCTTTCAAGAAGTGTCTGACCTTTGGAGGGCCACAACACCAGAAGCAGTAAATATCTCTGACAATTTTTCACAGAGAGAATTTGCTGCTGCCCTTCAACATTTAAAACCAGGTAAAGCTCCAGGACCTGATTCCATCTTCCCCGAGCTTATACTCCATGCCGGAGCTGCTTTGAAGTCCTGATTACGTGACTTCCTTTCTTCCTGTTTGCGCCGACTCAAAATTCCCAAGATCTGGAGAAGAGCGCTTGTGGTCGCGATCCCAAAACCAGGAAAGCCCGTGGGGGACCCAAAGAGTTATCAACCGATATCTCTGCTCTGTGTCCCCTACAAGATCCTCGAGAGGCTTATCTACGCCCGCATTGAACCATTAATCGATCCACTGCTCCCTAAAGAGCAGGCTGGGTTCCGACGCGGGAAATCAATCGTAGATCAAGTCGTTCTGCTAACCCAGAACATCGAGGATTTTTTCGAGGCTAAAAAAAAGGCCGGTGCCGTATTTATCGATCTGACAGCTGCTTATGACACTGTCTGGCACCGTGGCCTTACTTGCAAGCTGCTGAGACTACTTCCGGATAAGCACATGATCAAAATGATTATGGAGCTTGTCCGAAATCGAAGTTTCACCCTTACCACTGGTGACAGCAAGCAAAGCAGGCTACGCCGTCTTAAAAACGGCGTTCCTCAGGGATCGGTCTTGGCTCCCCTCCTATTTAACATCTATACATACGATTTTCCTTCCATGATTTCCAAAAAGTTTGCTTATGCTGATGATCTAGCATTGTTGCATTCTTCTGGAGACTGGAAGGACTTGGAGGGGACTTTAAGCCAAAACATGTCTACACTTTCAGCGTATCTCCAGACTTGGAGGTTGAAGCTCAGTCACACTAAGACGGTGACAGCAGCCTTTCACTTAAATAACCGAGAGGCCAAACGTGAGCTAAAGGTCTACAACAACGGTAGACTTTTACCGTTCTGTCCAACCCCTACTTATCTTGGGGTAAAACTGGACAGATCGCTCACGTTTCGTCACCATTTAGTGGCATTGCGTAAAAAACTATCCTCGCGCGTCACACTGTTAAGGCGACTCGTGGGCTCGGGATGGGGTGCTTGTGCTAAAACACTACGCATAGCTGCCTTGTCTCTAGTCTACTCAACAGCTGAGTACTGTGCGCCAGTCTGGTGTCGCAGTGCTCACACTCGTCTCATCGACAGTGTCTTAAATGACGCCTTGCGCATAGTTACTGGATGCCTGCGTCCCACTCCAACGGACCACCTACCTGTACTCTCAGGCATCCAGCCAGCTGAGCTTCGCCGAATGGGAGCGACACTCTCCTTGGCTCACCGTGGATCTCTGGACCCCGATCATATCTTGCATGGTCTTTTCAGTGGGTCCTCAGATAATCGCCAAGTGAGACTAAGATCCAGACACCCGTTTGTGCCAGCTGCGCGGAATCTTTTGGACAACCTTGCCAGACTTGGCATCCGAGCTTCTGAATGGACAAATCACAAATGGAAAACGGAGTACTGTGAAAATGCTTCCAGGCTCCGTGCTTTTGTGCCCGAGACCGGTGCCAGGCCTGTTGGGATGGGCTTACCCCGAGCAGCTTGGGTTAAGCTCAACCGCCTGCGGACTGGTGTTGGGCGATTCCATTCGTCCATGCACAAATGGGGTCTCGCTCCTTCACCGAATTGCAAGTGTGGCGCCTCTGAGCAAACCGCAGACCATGTACTAACAGCGTGCTCTATAAATCGGGCACCACATGGAGCACGAGGTCTGACGGTTTCGGATGACGAAACTCGATGCTGGCTTAATAACATCACTGCCAGCATCTGATCCAGGTAGTGCAGCAGTCTGGGGTAGTAAAAGGATAAACCCGGCCCCAGTCCTGTTTGTGTCCGACCTGGAGTGGATGCCCTTCAAACGACGACGACGACGAATTGTTACAACCAGTTGTTATTTATCAGTAGGCTTACTATAAAGTGCTTTTCCAAGTTCCTTTACAACTATGCTATTGTACCTTTAATGCTCTGATGATGAGCATAATTTACCCGGGAAACTCTTACTTGATTTTCTGAAACAAGCGATTCATGTAAACCCCTGGATATAAAGGAAGAGAAGAAAGCATTAATTATACCAGTTTAAAGCATTTGATTTAACTTTTTTAAAGTTTAAAATTTATAAAACATTTTTTTCTCTTATCTTATAAAAAATAGTTTGATTCTTTATAGTCCAAACCTGATCGAATAAAAATTCTTTTTTTTTAATTCTTAATTAATGCTTTTTTAATTTTTTAAATATTTTTTTGTAATAATTTCTTTAAAATCCCAAATAGAAAATTTCTAATTGGTTCTTTGATAACAATGCAAGTATTTTCAATGTTTATTGATCCTATTTAAGATTGGATTTGATGATTCTTGATTAGAATTCTAAAATTCTAAAAGAGTTGGTTTAAGGAATTCTTTTTTTTCCCGATGATTGTTCCAATTCAGTAAAGAAATTTGGGGATTATTTTTGAAACTTTTTCATTATCATTATATTAATTAAAGCCTGGTTTGAGAATTAAATTTAAAATGGCTTAAAAACGACAATAACCGCGACAGTGTCGCTAATTCAGCCTCGAGGGTCTCTTCAGTGCTATGGTAAAACTTTTCAAAATTGGAAAAGTAACCCATAAACATTGTGTTATATCTCTGCTGATTGAGTTTTGTTTCTCTTACGTTGTTTTATTCGAATGTGTTACGTCACAAAGGACATAAACTTGCTTCAGCTTACGTTTTTTCTTTGCCATTCATTCTAAAAATTAAGTCGCATTGTAATTTGGTCTATTTGAATAAGATTGGAAATTTAGTTAAAACCGTCTGTTATGAATCAATCTATAATAAATCTTCAATAATAAAATTTTTAACAAATATAATCATACGAAGACGAGTTTTTAGTCGAGTGTGGCAACCAGCGCCAAATCCAATAACAAATGTGCTGCTACATTCAAGTTTTAACTAATCCAGATGCCGGTGAGTGTGTTCTAATTTGTGCATTCTTCTAATCAATGGATACAAAAGAAGAGATAAAGCAGTTCTACGAACTTGATGCGGAGCTTAGACGTAAATACATGCTTGTCGAATGTCTAATGCTAAAAGACAATAATGCTGCCAGTGTTCGGCAGTCATGTACTAACATTAATGTGTTGTTTAATAAGTTAAGTAGTTTTGCTCGTTGTATTTTTACGCTTAGTGATGTAAATAGTGAAGGGCAACCTATTTTATCGTGTTTAGATACGTCTAAATTTGAATTTGATAAACGTGTAGAAGATTGGTTTAAATCTATTAATTTTAACTCTCAAAACGATGATGCTTGCAATGCTAAGAAGCCCAGTGTTGCCGGGTCAGCCTGTTGTTCGCAATCAAGTGTTTTGCGTCGTGAAGCATGTGTTGAGGCCAAGTTAGCACGTCTAGAGGTTGATCATGCTAAGGAGCCTGAGGTGTTTAAGCCCCCCAGTATTGCCGGGTCAGCCAGTAGTTCGCGTTCAAGTGTTTTGCGTCGTGAAGCATATGTTGAGGCTAAGCTGGCACGTCTAGAGCTTAATCACGCTAAGGAGCGTCAGAGGGAAAAGATAGCTTTAGACCAAATGAGCCGTGAGTTGTCCCTTCGTGAAGTTGAGCGTAAGGTTGCATTAACTCAGTTAAAGCTAGCTGCGTGGGACGAGCAATTAAGTGACAGTGCTGTGGCTAGAAAAGATTCTGGTGTAGATTCTAAGGTTGGCCCTGCTGTTTCTCACGATTACAGACCTTTTTCCACCTTGAACCCTGTAGCTGACAGGCAAGTTTGTAGTACCGGTACACAAGTTGTTGCTGCCCTAGATAAAGGTTGTAATCTACCACCGTGTCTACCACAGGTAGATGTAGTGAGTACTAACGTTGTAGGTCTACCACGTGTAGTACATAGAAGTCGAAGTATCTCAGAAGAGAAAGCTCACGCAGATGATACTAGATTCACTAGAAATGCTGAGCAGATGGTTCAAAATGAAGCTGAGTGTGGTCCCTCCCAAAATCGATTTCCTTATTCCGGAAACGACTTCTGGTTGCCCAGGTGTGAGAACGAAGAGATCACTCGTATACCAAAACCCGAGCTGACAAAGTTTAGTGGCGACCCCTTGGACTATTTCGAATTTGTACGCAATTTCGATCTGCATATTGGGAATCTTCCTATTCCTGATGCAAAGAAGTTGACATTCCTTTTGCAGTATTGTGACGCCGAAGTTCGTCGTCAATTTTCGCATTTTAGTAAAGATTTACATCGTGGCTACACTTTTGCTCGAGATCAATTATGGCAGTTGTATGGACAGCCTCACGTAATCTCTCGTGCCTGCAGCTCTCTGCTTTCCAAAACGCCAACAGTGAAGGATGAAGATCCAGCTGGTTTGCTACGGCTGAGTATCTTACTTCAAAAGTGTTGCAGTGCCTTATCAGACATTGGTGAATATGCTGGCATCAATTCTTTGCATTGTCTTTTGCCAATTTTGAGGAAATTGCCAAAATCTTTACAGGACAAGTGGATTGAGTGGTCGGTAGATGTCGCTGACAAGACCAATCGAGAAGCTGGCTTTGTCGATTTAGCAAATTTTGTTGCGCATCACTCAAGACTATGGAATTCTCTTTTCGGTCAAAGTCTTTATTGCGACGGTCAAAGTCGACAAGCCGTGGAAAGAAGAAAAGGGGCCTCGCTGTATAATGTAGCTGCTGAAGAAAGCACGTTAAAGAGTTCTTCAACTAAGTGCTTACGTGGAAAGTGCTCGTTTTGCAATGAAAATCACAATCTTGATTCTTGCAGCAAATTTGTCGAGAAAAGTGTTTTACGTCGCCGAGATTTTGTGATGAAGAACGCTCTATGTTTTCGGTGTTTGCTGGCGGGACATGTAGTTTCAGAATGCAGGATGGAGTCGCGTTGTGGTGAGTGTGAAAGCAAGTTTCACCATACACTGCTACACAAGTTAAAGAAGGGTTTGGATGAAAGGAAACAAGAAGAAACTACCTGTTCATCAGCTCTTTCATCTTCGCATGCGGTCAGCGGAAAATTCGACAAGGTTTTTATGTGCGTGGTGCCAGTAAAGGTAAAATATCAAAACAAAGAAGTGACAACGTACGCCTTTCTTGATTCAGGCTCATCAGCAACATTTTGCAGCAGGAAGCTTGTAGACAGACTTGGTATTGAAGGAGAAAAGAAAGAAGTTTCTCTAAAAACTCTCGGAAGCCAGTCATGCTGCACGGGAACCGTGGCAGATTTGAAAGTTTCGTCACTAGATGGAGATTGTGAAATTGAAGTGAGAAACGTTTTTTCTATTGATAAAATACCCGTCGCGCCTAACCCGGGTTTAAGCAGAAAAGAGTTGGAAGACTTTTCTCATCTCCGTGATCTCAGCTTTCCGGAAGTAAAAGGAGCAAGTGTAACTCTGTTAATCGGTGTCGACGTCCCGGAGGCTCTGTGGGTAGAAGAAGTTCGCAAAGGAAGTCCTGATGAACCTTGTGCATGGAAGTCCCCCTTTGGATGGTCACTGATGGGAAAGTTTTCTTCTGCTGAGTTTCCATCAATAGTCAATGCTAATTTCGTTCGAATCAATGAGGATGGCGTAGAAAAACAATTGCAGCGCATGTACGAAGCTGATTTTGGAGACGCAACCGAAATCTATGCATCTCGTATATCTCGTGAAAATCGGGTCGCGCATGAGAAAATGAAGCATTCCGTGGCCTTAGAAAGCGGGTGGTTTCAGTTGCCTCTCCCCAAGCGGGCAAGCCTGTTGCCTTTACCTGAAAACCGCTTGATGGCAGAAAAACGCTTAAATGGACTGAAGAAGCGCTTAATCAAAGATGAGGATCTGTGTAGGAAGTATGTCGAGTGCATGCAAACTTACATAGACAAGGGATATGCCGAAGAATTTGTGGATTCTGGGACAGAGAATGCACGAGAGCAGTGGTTCATTCCTCACCATCCTGTAGTGCACCCGCGAAAGCCAAGAAAAGTGCGTATAGTCTTTGATTGTGCAGCGAAGCACAAAAGGGTGTCACTAAATGATGTTCTGCTGCAGGGCCCCGACTTCTTAAACAGCTTGTTTGGTGTGCTAACCCGCTTTCGTAAGGAACGAGTCGCTCTTGTAGCTGATATTGAAGGTATGTACCATCAAATAAAGGTGCACCCGAATGACAGAAACATGTTAAGCTTTTTATGGTGGAAATCCGGCTGCTTCAGCGACGCACCCTCAACTTACCGCATGACGTCGCACCTGTTTGGAGCCAAATCGTCGCCAAGTGTTGCTTTGTTTTGCTTAAAAGAAACAGAACAAAGATTTGGTAAAGCTTATAGCAGCGACGTGTGTGAAGCAGTAAGAAGAAACTTTTATGTGGACGACTGCTTAGTTTCGGTAGCAACTGTTGAACAGGCACAGACCTTCGCTAAGGATTTAAAAAATTTACTTTTGCAAGGAGGTTTTAACTTAAAGAAGTGGGCATCGAATTACCATGAAGCGCTTGTTAAGTTACTTGAAGATGATCTAGCTCCAAGCGTACAAAACCTAAATTTTGGTTCCGCGGATGAACATGAGCAACGTGTTTTAGGTGTCGTGTGGAAACCACAAGATGATGTTTTTTCTTTTAAAGTCGAAGTTGCCAAAAGAACTGAAACTAAGCGAGGAATCTTGTCAGTTATAAGCTCAGTTTTCGACCCTCTCGGCTTTGCTGCTCCTGTATTGATTACAGGGCGCCTCTTGTGGCAGGAAATGTGTCGCAAAGGATATGACTGGGATGACTTGCCATCTAAAGAAGAATCCTCCAGATGGAGACAATGGGCAGACCGCTTAAATGATCTTCAAGCAATTAGTGTGCCCAGGTGTATCAAGCCATCTGATTTTAGCGAAGTAAAGAGATACGGCTGTTTGTTCACTTGTCTATCGACAAGAGCTGTACATTTGGAAGTTGCGAACGACTTGTCTACAGACTGCTTCATTAACTGTTTGCGCAGGTTTATTGGGCGGCGAGGGCAACCACTGCACATATACAGCGACAATGGCACTAACTTCGCCGGAGCAGAAAAGGTGTTGCGAATGTCGCTTGAAAAGTGGAACAAGCAGATGATTGAAGAATATTTGCGGCAAAGGGAAATCGCTTGGTCGTTTAACCCACCTGCAGCGAGTGCTAGAGGAGGAGCTTGGGAACGCCTAATTCGCTCTGTCCGGCGCATTCTCTCCACTTTATGGTCACCGAAAATTCCATTAACCGACGAAATGCTGCGCACATTTTTGGTGGAAGTTGAGTCGATTATCAATTCAAGGCCCCTGGTTCCGCTTAGTATTGATGCTCGGAACAACGAACCACTAACTCCGAATTACTTACTTCTACTCCGCAGTTCACCAAACCAATGTCCAGGCGTGTTTGAAGAAAATTCAAGCTATGCACGTAAGAAATGGATGTACGTGCAACATCTAGCAAATGCATTCTGGAAAAGATGGATCGATGAATTTCTTCCTATGCTGAACAAGCGCCAAAAGTGGCTCACCAAAGAAGAAAATCTCAAAAGGGACAGCATTGTGCTGCTAGTCGACGAAAGAGTTCCTCGAGCTAAGTGGTTGCTGGGTAGAGTGGTAGACGTTTACCCAGACAAAAATAATTTAATTCGCACAGTTTTAGTTAAAACCAAGTCAGGTCTTGCAAAGTGCCCCGTCAATAAGTTGTGCTTAATTCTCGATTCAGACGCTGATATTTAGTGAATTATTGAGCTGTAGTCGAGATATTGGGGGCTTAATTTACTTCAACATAAACATTATAATGCAACCTCGTGCGGATTTTAATCATAAGCGTTGTTTATAATTATTAACATGTTACATATGTAATAGCCGAGCTCTTGACCCTTTGTATGCTTGTTTATTTGCTTTTGCTAAGTTGCTCCTTTGTTTTCTTTGAAGTGTCAAAACTCAATATGTGCTTACGATATTTGTATGTTTTAAATATACGGGTCCTATATTTGTGGGGGGGTATGTTATATCTCTGCTGATTGAGTTTTGTTTCTCTTACGTTGTTTTATTCGAATGTGTTACGTCACAAAGGACATAAACTTGCTTCAGCTTACGTTTTTTCTTTGCCATTCATTCTAAAAATTAAGTCGCATTGTAATTTGGTCTATTTGAATAAGATTGGAAATTTAGTTAAAACCGTCTGTTATGAATCAATCTATAATAAATCTTCAATAATAAAATTTTTAACAAATATAATCATACGAAGACGAGTTTTTAGTCGAGTGTGGCAACCAGCGCCAAATCCAATAACAAATGTGCTGCTACACATTGGCTTCATAGAATATCATTACTTAAAAACTATCAATTAACTGTTTTAAGCGGAAGACATCATTCTATAAATGCTTTTCCTACTTTTTTCCTGTTCTTTTCAGGAATCATACAGCAAGTCCAAGTTTCTACCTACCTCGACCAGCTAGATCTTATACTTTCAGGTCAACTATCAGTTATGCCCTTTTTTAACATTCATAATTTTTTGTTTTGATCTTCGTCTTTGTCCCACAATTTAATCTCTCTTAACATTTTTATATAAATAAAATCAAGGACTTTTTTCTGCATTTCTTGGAATCGCGTCAAATCGGTTTCTCTTCCATTTCTAACCGGTGTTGGCCCGCTGATAGTATCATTCCTAATTTTAATTATTCTTGTTGTTTTCACAGAGGACTTTAGCGCTTTCACCCTTCTGCTTGCAATTCAGCCTATTCTCATCTTCATTAATACAACATGATTATACTCATTATTTTGCCGTAAATCAGGCTTTTAACTTTTTAAAACTTTTTATCTATTAATTTCATTTTTCTTGCACTCTATTTTTCACTTCTTTTCCACATTCGGCATTTTTCTATACAGTTGACCTTAAATAGGAAATCATTAACACTTCTGCCCTCTGTTTGTAAAATTATTATTATAGTTGTATGTTTTTCATTCCCCACATGTATTTTGTCTTACTGCGATTGCTTGTCATTCCTTTTTTTCCATTTCTCTTCTCACTATTCTTCTATTTGCTTCCCGCTTTCATTGCCTCCCACACATCATCTCCAAACATCATTGTTCATAGTGATTTCTATCACATTTTATCTATGAAAAAGTTGCCTAATACAATTAAAAAATTTATATACTGTTCAAACAAATCTAAATGGATCTGAGAGCCTGCCCTTCCAGTGCAGCAATTAAACAATAATCTCGAAGTCTTGTTGAGGGTAGTTTTGTAAGTAGTCTTGTTATCATTACCTGGTTTAAAAAATTTTGTTTTTCAATTGGGGAGACTCTCAAAAAGCATTAGAAGTAATATGACTTGAGTAAAAAAAAGCTGAAAAAAATAGATCATGCAAAAAAAACGTACAAAAAAGAATATATGATTTGGTCAAAGAAGTAAATAAAACAACATTAAATTTTCATAGCAGAAAAAAGCTCGGTTTCAACTGTTTTCAATAGAATTTTAAAATAACACTATTTTTTATTGCAGTCGCCAACGTGAACATGGACAAACCAGCAATTTCCAAAGTGAGTTACACAAAAAAATATTAAGTATTATAAAAATAATATTCTCTGCACAAAAAATTGCTGAATATGTTGATTAAGACTAAATAAGAGCAACAAGTGCATGCGATTAACCTAAAAAAAGAAACATCGGAATAAAAGTTATGCGTGATCGATTAGGTAATTTTTCCATAGTGTAAAAACTACTTTTCTCTATATATACATAATTGTTACACTGGTATGCTGGAATTTGTTTTATTTTAGGTTACCCCGATAAAATCAATGAATAAGACTATGAACTCACTTCTTTGTTTATATAAACCTTACTATAAGGTATGTAGGCTTTTTGAGATGGGCCAAATAGGTTTAATCCGATTTTGCTATTAAACCTTCTAGATGTGAAAGTTTAAAAAAACGAACTAGCATTTACCGAAATTATCAATTTAAAATCAGTAGAAAACCATTACTATTTGCTTGGTTGGTCAGGCATATCAAGGGTACCACGTCAACTTAAATAACCTTGCAGCGTTTTACGGAGAAAGAATTCAGAAATTACTGGACTAAACGATATCGCGGCCCATGCAATTTTTAATTAATGTTAAAAAAAACGGTCTAACTTAACCGTAAAAAAAGGCTAAAAACAATGGTCTAACTCAATGCTTCTCAAAGTGGGGCGTGCGCCCCATCGGTGGGGTCCTGGAAAAATTTTGGTGGGGCATGGAGATTTAAGTTATAACGAACCAATTTTGGTGTGAAAATACAAAATGAAAATGCACTTGATCGCAATAAAACTGATTTCTTGGATATAACGAGCTCGTTCAATGTGATGACTTTTTTGTTTAGTCTCCACTAGTCTTTTGGGACAAAAATGAAGAAATCAGAGATCAATCTTTTGGGACAATATTTCAAGCAGAGGACCACGAACCATGAAAGGTTGAGAGCCACTGGTCTAACCTAACGTGCTATTTTTTTCTTAAGTTTAAATTGAAATACCATATGTAACCAAAATACTTAACTTGCTGTAGCCTAATTAACATTTCAATTTTTTTATCAGCTATAGTGTATGATGTGTAACCCTTAAAAACCACGGGTTGGCCTTTAAGTCTTCCCGAAAACGGCCACCCTTGGCCAAAGGCTACGCTTGATAAAACAATCTGAAGTATTGTGATTACCTCTGCTTTTAAGTTGTCAATGGAAAATTTTTTAGCTTGGTTTCGAATAGATTGATAGATGCTTTCTAAATTTCGGTAAAAATGTTCGGTAGAAATTAACTTCTTGGTACCTTATCTTTGTAAATTATTTTAACGCTTATTGTACAACTATAAGACTTTCTGCGTACCGTATTTTGTGGTACTTTCCGAGAGCATCTCGACTCAAAAACATTCTGTTCTTCGATGCTCCCTGACCTAGCCTAAATTTAATTCATTTATGCGTATGTATTTTTTTGTGTTTGTATGTTTTTTTATTTGCTTTGTGGCTGAGGCCCAAAATAAATTTTCTTCTCTCTCTTCTCTGTATAATCATTTTTTTTCTTAGCTTTAATCCATGACCATTTTTTTTCAGTTGTTACGAGCTATACTTGAAATAATAATAAAGCATACAGAAATAGATGAACTTTATATAAGCAACTTTAATACAGGTTACTCAGATCTACCCAATAAAATTTTTATGTTTCATCTTAGAAAACTATTTCGGTGAAATTTTTTAAAAATTTTTCCAAAGTGTGGAATTCGTCTACATTTTTTGAAACTAAAAGATTTTAAGGTAACAATCCAATACGAATTTGAGAGAAAATTAAAAGTTTGCCCTATCTTATACCTACTATATTTAACCAACTAATATTTTGAAAACCAAAGGTCCTGGTTATTTTAGCAAACAAAAAAAACCTTTTCTTACTTTCAAATCTTTGTAAATGTCCTAAATGTTTTTTAAAATAGAATATATTAAAAAACAGAGTTTAGCAAAAATTAAAAATATCTTTCCAAACTGACACTTCTTCAAATTTTTTTTTAGTGATAAATGTAGTTTTATTGGGTTTATTTTATTTTAATAATAATTACAATAAATTACACAAGCATTTGTTTTAAAGTTATGTTTTAAGCCTAATCATAACAAAAAACCAACCTTGCTTGCCATTTTTGAATTTTTTTTGGATTGTACATAATCCGGGTAGAACGCCATCCCATCACCAGATCTTGATTTTCCTTTTACTTCATTAACATACTCTTCATAATACAATTTATCAGAAGCTAAACGAGCTGCGTTCAATGCATGAGCGATTTGCATTGCATTTGCACTAAGATTGTATTTGTCTAACAATTTATGGGCTTGTTCTGTATACGCTCTCTGTAAAAAATTTCGGTTAATTAGTCAAAAACAAGAAATTCATATGCAATCCAAACGTCGTGATGACGTAAACGACTAAAAAAATAGTTTTCATTATTCAAGTAAAAAATTACTGTTTTTCGCATGAAATTTAGAATTCTTCAGCCTTTAACCCGGAAACCAATTTATCCAATTTTTTTCCCAAATGTGTCAAAACAAATTCACTAATATTCTGTTACGTTTTTCATATTTGCACAGCCAAGCTTTTTCATACAAACTAAGTTTGGCCAGCAATAACTATAATTTTACAACAAAATCTTGCAATAAAATACTAACAATAAACTTTTATACTTACGTTACTAAAAAGAATATTTGTTAATTTCATATGATCCGACGAAAACGAATCGCGAACAGTGGTGAAAGCTGTCGAAAGGACTTTCATGTCGTCCTTGTAGTGTTTCTATTCAAATTCAGCTTAAATTAAGCAAACAATACAAAGTCGTACAAAAATACTAAATCACCTGATGGTCTTGAAAAGATTTATTCAATTTATAATTTTCCGAATTCATAACGTTGTAAGCATTTTTTTCTTTTTCGTTTTCGTATTTTGCCTTGTAGTAAATCTAAAAAAACTCGTCAATTAAATTTTGATATCGATACCGATACTAAAATTATAATTAAAATGAGCAGCACCTTGCAATCAATAGTCCAGAAATACACTGGGCAAGCAATTACCCCAACGTGCTTCCGGAGATGCAAAGATATTACTGCTCGGTTAAAATTTTTTATTTGGTTTTAGTTGCATAGAGACTGAAATTTGGAACTGCTTGCTTAGACCACCAAGCAGGGAGGGCGAGTAGGATGTGAACCGCGTCCAAGTCGATTACAATCACAGCACTCTTAACCACTTGACCAAGTCGATCGTTCAATTCAGACACAATCAGAAAATAAAAACCTAGCAAATGACAATCAAAAATTTTTGAATAGAGATAAATGGTTTTTTGTATAAAATGTTTACCAAGTTTTTAATTGTAATTATGTACTGAATATTTTTTCAAGAAAAGTTTCAACTGAACTTCAACTCAACGGAGGTCAGTTGAAACGAAGTGACGGCAGCCTTTCCTTTAAATAAACGAGAGACTCTTGTTGAGCAATCTTTTCGTTTCTAAAAGATTTATAATTTTTTATTACAAATGTTTTGTTGACTGGATTCTTTGGTTTTACCGCGTTTTTATTTCTGATAAAAATTAAACTTTAAACCAAAAATTTAATTTGCTAAAGTTTTTATTAAGATTGGTTTGTTTTATTTCATGCCTATTACTTTTAACATAACCTGTAAAGACGCTTTTGTTTTTTAAATTATAGAAAAAAAGGTTTATAGTATGGCTAAAAACTTGTGCGGCTTGCTTACTCATGTGGAACTGACAAAGCGGCCCGCGGCAACCAACAAGTTCGTCACCCCTGAGTTAGACCGTGCCAATTGTTGTGTTAAAAGTTTGTTGTTTATTGTTTTTTTATTTATTTTATCTTAATATTTATTCTTCAAACTTGCAGGAAAGCGTCAGAGGCGCTATGCATAGCGTAAGCAATTACCCCGACCTGCTTCCGGAGATGCCAAGATATTGCTGTCCGGTTGAAATTGTTTATTTTGGTTTTTTAGTGTTATAGAGTATGACTGAAATGCTAAGATTTCCAAGCAGGAGAAAGTTCCATAAAGTGTCTTTCCCAAGAACACAACAGAATGGCACGAGTAAGTTTTGAACCAAAACTATGTTTATCACAAATCACAGCGTTTTAACCAGTCGACCACGCTGCTGCTGTATTTATTCAATTTATAGATTTTTTACCTTTATAATATTTTTCTGTATTGCTGAGCTTTATTAAACCAATAGATAAAAGGGTTTGTTCATTACTGATATTTTACAAAGTCAAGAAGCAAAACTGTCACAACATACTGAAAAAAAGAACTAAAAAGCTTTGATTTAAATGGTCTTCTGAAGCAATGCAACTTGCAATTTTTGACATCCAGCGAGACAAATTCAGCAAAAAAAAAGCTGCTGGATATGATTGCCTAAAACAACTATTATCCCCAATTATCCGGGCAATTAAAAAACAAAAACAAGTTTGGTAATAGTGGAGATAAACACATTGGACAAAAGATTGATTTACCGGTAGAAATCGAACAGCAACAAGCAAATCATTGCTAAAACTGACGGTGTAAAAATTAATTTTAATTAAAACACTGAATTGGCAAGAAAAGAATGTAAAAAGATTTCTTGCAAGACAGCCAAAGATTGATTTACCGGTAGAAATTGAACAGCAACAAACAAATCATTGCTAAAACTAACGGTGTAAAAATTAATTTTAATTAAAACACTGAATTGGCAAAGAAAGAATGTAAAAAGATTTCTTGCAAGACAGCCAATAACTTAAATTTTATATATTAGCATCACATTTTTTGTCGCACGATAATACAGTACATCGTTTTGAGCGTTTTTAATAAACAAATTTATGCATCTAAAAGAAGGTACATTTATTTTATAATTTTTATGATTAGTGTTAAATTACGTCACTTCCGGTAGGGATCCTTATTACAAGCCTGCTTTTAATACGGACTCCTTATTCAAAAAGTTTGAAGGGTTATACAAAACAATTTACAAGCTGATATTTGTTTAAAAGAAATTATAGGTTAAGGACATTGCATCAAAATATTTTTGTGTAGGGAAAAGTTAAAAATAAATTTTATGGAGATTTTTGCTTAAGAGATGCAAAATAATTGACTTTCTCCAGAAGAAACACGAGTTTTTAACTAAAAATATAATTGCGTGAAGTAAAAGATTTTTCTTCCCAAAGCTTTTCATCTGACACTCTTCAGGGGAAATCGTCAGAATGAAGCAGAATTGAAACCGAACTAAGTTATAAAGGGGGAAAGTAGAGTTCTCATTGGCTGAAAGAAATTAGCCAATGAGAGAAAAGATTAAGAAATTTTCAAAGAGTAGACGAATTCTTTTTGCTTACACAGAAGGGGATTGAGAGATTTAATGAAAGTCGCTTCAAGAGCAGAAAGGTGAAAGGAAGAGCGACCTCGAGCGAGAATAGAAAGTTTTTCGTTGCTGTAATGAAGGGTGCATTGGGCGTTGTCAAGAAGATGTTGACCAATGGAGGATTCGTGTAATTGTTGTGGGCGTGTGTTGTTCTTGCAAGAGCGGGAAAGACTTTGGCGGTTGGCCGAGGCACGAGGATTGGTGATGGATCTAGGAACGTGTTGTTTAATTCGCTCTTCTAGCCGTTGAGACGTGCGACCAACGTACCAACTATCACAGTGGCACAAAAACTGGTAAATAACATTGCTGTGATGATGGGAAGGCAACACGTCTTTCTTAATCGCTGGAAGGAGCTGTCGGGTGTTGAAAATAACACGTGGTTCGACGGAGAAAAAGCAGCGTTTCACAGCAGACGTAATCTGCTTCTCGAACTTCATCGAGACGTTTCCAATCCATGGGATGTGTAGGTAGACAGGGCACTTTTTTACCGTGTGGACCGGGTTAGAATTTAGTTGTTGAAGTTTTCGCTTGAAAGCCGAATTGATTACACGTTCCGGGTAGCCATTTTCCAAAAGAATTGAATGAATTTTGCCAAGCTCTTGGTCCAGTTTGCTTTTAGAACAAATCATAAAAGCTCTGTGAACGAGAGTACCAATTAGATTGATTTTTCGTTTCTGGGGACTAAAAGAGTTCCAACGTAGATATTGGCCAGTGAAGGTGGGTTTCCTGTATACTGAAGTTAGAAATTCTGAATCATGCCTTTCTACCAACACGTCAAGGAAAGGGAGAGAGTGATTAGATTCCTTTTCATAGGTAAAGCGAAGTGAGGGATGAAGGGAGTTGAGCTGGGTGAAAAAAGTGTTGCAATCTTCTTCATTGTTGAATACAGCGAAAGTATCATCAACGTACCGGAAGTACACTAACGGTCTTTTTGCGATGTTGAAAAGTTTTCGAATCGACAGCTCCTTCCAGCGATTAAGAAAGACGTGTTGCCTTCCCATCATCACAGCAATGTTATTTACCAGTTTTTGTGCCACTGTGATAGTTGGTACGTTGGTCGCACGTCTCAACGGCTAGAAGAGCGAATTAAACAACACGTTCCTAGATCCATCACCAATCCTCGTGCCTCGGCCAACCGCCAAAGTCTTTCCCGCTCTTGCAAGAACAACACACGCCCACAACAATTTCACGAATCCGCCATCGGTCAACATCTTCTTGACAACGCCCAATGCACCCTTCATTACAGCAACGAAAAACTTTCTATTCTCGCTCGAGGTCGCTCTTCCTTTCACCTTTCTGCTCTTGAAGCGACTTTCATTAAATCTCTCAATCCCCTTCTGTGTAAGCAAAAAGAATTCGTCTACTCTTTGAAAATTTCTTAATCTTTTCTCTCATTGGCTAATTTCTTTCAGCCAATGAGAACTCTACTTTCCCCCTTTATAACTTAGTTCGGTTTCAATTCTGCTTCATTCTGACGATTTCCCCTGAAGAGTGTCAGATGAAAAGCTTTGGGAAGAAAAATCTTTTACTTCACGCAATCTTCAAATTCTGTACCACCAAATGTTTATTCAAAAATATAATTCGACATTTTACAAGTTTTTTTGAAGGATTTTGTTTAGGCATATTAACACGTTTCTTGCGATGGGTACTACATGTATCTCGCACCTCACTTCCATTTACTGCAATGTGTACCACATGTGGCTCGCAATTAAGTTTTAAATATTTATTTTTTAAATACCCCGCAGTAGAGGAAAAATGCAGTTGCCACGTTTCGCAAGAAACTTGTTAAGTTTTAAAATGAGTTTCGTTTGGAGTTAAATAACAAAACGTTTAGACTTATTGTTAAAATATAATATTCTTACACAATTAACATGGGTATTTAAATTAGAATAGTTCGCATTAAACTTATGTAAATATTGAAAGAGCTTTTGGTACCGATGGCAGATGTTTTATTGCAGCACGAGTCGTGAGTTGTTTTTGCTGTTTCGCATGAAAGACTGAAATCAAATCTGCCAAAAAGGAAAGGTATTTTACCTATCCCGATGTTCAGCCAGAATCTACTTATCGCAATAAACTTGCAATGTATTTGAAAAAAATTGCTTCGCAAACCACATAAACAATAAGTTTCCAAGGCTGAATATTCGTCAACTAAACATCAAAGGTCTTACTGTGAGCACGATAACTTTCTTCAGTAGTTTGCTTTTTTAACTAAATATCAAAAGTTTTGCTGTGAGCAAGAACTTTTTGAACTTCACTAGTTTGTTCCAAAAGTTTGAGACATTTATCACCTTATTAGAACAGACTCACTGCACTGTGATCAATCTAAGACTCATTGATCTGGAATTATTTTCCAATTATATCAAAAATAAATATTGAGGAAGAAACATTGAGTGATTTTGCATAAGGATTGAAGGCTACAGAAATGATAAGGTCAAGAAAACTTTACTAACACAAACGCAAGCTTCAAGTCTCTCAATGTTTCTTTCCCAATTTCTATGCCGGTGACTTCAACTGCTTGCATGTTGACTGGTAGTTCAAATATTCCGGATATATAGTGTTTGGGTAACTGGATGGGCAATTATGAACAGCCTAGTGCTCCAGCATAATGCTTGGGATGTCGCCAGCTTTCACTCTGAAAGCTGAAACCTTGCATTAACATTTGCCAGCGTTGTGCCTCATAGAAGCTTTCGTACAGACGTATTTTTAATAAGTTCCCCACGTCACAAGATGGGCTGTCGCTTATTACACGACGAAGATTAGTTTCTTCCAGTATGACTGAACCTTTTAAGTTTTAAAACGTCTGAAAGGCCAAGTGGAGCCACTACATTGTTTTCACGAACAAACTCGCATTGATGTTTTCCTACCTGATTTAACTGACGTGGACGAGGTTTACCAGGACTTTTAAAGTCATCAGAAAAGCAGCCACATATTTTACGCAGTTGCCAAAACAACTGTATACTGTGCTGGGATGCAGATTGTAGAGGGTGAAAACTTTTATACAGCATTTTTGTTGTCTTTTGAGGGACACGACTTGATTATGGCTGCCAGGTTTAACTAGAAGTGACAAAATTGATAGTTTGAATCAAAAATATCGGCTTTTCACACGTTGGTCGAAAAGCACGGAGTATATTAAACGGGTAGGTCACGACGCTCCCCTCGTCACTGTACTATTTCAGCTGATGATAATGCATCTGAGGTGACATGCTGACCTTCAAAACTTAAAAGCAGGTAAGTTCCTGGCTCTGATTTTATGTCTTCTATCCTTTATGCTTTCACCAACTCAAATTTTCAATATCTGGAGGAAAGCGCTTGTAGTCACGCTTCAAAAAAAGATGAAGGCTGTAGAGGACTCAAAAAGCTATCTCTGCTATGTGTCCCCTACAAGATCCACAATAAGTTTTTTGTGCTTGCGCTGAATAAACCAATTATCGATGCATTGCTTCCTAAAAACAAGAAAGGTTTTGATATTAAAAGTCGTTTGCTGACACATGACATCGAGACTTTTTTTGAGGCTAAAAAAATTGCTATATTTATCGATCTGCATGCAGCGCTTTCTGACACCACGGCCTTACCTGTGAGCCACTAAGGCTTTGGCGGAACAGTTAACTGCATATACAATACTGTACTACCAATTCTTTCAGGCATCCAACCAGGTAAACTTTGCTGACTTGGAACAACTTCAACAAATCATTTGCAAGCTTAGGATGGGGTGCTGCTGCCAAAACACTGCGTACAGCTTCCCAATTTTTGGTCTACTTTACAGCTAAGGACGATGCACCAACCTAGTGATGCACTGCAGACGCAGACATTCGGTTTATAGACACTCGTGCCCCTTCATAAGAACTAATCAAAAAAGAGCAGTACCAAAAAGGATTAGGGTTAGGGTTTAGGGCCAGGGTTAAAGTCAGTAGGATTTAGGGTTAGGGTTAACAGCTCTTTTATGGAACTAGTTTTTTGAATTAGCTCTTTTGTTGTAGCGGCTTTTTTGTAGCTAGCTGCTTTGCACTAGCTCTTTTGTGTTACATTCATAGACACAGACACTAACTTGAATGACACCTTGCGCATTGTTACAGAATGCCTGCATCTAACTCCAAAGAACAACCACTAACCAATTCTTTTAAGCATTCAGCAAGCTGAGCTTTGCTGACTGGAAACGTTACCATCCTTGGCTAAACTGTAGCATTCCGAGATCTTATTATGTAGTGTATGATTTAAGCGCATCTATAAATGCTTAAAAAAAGACTTTGAAATCAAGACGCACATTCGTGCCAGCTGTGCGGAAGCTACTAAACAACTATGTCGAAGTAGGCATTCACACTGCCAGCAGTATAAATATCGACAATTTTTTTGAGGTCAAAGGTAATTTGGTCATATTTATTAAAGCATTGGCAGAGTTGCGAGTGATTCCCTACTCATTTCCTTAATTATTTTTTGCTTGCGATAAAGCTAGCGATCTTTAAAAAACTTATTTCATGCAGCATTAATTATGATTTTGATGTAAAAGGTTTTATAACAAACATGAATAAAGAGACTCATTTTTGGTTCAATTATATTTCGGTTAAGAATTTACAAAATAAAAATTCGGTAAAAATTTTTTGACCTTATTACTTTAGCGAGCCTTAGTGATCACAATAGCAAAAACGTAAATTAGATTTTTGCTTACGTCACTTTGATGTTTATTTGAGTTGATAGCTGCTTCATATCCAGGAGTAAGATGAACAGGATAGTATATTGTGTTTCTGTCTTCCATGTATTCCTCTTTGTATTTTTTCTAATCAATCAATTTGATAAAAACTTACAAAAAGTTATTCAGAATTCTTTTCTCACATCGGACATCAGCTCAGCTGCTTTAATTCCTTGTTGTACGACAGGATGTTCTTTGCTGTCCATTGTTTGAAAGCCACGATATTTGTCAATTGCTTCTTTACGTTGTCTTTTATATAAAAGCTGCATAGAAACAAATTATACTAAATAGTAATTTTCTTTATATTTCTTTTATTTTTTAAATAAACTTTTAAAAAACTCAAATGCAAAATGAATAGAAAACTACAAAATCATAAAAAGGATATCAAAAAATAAACTTTTTAAATATTCAAAAAATAAATACAAAAACAATAATTTAGCAGTTAGACTTTCGGCTTCACATTCATTTCACTTTATCAAATATTGGTTCGATTAGGTTGAGGTTGCTGAAGATGTAAACTTTTTGGTTTAACATTTAATTAAATTTTTTCGTTTTCCAGTCAAATGGACGCAAAAAAGTTTTGTTTTGAAAATTAGAGTTGGAGACAAAAGAAACTGTAAAGTCTGATATAGAATAAGCAGTGAAAAATAAATAAATTATTTGGTCTAAAGGATTTTATTCACTCATCACTTTAAATTAGTGATTTTACTAATTTTGAATCTTCTTTATGCCATTTTAGGCACTGCTTTTTCAGCAAAGCTCTTAGGAGATTGACTGGCTCTCTTCCTAATAAAACGTTTATTTTCACTGCTAAAAATTCTCGAACGGCTTGTTTTTTTGCTGTCCTTAAAAATACTTTTTTTTTTTAATTACGTGATTAAGAAGCTCTTCTCTAAAATGTTCGTTTTTCTAAAGGTGATCTTAAACTTCTGTTCAGGTTGTAAAGTTACTCTCCTGAAAACATCAGCTAGATAACTTTAAGCTTATATTTTAATTATGAAAAATTAGTGGTTTGAAATATTGTAGTTGTTTTTGTTTTTATTTTTATTTGAATAAGAAAATAAATGTAAATAGAATCAAGTTAGTGGTTAACCTCATGAGTTTAAACTGTCACAATAAAACTGGAAGATAACGCTCCTAATCACCATAAACTATCGATTTAAAAAATTTTTTGAAGGATTGCAATGAGTTGCTTAGCTATTAAAAGAAAATTATGCACCAGAACAAGTTGAGCTTAGCGCTAAAAATGTGACAAAATTTTGCAAAAATACGATCCTATAAAGTGTCGAAAGGGTACCGATGAACAAAAAGTTTGGGAAACCCTGCTCTAATCCCATGTCCTCCTAAACCTCCCTAATGTTCGCTTTTCCCTTATTCTATCTCTTATCATCTTTCTTCCCCGTGTCCTCGTCAACCTCGTCATGTTTCTCGTAAAGGAAGGAGCAAAGATTTATATTAAATGTACAAAACGTCTTTCTGCCACATTTCTCTCTTTCTCGCTGGGCCAACAGCTATAGCGCCAAGACATTCTTCATGCTCTTTAATGGTGCGTTTCTCATTCTTTGTCGTGTAACTATGAATCCATAACCTTATTCTGTACATACTCTGTACATAACTCTGTATATTTAATCCACAATTACGAACACTACTAAAGTTGGTTTGCTTGCATAACAACAAATTCGTATAAAAACTTCAACATGCGTTCATAATAATGTTTTCATGGATCTGCAATTGCGGATTTGATGTAATTGTTTTTTGATTTATCATTTTTGATTTTTATTTTCATCTCTATATTTATCCACGAAAGAAAGCGACGGAGGCGCTATACTTCGGGTGACCGTCAACCAATTATCTCGACTTGCTTTCGGAGATGACAAGATATTACTGTCCGGTTGAATTTTTTTAGTTGTTTTTTTTTAGTTTTTATTAGATATGTGATTAAAATTTAGAGCTTCTTGGTACGGCTGTCAAGCCGAGAAAAATGCCGTGGAGTGTCTTTTTTAAAAACATAAGAGAATAAACAAAAGACTCGATGAGTCCAAAGAAGTAGTGTTCTCTAAAAAAAGGTCGCGAAACAATGGACTAATGTTTTTTAAAAAGTTTCGCGGCACATATGGAAATCACTTGCGGCACACAGGTTGAGAAACACTGGGTTATTTGATGATTTAATTTGAGTTGGGACTATAAAATTAGTTTAAAATTTACAATCTATTAGCTATGTAATAAAAACTAATTTCTTGCACTTACTAAATTAGATTTTTGCTTATAGTCAGATAGGGTAGTTATTTTTTTAAGAAATTTTTCTGAACATCTTTCACAATAAAGGTAGCTGAGTTATTGGTGCAAATTTGCACAAACTCTCATGCCCATTGTCACATATTATTCATAATTCTAATCTTAACCTTATCTCTATATTTTCAGTCTTTCACAGCAATTTTTAAGCTTTTGATCACAACGTCATCTTTTCTATTGTTACGTACTGATTACGTAATTAGTACGCCACCTCCACTTAATTTATTTTTTTGCAAATTGTTCATACAAGTGACTTTTGCAGATTTGTTTTACTATTTTATTCAAGCGCATTGACTGACTGAAGTTTTAAGCCATTGCGACGTTTTTGCAACGATATCGTAATTTTGACTAGAGTGTTCAAGAAACGACTGGTATCATCTATTATTATTAAGTGACATAACCTTTTTACTACTTTATCAGATGATTATGTCATGACATCATAAACTGCTTGGTCCGATTGCTAACTTTAATATAATTTAAGACTTCTTGTTCGTTCTAGTAATTTCAATTTTTTTCTGGCGGCTTTGGCTGATTTATATATATATACAAAGATAAGTGTTATCAATTTAGCTTTAACAGTGCTAAATGATGAGGATTAATTCTCCTCGCGGATCCATCATCCATACTTAATAAGAAAACGGAACTGACCGGCAAGTGCCGTCATAAAAATAAATTCAAGCTTAAAAATTTTTTGAGATCTCGCTAAGCATCGAACCCCATTTTTTCATTACTCATGATTCTTATGTATTTATACTTTTTTACACAACATCACTTGTCGGTGACAAGAGATCTACTTGCGTCTACACAGTTGCACCTTATTAATATGAAATAGCTGTTTAGTAGTTTTTCAAGTTATTCGGGGATTTTATTGTTATGATTTTTTAAATTGTTAATTTATTTGTATTTATCTTGTTTTTTTGTTGTTGTTTTTATTTCAGATAATCGCCTGATGAGCCATTTTTTTTTTGGGCAAAACAGCCTGTTGCGATTTTTAAATAAAAAAATTTTATGTGTAGTGTTTTAATTTGTATATATATATATATACATATAGTGACTTAAATTTTATTTATTTATTCCAGTCGAGTCATTCCAGTTCGAAAGTGCTTAGAATTCGTTTGTGCTACTGTCGCCTGCTCGGTATTGTTTAAGTTTTAGCACCAGCACCCCATCCCGAGCCCACGAGTCGCCTCAGCAGTGTGACGCGCGATGATGGTTTTTTGCGCAATGCCACTAAATGGTGACGAAACGTGAGCGATCTGTCCAGTTTTACCCCAAGGTATGTAGGGGTTGGACAGAACGGTAAAAGTCTACTATTGTTGTAGACCTTTAGCTCACGTTTGGCCTCTCGGTTATTTAAGTGAAAGGCTGCCGTCACCGTCTTAGTGTGACTGAGCTTCAACCTCCAAGTCTGGAGATACGCTGACAGTGTGGACATGTCTTCACCGAATTGCGAGTGTGGCGCCTCAGAGCAAACCGCAGACCATGTACTAACAATGTGCCCCAAACATCGGGCACCACATGGAGCACGCGGTCTGACGGTTTTGGATGACGAAACTCGATGCTGGCTTAATAACATCACTGCCAGCATCTGATCCAGGCAATGCAGCAGTCTGGGGTAGTAAAAGGATAAACCCTCGGCCCCAGTTATGTTTGTGTCTGACCTGGAGTGGATGCTCTTCAAACGACGACGACGGGTATTGTTTAAGTGTTTAAGTAGTTAAGGGTCAATGTTAACGCCTAAAAAGTTAATTTTATAGTAACATAAAATTGTTTTAGCCTGTGTGGAAGACGAACTATTAAGTTTAATGCTATCTATCAGGGTTCTAATTTATTCTTATAGTTAGTCAGATAGTAGTTAAGTGATTATTTGCAGTTTTTGGCACTGTGAATTGCTTTTACAAAAATTGATCAATTCTTTTGAATTTTGTGAATATACATGTATTCGTTGTATTCAGAAACCGTGGTTTTTTTCTACATGTTAAGAGAAGTTTATAACGAATCCAATAGTACGTAGCCAGAACTAATTGTTTTTAAGAACTTCTGTCTTGCGGCTAACTCTTTCTAGAGCCGGCATAAATAAAAATAAACACAGCTTTACTTTAGGGTACGCGTTTGGGTTACCTAGTTCAACTGGTGCTTTAAGATACCCGAGTAAAGTTGTGACATCCATCAAGGTATTTCAATCTACCACCAGTATGCACTTGCACTGAAAACTTTAGAACTATGTGTTTAATACCTAATTGTGTTAAAAAGTAAAAATTACTACTGCCGTCACAAGCATACGTAATGATTATATTATTAAAATACCATTCTTGATATGTAAAACAAAGTAAGATCTATCAGGATGCTATATCAAAATTTCCTTATCATAATAAAGTTACTAAATAGTTTGGTTGTGCTGTCTTTAGCTTGGTCATTCAGCCACTTAATTATGACTGCAAATGCTTAAAAAAGAAAAATATAAGTTCTAAAACCATCTAATCATAAAAAAAACAGATAGTTTGATAATTTTCAATAAGCTTAAATGCTTATATACTTGCATAGTCTAAATCGACTTAAAATAGTACTTCATGCAACTGTATTATTTGAAGCAAAAATGATAATTATTTTACCCATTTCTACAAAAATGTTGACACAGACACATAAATAATTAATATTGGTAAATTAACAAAATCTGCTGACCATCATACAGTTATAAAATAGTTTGGTCGTCTACATAAATTTGGATTTAATTTAAACTATGTAACATTGGCCTTAATTAATTTTTAAAGCAAAGTTACTGCCAACTACAGTGTGAAAGATGTTCAGAAAAATTTCTGAAATTAGTTTTGAGACAGAATCAGAAAAATTTAGAAAAAAGGAAAGTTTTTAGGAGAAGATAGATGGTTAACGGGGATTTTTAACTTGGAGACGATTTTTTATGCTTTTTACGTTGAATAGGTGTATTCTCTTTAAAACTATTCATTATCGTTGTGTTTCACTTAACTAGTGGTGGAAAAGTTACTTGTTAAAAACAACTAATAACAAATTACAGTTACCCTTTTTGAAAAAATTAGAAAAGAACAAAAAGTGTGCATTAAAGTTGACCGGGTTTTAATTAATTAAACTAGCTCTCGTGAAATGCTGCTTACTTTGTCAGGTGTAACGAAATAAATTTCGTTTTGGGTTGCATTTTTATCTTTATTTAAAAAATTTTTGATATTAACCACAAAGCTATTGCTTTTTAATATCCGTATCACTCGTATTAAAATGACAATATTTAAACAATACAAAAATAGAAATATAATTTAAAAATCAAAGTACCTGTATAAAAAACTTACCTCAAAAATATTAGAGAATTTTTAACACAAGAAAATTGTTAAAATTTAAACCAGTCAGCTGTCATATAATTACGTAATTAGCAAAAACAAAGAGTAAATTTTATCATATTAACTCTACAACTGAAAAGAAATTATGGTTCTAAATTTTTTTTATAAATTTTGTGTACGAGTCCTAAAAGATAAAAAAATTATTACAAAAAAAGAAAAAAATTTTTGTTACATAATATGTATCGTACATCGCTTGCGTTTTTTGCTGCTTTTTTGGCGCTGTTCAAATGTGGTGTTTCCGTTGACAATGTGTATTCACTCCGGTACATTTCACTATCTTTTTTGTACTCGGTCTGCAAATAAAAATTGCTATTTTTAGGTTTAAAACGTAACTGTTGCGATGTTAGGTAAATTTGGTAACGCTGCAATTGTTCGCATCACTGTCTAATAAGTACTGTATATACGTTTGCACTTTCTCTCCTTAGTTTTTAATCTGCAATTGCAGCGAGACTAAAATATAAAACGAGTGCAAAACTTTTGCATGTACAGTATATTATGAGGACATTTTCATAGCAGATCAAGCTGTTAATCGATCGGTCAATACATGAATAACTATTTGAATTAAAACCTTTTATATTTGGATGCTTAACACCGTTAACTAAAGCTGCTGCAATTTACGCTTTACAGCCGCTTTCATTTTGCAGTATTCATTACAATATGAAAAAACGTATGACAGAAAAATTATAACATTAAAAACTAATTATTATTTTCTGAGTATAGATACTTACTTCACTAATTAGCTTGGAGATTTTTTTTGCATGCGTGTGTTCTGGATATGAATTAGCCAAGTCATTAGGAGGATTTCCTTTAAAGTTTTTATTATAGTCTTCCAAGTATTTATTTCTTGAAACAAGTTGGTTTACCATGATCAAGTGGGTAATCTCCTTCAAAGATTTGTAAAAGTGTTTTTTTTTACAAAAAAATAATTAGAGTAATTCTTTTACCGGCAATTCAACGTTGAGATGATACTTGTGAACAAGATCTTTAGCTTCTTTTTGGTACTGCGACGGCTGAAGTTTTTTTAGTTGTTTAGCAATAAACATTTCGGGTGTCATTTTAGTAGAAGAAAATTTCGTTTCCATTAATTTTTTTGCTTGTTTCCTGTACCCGAGCTAAATTTGTATAAAAAGAATGGTTAAAAAAAATGCATCTAAAAACTACTACCAAGTCTTACTTCACTAAAATTTTCTGATGTTTTTTTAGCTGTTTTGTAGTATTCTGTGGCTGTTGGATCATAACTACTTTGACTTTTTGCTTTATTATAGCTAGATTTGTAGTTCAACTGCAAAATAATTTTATATTAGAACAGTACAAGTCAAAAAAAGTTATCCGTTAATAAATTTTTTTATGATATGGAGTAATGTTAAAAAAAAGCGGTTTTTCATTACTACTTATCGGCTATCATGTAAAAAGAAAAAAATTCAATATTTTGTATACTACAGTTTATTTAGATAAATATAAAGTTAATGAGTAAGAGTTTGTTTAAAAAACTTAATCTTATTCAATTTTTATATGCAAAGCTTTTTCAATGATTTTTATTTTAATTACATAAATGTGGACACAGAATTTAATAGTAGATTTAAAACTAGTAATTTTAGTTTATTTTTTCAATCATTGCTTTTACTATTGTTCAAAACACCTCATATTATTGTGTCATTTCTGTTTGAATGTGGCCGCCAAGTAGAAATTAATGATTTTTTCTATATATATATATATATATATGTATTTGAAATTAAGATAGAATAAGTTAATTTGTAAGAAACCTCGCTTTGATATTCGTTTGCTTTTAGCGCAGCTTCATATCCTGGAGTTAGATGCACCGGATAATAAATAAGATTTCGGTCAACAAGATAGTCATCTATGTATTTTCGCTGCAAAAAAGTTAACCGTTGGTAAAAATAAAATTTTGCACATATAGAGCTGGATATAAATTTTGCAGAATTTACAAATAGACATTGGAACGGGCGTTTATTTCAACAATCAAGAGATAATTGTAAAAAATACAAACTTGTCTAATTCTTCTTTTTTTGGTGCAATTAAATGAATTAATAGCCTACATGTACTTGATATTCTACCGAAAACATTTAAAAAATAATAACCACGAAACAAAAATTTATGTAAAAAAATATTTGTTACGCAAATCATTGTCAGCAAAATTTAATTAAATTAATTTAAATGATATACCTGAGATATAAGCTCGGCGGCTTTAATTCCTTGTACCACAACTGGATGGTCTTTGCTGTCCATTGTTTGAAAGCCACGATATTTTTCGTTCACTTCCTTTCGGTGCTTGTTGTACTCAATCTAAATAAAATTGGAAAAAATGAACTGCAGATGTAAAATTCTTTTAGCTAATAGACTCACGTTACTAGCGTTCTTTGCTGATGTTTTTGCTCGAACAAACTCAGGATAATCAGGAGGTAAATTGTTCCGATGTAACATTTGTTCAGCTTCTTTTGTATAATTTGCCTTTATTAAATTCAGATTGCACAATAAATATTCTAAAATCCAGCGGTTGCTAATCTTTAAAATCTACATCTTTGTGTATCACAAAATGTACAGTATAATTTATTAATTTGGTGGATCACTAAAACAAATTAAAAAAAATAGCTGCTGTAAATCTATTTGTTCAATAGTAGTTACGCAATAAAAATTAGTGAGCACTAAAAAAGGGTCTTTGCTTTATGAAGATTCATGGGTAAACTGAGAAGGCTTTCGGATTCGGATTGATTGGAGTCCTTCAACTGGTGGACTTTTACAACTTTGATTTTTTCTCTGGACAAACAAAATTTTTCCACGGACTCCGGTTGGCGACCTCTGCGACGGTCAACAAAGCGAATAAATTAAACGCGATATTTTTATGATACACACCATCTAAGGTTAAACCACATATTTTCTTTCTTATTAAATACTACCTCAAGGTATTGGAAAAGTTTACACGGCTCAACGATCTGCAAAACTTAATTATTCGGAGATTTTACATTTTTTCTTTCTTGTTAGGGATACCAATTCCAGATGGGTATGTCGTCCAAACTTTTCTCAAGTTCTGTACTACTTGACATGTGTTCCAACATGTCAAAAAGTATTTTTGGCTTAGATTTCAAATTGAGACCTTTTTGTGCTATTTAGTTTATTTTCATGCTGTCAAAAGTTTCCAACTTTTTTGTTCACTTTATTATATCATGTGGTTATTGCGGAAAAAAAATATGCCAAACATTTTTTTGATACACCAATAAAAAAATTTATTTCCACTGATTTATCAAATATGTTACTTAATACTGCAAGATCTAAGTTAAATGATATGTTTATACAAAGTAAATATCCAATAATTTTTTGGGTACGTAATAAGTATTAAGTTAATACCTTGCTTAGCATCCTTGAAGTTTTTTTTACATGTTCAAACTCTGGATATGAAATAGATGGATCACACGGCGCTTGACCAAAAATTTCTTCCTTAAACTTTTGTTTATAAAAGGGAATCGAAAACGTCTAAAAATGATTTATGGTCTATTAATTGCTTATGTATATGTAAAAAGTCATACATTGATTAAAACAAAAAACACGCAAGTTGATTATTCTCTAACAAACCTTTGTCGTTGTCGTCGTATGGTCAGACACAAGAAGGATTTCTCCTTTTACTACCGCAGCTGTTGCGCTGCTAAGATCAGAATCTACAGGGATAATGTTGAGTCAACATCGGGTTTCGTCATCCCGAACCGTCAAAGCTCGTACTGTATGTGGTAGATGATGTAGAGAACATGCGGTTGAGCTTAGCCCAAGCTGTTCAAGGTTTTGTCATGGAAATAAAAGCACGGAGCCTGAATGTACTCTCGCAATATTACGTGTTCCATTTATAATTCGTCTTCTGGGAAATGAGGATGCCTGGTTGGGAAAGGTTGTTCAATAATTTTCGCACAAGCATAAACCGCGTCTAAATCTTAGTTCTTCTTGACGGGCATCTGAAAACCCACTTAAAAGACCCTGCAAAATATGGTCTGAGTCCAGACTGCCACGATTTTCCAAAAAAAGTGTCACTACTATTTGGTGAAGCTCAATTATCTAGATACCAAAAAGAATTGGTAAGTGGTGTATCGGAGTGGGAGGCAGTTATCCAGTGATTATTCTCAAGGCGTCATTCAAGACACTGTCTATGAGGCGAGTATGTCCGCCGCAACACCAAACTGGCGTGCAGTACTCAGTTGTCAAGTAGACCAGAGATAGGGCAGTTGTATGCCATGTTTTAGCACCAACATGTCATCCTGATCCCACAAATCACCTCAACAGTGTGACGCGCAAAATAGTGCTTTTTGGAATGCCATGAGAAGGCGACGGAACAAGAGCGATCTGCTAAGTTTTTTTCGGGGTAAGAAAAGATCGGACAGAATGGTAAAAATTTATCGTTGTTGTAAACTTTAAGCTCACGTTTCGCCTCCCTGTTATTTAAATGAAAAACTGCTTTACAGTTTTGAGTGATTAAACTTCAACCTCCCAGTTTAAAGATACGCTAAAAGTGTTGTGATATCTTGACTTAAATTCCCTTCCAAATTTTCCCTGTCTCCGGACGAGTGCAACAATGCTAGATTGTCAACAATAGACATGGCAAACTTTCTGGAGATTGTAAAAGGCAGATGACGTATAGATCCCTGAGGAATCTGTTTCTCAGACAGCAGATCCTGATTTGCTTGCTGTGACCGGTAGTAAAAACGAAACTTTCATTCTAACCTTGTGCTTATCCAAAAAAAGTCTCAGCAGTTGGAAATTATGGTCACGATACAGTGTCAGATGCCGCTGTCAGATCGATAAATACAGCACCAACCTTCTTCTTAGTCTCGAAAAAGTTCTCGATATTCTGTGTTAACAGAACAATTTGATCCACAGTTGAGTTTGTGCGTCAAAAATCAGCCTGCTCCCTGGAGAGTAATTCATTAATGATTGGTTCGACGCGGGTGTAGATAGGCTTCTAGAGGATTTTGTGGGGGACACAAAGCAGAGATATTGGTCGATAACTCTTGGGGTCCTTGCGGGCTTCATCGGCCTTGGGATCACGATTGCAAGCGCTCTTCTCCGGATTTTGAGAATTTTGAGTCGACGTAAGCACGAAGAAAGAAAGTCAGGACTTTCAAGCACATTCAAGTTATAAGCTCTGAGCAGATGGAATCGGGGCCTAGAGTTGGAGAGTTTCAGGCATTCCATAATTTTAATGTATAAACTTTTACCTCAGCTCAATTTGGAGGCTTTATGCAAAAGCCAGTTTGACAAAGTTTGGCAAAAATTGATTAGAAGTTTAGTGGTAGTGCAATGAAAATGTTTTTTTACATCATATGGCATTTTTCGCAATTTTGGGTGACCGTAAACATTTTAAAATGGGAACTGATTTTTTTATATTTTACGATCAACATTTCTATTTTTAGTGCTATGTTAAAACAATTTATAAAAATTTAATCGAAAGGATTAGCCTACTACTGCAATAATGTAAATTTTGTAATAATTTAAAATTTTTTCTCTTGGTTGCTTTGAAAGATAGTTTTTCATTGCTGTTATCCATTTTTTTCTATATCAAATTTAAGTTATTTTAACTTGATTTTGATGATAAGAGAACCTAATACAACGGCTAGCACCATCACCAAAACACCGTACAAAAACCTTGGTCTCAAACCCATGCATAAACCTTCGTTACTTTAAAAGTAAGATGATCGTTACTCTTTTGAAGTAACAAATAGCGCAAACGCCGTTGAGCCTAATTTTTAGGTAATAAATACCCTAACCCTAACACAGAAACAATTTTATTGTCCTTGAAGATTTATTTTTATTATAATAAATATTAATGTTATAATCTTCATACCCCCGGTTCGCAATGCAACATCAGAGGCTTTTACTCGGTGCAATTGTCAGCGACTACTTACTTTTGAAAATGTCAACATATTGCTTTCTAGTTGAAATTTTTTTTAGATTTTAGGTTTGGTCACAATAACAATAATCTTAGTTACGTTTTGTGCATCGCTGTATGACTATCTGTTCAGTGTTGTTGGCCAATTGAATTTTGCGACGTCGGAATAAACAATAGGTTAGCATCTGGGCTAACAATTAATTATAATAAATCGAACTTGTTTAAAGCACTTTGAAGAAATGTAAACAAAGTGTTGTGATATTGTGCAATAGATGACGTAGTGTTTTTCTTAAACGCTCTAATCTTAATCAGCGCCTTCTGCTCGAACAATTATTGGACGCGCGCATCTCCAAGCATAATTGTTAACAGTTAAATATGCGCCTTTTACTTCGGTTCTACAGTCAGTTCAAAGCTATCAAGCTACTACAGCAAACTAACTAATAGCATTGTATTTCAATACGGTTGTTTTTTGGCTAAGTGATTTTGTGAATTATTTATTATTGTTTTTTTATAAACCTGTGTATTCGTGCAAAGATACAACAGGCAAAAGTGGCGACGAGGATTCAAGGAACTCAACTGCGTCAAGAAAGAAAAAAAGAAAATTTGTTGATTTTGCATTACAGCTTGAATTGTCGACAATGAGTGAAATTTCTGAACTGATTTTGTTGTTAAATAAGCAACACCAAGAGCAGAACAAGCAGCATCAAGAGCAAATGGCAGTTTTACGCGACGAGCATCGCGAGCAGAATAAGCAATACCAAGAGCAGAACAAGCAACACCAAGAGCAAATGACAATGCTTCAAGAGCAGCTGAAAATTCTACAAAGCAGCTTGAACAACCCGCGAGAAAATGTTCCAACACCGATGGCAAGTTTTCAACCATTCGATTCCACATCTGAGTTATGGACTGATTATTTGGCAAGGTTCCGAACATTCGTCACTGCTAACTCTATTCCCGACAACAAGCAAGCACAAATTTTTCTTACCAACCAATCTAACTCCGTTTACAAAATGCTTAGCAACTTAGCGGCTCAGCAACAACCTGTCAAAAGCATACATGAGCTAACGATGAATGATATTCAGACGTTTATGGCAGAGCAGTTTGACCCAAAACGATTTGTTGTCAGAGAACGTTTCAAGTTTTGGTCTGACATGAAACGCAAACCTGGCGAAACTATTCCTGAACTGGCAAGCAGAATACGACAAGATGCAGCTACGTGTGATTTTCAATCCATTAAAGATCCTTTAAATGAAGCCTTGCGAACTAAATTTATCTGTTCAGTAGACAACGAAGCAGTTTTGAAGACACTCTTCAAGCTCAAGGACGATGAACTGAAGTTTAGCAACGCCATCAGAGTGGCTCAAGAAGTGGAAGAAGCAGCCAAGGTAGCAAAGGAAACCGTACACGGTCAACCTTCTACGTCGGTGCAGAAAGTTTATCACGCCAAGTCCAAAACTTCCAAAACGCAAGAAAAGAAAACCGCCTGCTTCAGGTGTGGAAATTCTGGACATTTTAGCAAAGCTTGTCCCCACATTAAAGCTATTTGCAGCTTCTGCAAGAAAACAGGTCATCTGCAATCTGTATGCATGTCTCGACTCAGAGATAACAAAGTCCAATGTTCAGTTTCACCCATCTATCAAACTATTAGACTTAATGACCACAGAATTAAGTTTGAAATTGATAGCGGAGCCAGTGACACATTTTGCTGTGAAGCGACGTGGCAAACGCTGGGTAAACCCACTCTACAACCTGTAACACTTCGATATCAAGTTGCTGAAGGTAGCCCGCTACCCGTCGTGGGACAATTCCAATCAACTGCAAGTATTGATGGAAAATCACCTGACGTGACCTTTCCTGTAATTGTCACTAAGGTGCCCAATCTAAATTTACTAGGTCGTCTGGCGATGATGAAGTTGAAACTCACCAACTTAACTGACACAAGTTTTGATGGGGAGGAGATGGAAGATGATGTCGATAGCGTTTGTTTAGTTCGAACAATCAGTCGTCAAATCAATCCTGACAATCCATTACTTGTGGTCAGAGAGACTGCCAAGGATCCAATTCTTTCCCAACTAATGCGATTTGTGAAGGAAGGATGGCCGCATGCATTTTCGGAAGAGCTTAAAGACTTCAAAAAGTTGGAAAATTCGTTGTCAACAGAGAATGGTTGCGTTTTTTACGGCTTACGGGTAATAATTCCTTCAACCCTACGTAATCATATTCTTAAATTATTACACCTTGGACATTTCGGCATGCAACGGATGAAACAACTTGCCAGGTCAACTGTCTATTGGCCAAGAATTGACTTTGACATCGAGAACTTATGTCGCAAATGCACTTCCTGTGGCCAATTTCAAAATAAGCCGGATAAACCTTCAATCCATCCGTGGATGATGCCAGAAAAACCATGGTCAAGACTCCACTTGGACCATGCGATCAACTTTCTGGGAAGAAACTGGTTAGTCCTTGTAGACGCTTATTCAAAATATCCTTGCATTCATCCAACAACCTCAACGTCTTCGAAAAGTACTACTGCTATACTTGAACAAGAATTTGCTCATTTCGGATATCCCCACACGTTGGTGACCGATAATGCCACAACATTCATGTCTCAAGAGTTCCAAGCTTGGTGCAAACAACGAGGCATTGTACATCTCACCGGAGCACCTTATCATCCAGCAACAAACGGTGCTGCCGAGCGTTTGATACAATCGTTCAAACAGGCATTGAGAAAATCCTCGTTACCTCCAAAGGAAGCTTTGCAAGAATTTCTAGAAGAATTCCTTTTGCATCGGGACTGTCACCAAGCGAATTGTTGAATGGAAGAAGAATACGCACCAAAATTGACACTTTGGTTCCATCCATTCCGCATCTCCTGCAGGGAAGACAGTCAAGACAAGCGAGCAAGCATTCAAATGCTGAAGACTCGGAAGTGGTTTCGAAAGTCGAACATCATTACTCACTAGGAGACCCTTGTTACGCACTGTACTTCGGCCCTAGAAGAGATCGTGACCCACGATGGGTGCCTGCGATAGTTACGAAAGTCCATGGTACACGAAGCGTCAATGTACGAGTCATTCCTCGAGGACCAACTTGGAGAAGACATCTTGATCAACTTCGACCTCGATACGGTTCAGATCAAGATGATGATCCCTGTGAAATCCCAACGAGCGTTTTGTCTACAGAAACACTTCCAGCCGGGACTGACCACGCATCTAGTTCTTCTTCGATAAACCAACGCAACAATCCGAGACTACCAACCGGAGACGAGTACGGGCGACACAATCTACGACGATCAGCGAGAACCAAGAGACCTCCAAAAAAATATTATTGCTAATGTATATATATATTTTTTGTCGTAGTTTATTTGGGGAGGAGGTGTTGTGATATTGTGCAATAGATGACGTAGTGTTTTTAAACGCTCTAATCTTAATCAGCGCCTTCTGCTCGAACAATTATTGGACGCGCGCATCTCCAAGCATAATTGTTAACAGTTAAATATGCGCCTTTTACTTCGGTTCTACAGTCAGTTCAAAGCTATCAAGCTACTACAGCAAACTAACTAATAGCATTGTATTTCAATACGGTTGTTTTTTGGCTAAATTATTTATTATTGTTTTTTTATAAACCTGTGTATTCGTGCAAAGATACAACACAAAGTTTCGTCCTTCTCGATTTTTGTAGTCAAACGTCCGTTTAGCATCTAAAGCAGTGTTTCTCCATCTTTTTTTGTGGCCACCCAAATGTTAAGCGGAAATAGAGAGTAAAGCTTTGGCGACCCAATCTTTTTTACAGACATTATTGCAAGCATAAAATGTGAACTAAACAAAATACATTCAACATAGGTTTAACCATACTGCAATGGCGTGCGGTGACTTCTGAGGCTGTCCTGCAGTTGGCAAAAAATGACAAGCTTTAAAGCAATAAGGCAATTGCAGTGTTTAAAAATTAAAAGCTTTTTTAAGAAATGGTTGTAGTCAATGATTAGAAATTGTATGCCTAGTCTAGTTGAAGTACACAGTGATTTTTTAGAATTAAAACACCGTTGGTCAGTGCGCTCGCGGAATTGTTATTTTCGAAAAGTTGCGTGCCAACCAACTCACGACAAAATTTACAGTTTTTTACTGAAATTTGTTTGAATAATTAAAAAAATTACTTAGTAAACATAGCTTTATGTAAAGTGAGTATTTTGATTAAATTGATAAAACTTTTAAAACACTAAAAAATCTTTCTAATTAAACTGACAACCATCATACCTTTGTGGCAAATAAAGCGTGTTTTATTTGTTGGTTTTGGAGATCAATATGGTAAATATCCATCCTTTTTTTAGCTTCTTTTGAATATCTACTCGGGCTGAGAACCGAGCCCAAAAAGCGGGACAAATGCATTTCGGGTAGACTTGCCATAGGTGTGGAATTCCAAGGGTAATTTTCTAACGAAACTCTCTAGAAACAAATTTAACGAAAGTTGTTTGTAAAAAAAGTTTACGTGGTAATAAAGATTTTTTTAGATAAACAGTTGTCTACAAAAAACAGAAAAGAATGAATAAACCTTAAATTATGACTAAAAAGAGAATAAATAATGACAATAAACTAGGCTTAATTTGTATAAACAGGTTCTTGCGTTTTGTTAAGGTTGCTATTTGTTAAATTTAAAAACTTTTTAGAATTAATCTGTCTTTTTTTTGAATATTTGAATATTTAAATAAAACATTCTAGTTTATGTGTCTCAAAACTTAATTTTGTTAGTCTATCAAATGGACAACAGCAATTATCTAGTTACGACTAGTGAAGCAGACCAAAACAATTTGACAAGCTTTTAGATCTAAATAGCGGGGACCGGGGCTGGTTGTCATAAATTTCAAACTTTATAATCTAGCGCATAGCTTCTCAAACTGTGGGTCGCGTAAAAAATTTTTGGGGTCGCGAAACAAATTGGCTTTTTGTGCTTTGTGCCGCAAAATTTTGAGAATCTCAGTAGTGCTGAAAAACTTTTTGAAAAAATTAGTGTAGCGATGTCCAACCTGCAGCGGTTATTGCACATGTAATCGACAAATCAAAGAATTTCGGGGCAAAAATCGACAAATCGGAGTTTAATTGTAAGTGAAGACTTTTTTTTTAGAGAACACCTAAATTTAAGGACAAAAATCAAGAAATCTCGTCTAAACGCCCACGAATTTCCAAAAAGTCCCAACATTTGCCTCAGGTTTAAAATGGGGTCGCAGAACAAAAAAGTTTGAGAAGCCCTGATCTAGTCAATAGTTGGTCAATTTTCATGATTTTTTTTTTTATTTAAAGCCTTTACCATAACTTTAGAGTATTTTTTTGGTTATTCAGCAAGAACAAACAAGTTTTTGGACGCTATTGAAACAGTGAAAAAAGTATGACAACCTGGACAAATCTGTCCTGGTTGTCACAAGCATTGGGATAAGATGTCACAGCTGTTTGTGAATTAAACCACTCTGTTTCTTCTAAATTTTGCTATACGCCAAGATTAAACCAACAATTCATTGATAAAAAAAACACAAAAATATTATATACATGTCAAGCAAAAATAGCACCGTATTTTTCGTCCAATTAACTGTTTACAAATATGTTTTATTTTTGCTTCACGGTCGACCGCCGGATACAATTAAATAAGGTTAGAGTTACAGTCGCTATGTTTGAGAAAGGATAAGTAACTAATGGTAGGATGCAATTTGCAGATTCAGATGCAATCTGCACGAAACAGCTTGATTATTTTTTATCATGAAGAAATCAAATGTTTTTACGCTTATCTTGAACAACTTACACTGAGGTATTGGTTTCTCTTTGGGTCTTCATCAGTATCCCAGTCATGACACACATAACTTCGAGAAAAAGGAATGTATTTGTCATACGATGCCCAGTTTTTGCATAGAAAACACTGCACCCAAATCTCTCTTGACTTGCTATTGGAATAAGAGTCCATACATACCAGGTAATACCATTCTTGTTTAGCAAGGGCAGTTGATTTTCTCTTCCTTTTTCGTATTGTGGGCAAACCACTTTTATAAAACAAATTGTATTATTTATTCTTAGGTAATTGCACCTTTTTGCTAGTCTTTGCTAGTGCAATTGCTGTTTTAACAAGGGTTTCAGTCAGGACTTCTGACTTTCGTTTTTGCGACCTTTTTCTTTTGTTATTGTTGCACGGTTGAGCTTTTGGAAACGGATGAACTTGAACTGGAGATATACTTTCTGATCTAATAAACAACTGATTGCTCAGCGCTGCCGATCCTTGCTTGGGAGGAGTTACAGCTGCATCTGATGATGTAGAAAGCTGCTGTTATATATCAGTAGCAGTGCTTTTTGCAATCTAAGGATATATCCCGGTCGATTTGAAACCTACTGGAATATTTGATGGCATTACAGCATTTGTATATGCAATTGCAACCAAAGCTGGCAAATAATAGATGATCATTCCTTTACCGGGGTTATTAAGATGCCATTCATCAGCCACTGTATTAAAATATTTTTTAAATGGTCCGTATATAGATCGATCCACTGGTGTGTACAGGGTGTACAGGGCGGCGAAAACAAAAGCATTAGGTCTACAATGCCATTTTCTTTAGCGAAGTCTAATCATTTAATGCATAAATGCGATTCGTGATTATCTAGTAAGAGAAGGCAAGGTTTTTCGTGGGTGCAGTAGATATGCTCAACAAAGTGCTTCAAAAGTCCAAAAAATGCTCTTCTGTCATCCATCCAAAAGGATTTGAACCTTCTTTGGTTCCAGGTGGCCCTCCATTAAGGAAATGCCTTTGAAATATTACTCGGGGGAAAACAAAGTAAGGAGGAATAGAATTTCCACTTTCTAATATGGTGCCTACTACAGTAATAAGTGTGCCTCACTCAGCCGATGTTATAGCGCCTATTTGCTTCGTTCCACGCTTCCAATAATTCTATCAGGCTTACGTACAGTAATTACGTTTCGTCCCTGTTCCAAATGTCCAAAGACTGAAAGTTATGCCTATTTAAAACTAATTTCAAAATTTGAAAAAAATACATGTAAGTAACATTGTTTTTGTTGATGCTACTTACCCTAGCTGAATTTATACTTTTCTGGGGTGCGGAGTGACAAATGACGGTGTCTTTTAAAAAAGATGTAAGCCAATAAGAACAGCTTGTTGTTTGTCATACAAACTTTTTGGTATTTCTGTACGTTTAGCTTCAGCAAACCGGTAAGCAGGTTTTCGGCATTCCCTTGGTGATAATCCAAAATAAATATTCGATGGTTTTAAAACATACTCGACGATCATTATTTCTTCTGCATCTGTAAACACTTGCCTGTTCCTGGTGTGCCTCACAGTTGTTGTTGGAAATGAATCTTCTCCTTTAATTTCTTCGTCAGAAAATTTTTTTTATGTGACGTGAAAGTATATATTTTGTAAGTGATACCAAAATTCTTAGCAGTTTTTCGAATAACTCTCGGCGGTACTTTTAATGTGTCGAACTGCACTCAACATCTCATCAGGTTTAGCATTGCCTCGTTTACCTTTTCCTGTATAATTACGCGGGATTATGATAGTTACTGTATATATACAACCTTCCTAGCCAATAAAAAGGAACATGATATTATTACTGGAAATGAAAAATATTTTTACGATTATCGGTTTCGTGAGTGTTAAATTTTGGTGTTACTCTTGATAGGCCTATATCTCATAAGTAAACCAGCAAGAACAATTATTTATTGTCAATTTTTATAAGCCTAATATGCCTAACAGCTGTTTTATTCAGGTAAAGATTAAAAACAGAAATTAGACATTGATGTATTACAAGCACAGCGCTTTATCAAAAACAAATATACTGGTCGGCAGCGTGGTCGAGTGGTTAAAGAGCCGTGCTTATGATCAACATGGTCTCGGTTCGAAACCCAATAGCGCCATTCTGTTGTGTTCTTGGGAAAGACACTTTATGGCACTTTTCCCTGCTTGGTGGTCTTGGCAAGCAGTTCTAAATTTCAACCACATCTCTATTAAATTACTAGTGGACAGCAATATCTCGACATCTTCGGAAGCAGGTCGGAGTAATTGCTATGCATTAGCGCCTCTGTCGCTTTCCTGCGAGTCAGGAGAATAAAAATAGAGATAAAATTATAAATAAATATTCATAGACAAGATTTTATTTGATGTCTCAAATCTTCCAAGCTGTAAATATGTTTCTACGTTTCTCAATGAAGCAAATACTATTTTAATAACAAAGACGGAGAGCAAGAATTTAAACAGTTTTTTTGCTACCAACGTTACAAGGTGGGGATTCCAAAGTAAGCCTACACTTATTGTAATAAATCAGTGTCTAATTTCTGCTTTTAATCTTTACCTGAATAAAACAGCTATTAGACATATTAGGCTTATATAAATTTAAGATTTTGACATAATGTGATGAGGTATGTTCTTAAAGACACACCAAAACAAGATAATTAAACAGTTTGTTTAGCATGGGGTTTGTTGTCAGACCACCATCTTTAATTCGACTAAATGTATTTTAAAAACTGTACTGCCAACAAAATAAAGACTTGTTTTACGAAATTAACAATGCTTTTACACCTCCAACGATATATAGATGTTGATAATAAGCCTACCCTAGTTACTTCTATCCTATCTTAAACAAAAACAAAAAAATTTTTAAATTTTCAGCAAAATTTAGTATTTTAAACTTTATTGGAACTGCGCTTATTCAATCAAAGTCAAAGTACATCTGGCAAACAAAGAGGTAAAGACACATGATTTAACATTACACTGATTACTGCACAAGGTTGCGAAATACTCGAAAATTGAGTGTGACAACCAGGACAGTGTGGCAACCAGACCCGGTCTCCTTACTATTTATGACAAGTGATTTTTTTCTAAATTTTTGGTTTTGGTGGAACAGAGGGTTTTGTTTAATATTTAGTATTGAAAACCCTGACTTCGAAAAACGCTTGTGCAATTACCAGCCTCTTAAAAAGATTGATACAATAGTAATAAGTTTGTAATTGCCATTTTACTTTGATAGCCTGAAATCTTACAATGCTTGGTTTTAACGTGAACTAATGTTTTTTGGAAGATTTTGCTACAGCACAGATAATTTTACACCTCTTAAGTTCTACAGTATATCAAAGCTTTCGTGGTTACCAGCAACTTTCGAGATATATTATGTTGATGTAAAAGTATGAAGTATTTTTTGTCTAGTTTTTCTTATAGCCTTGTATTTGAAAAGTATTTCTTGTATTGATACCTCATAAGCAAATTACGACCGGTACAATTTATATGAAAAAATTATATTATTTAAATGTAATTAGTTGATAAAATTTTCTTGAATTTACAATTGAAATATTCAAAATAAAATCATCCCTGTAGTTTTAGTAACCACCTGTTTAGCAGGTTGTTTAAAAATTATTATATTTATAAATTTTGCGAATATTTTTTTTGCTGCCAGCCAGCGACTAACCGGTCAACGGGGCTGAAAGTTAAAAAACTATTGCAGCACAAAATTAAAAATTAGAATAAAAAAATAATATTAAATTTTTACAATTTTTTATTTAATAAATGTGAAAATATTAAAAATGTGAACAACTTACGTCTTGCAATTCTTGTAGATCTTTTTGTATTTTATAAAGCTCCGTTTCAGTATAATTAAAATTATTTTTTTTGTTGTAGTTTGCGTCTTTTTTCTTATAACAAGCCTACAAAATTCAAAGCAGAGTTGAATAAATCATAATAACTTTTAATCCCCAAAATATCTTACATCACTTTGGTGGTCGCTTGATTTTATGGCAGCCTCGTACCCGGGAGTAAGATGAACAGGATAATAAATTATATTTCTATCTTCCATGTATTCCTCTTTATACTTTTTCTAATCAATAACAGTAACATAAATATACCTGTAGTTTAAGACTAACCATGTTTCATCATTTTGAAAGTAAGATCCACAAAAAATATTTAAAAAACTTATAAAACATTTAGTACTGTGCATGGCAATAAATCAAATTACTTTCGTGCTTTTTAGCTTGGTGGCTACATAACGATTTTGTTGTTATTTTATCGGTTAGCTAACAATTAACAGCATTTTGCTTTTTTGATGGAATAAAAAAATTTATTTGCTCTACCAATTTTTTTGTTTATACACTGCCTAATTATGCGTTTAAATTTTTTTAGATTATAAGTTAACATCAATTACGATTGAGCACTTTTGTCAAAATCAATATCAATAAGAATTAATTTTTTCAAAAAAAATTAAAACAATTAAGTTAATCTAAAAGGCTGAACCGACAACATAGGACATCATCAGAGGTTTAAAAAATTTGCTCCTCCAAAAGGTTTTAGAATCTTTTAATGTTAGGCAGATATTTTTTTTGCGTTTTATTTTTATGTTGTTTTGAAAGATCTGGATGTCACTCAACGAGTAAAGCTTTTAAAGCTAAATTGATGCTGTGTCATAAGCATTAATACTTGCTCCTAACATAAAGCACATGTACCTGGATACTAGTTTGATGTAAGCAAAATCGGTAAAACGCTTTTCAAACTATGAAAAGCTTGAATTTACTTTTGGTCACACAGGTTAACCTTGCGTAGCTTGTACAACTTTAGCTGCACTATGATTTTAAAAACCTAGTGTTTGGTTCTACGATAATTCATCGAATAACGATTCATCAAAACTCAGCTCATTGAAACGCAAGTTTGTTGAATACCAGTTAATTTAATTGCGAAATTTCTATAATTGAATCATTTCTTTGGTATTTTAATTTAAATAAATAAAAACCAAAAAATAGCAAATTCAATCGATAAAAGTTAATTTGTGCTATAAATCGAAAATTGGAGAAAATCCATGGACGCATCGCCAAAATAAAGCCACTGCCATTGTATTAGTAAAATGATCAATATATTAATGACCGATGTTAACATCAAAATATTCTTAAAAAAGCATTTTAATAAAAATATCAAGCCAAGGCACTTTTTTGTCTTTATTAAAAAATAACTTTAGAGTAAACATTGAAACGGTATGAGCCCGTAAGATTTTAATCGTTTTATCAATTAAAGCCTATACACGTGTAACAGAACCAACTAAATCTCTATTGAAATTTGACTAAAAGTTAAGAAAGAAATTCTGCAAAATAAAATTGTTCTTAAAATGTTAGGTTGATATATACACTATAATTAAAATAAAAAAAACAAAACAAAAATATACTAAAAAATTTGGCCTTTTTAAAATAATATTAGGCCTATCTAATTATATTTGTTAAAAAATTTATCTCTTTAAAAGTCACAAACAGAATAAATAAAAATATTCTTTAAATGACTTCAGCAATGCTTTTTAAAGGATATTAGGGTTCCTTTTTTTAAATACAAATAGTAAAATATAAAAAAGTTATTGACTATCAATGTACATCCGAAATTAAATCTGCAGTCTTAATTCCTCGCTGAACAACTGGATGCTCTTTGCTGTCCATCGTTTGAAAACCACGATATTTGTCGATCACTTCCTTACGTTGTCTTTGGTACATCAGCTAGACAAATAAAAAAAAATTATATCGTTAAAATTTTTGAAAATTTGTTCAAAATTAGATTTGCACAAGACCAGAGAAAAATTTTTTTTAGATATTAGCCAAAAACTATTTTAAAAAAACTGATATTACTCAATAACCGTTTTAAATCTTTTGTACTCAATACGAATGGCTAAACAAAAATATTAGAAAAATTTTATTCAAGCTGAGTAAATTTCTATTAAGCGTTAGAATTATTTAAACATCGCTTTAACAATTGGAAAACGCTAAACCTCCAACACAATGCAGGAGATTTAGCATATAATATATAAAATGCTCACAAGGGAAAGTGATATAAATTTTGATTTGAAACCCCTTAACGTCATTTTTAGAAAAATAATTTTATTTTAACGGCATAAATGAAATACCAATAATACAGAGTAAGTTAAACGTTTCAAATAAAGAGGGTAAATTATTTTTTAGTTAATAGAAACTTTTGAAAAGACTACGAAAAATTTTACCTCAAACGTTTTTGATTTTTGTTTAATTAAGATAATTTATACCAATTTCTCGACTCTTTGAAAAGACACTATTGGAACCTTATTTCTACAGTTTGTTTGCTTTAAATATTAAAATGCGTTCTATCAAAAACTGTACGCTAAAATCAAGACTTTTTTATGCTGTGTGTTATAATTTAGTACTTTGAGGCTTATTTGCTAAAAAGTTAGATAAAGATGCTGTTTGAAAGACTTCTCTAAGATTAATCTGATATCTAGCATACTTTTTCTATATCCTAGATGCTTCGCATATTTAGTTGACTAGGGAGCATATTTTTATTTAGTTGACTAGCCAACTTATAAGTGATAACGTTGAGCTTGATGAGAGTTGATTAAAAAGCACTATTCTATTGGGTTAAACCTTGTTTAAAAGTAAAAATTTTGAATATCTTTTCATTTAATAATCTAAGACTCTAATTATAATCTTTTTTGATTCAATAAAGCCTGCTTACGTTAAGGCTGTCTTATTTTTATCTGTTAATATGCTGCATGTATCTTGCAGCTGCAACATTAAGTTACTTCAAAATCTTGTGTTATTTTTTATACATTAGTGGTAGGGTCAAAATCTACCTGGTCGAGTGCTTAAAAGCTCCGTGAAAGGTTTCGAGCAGGTTGATTTTGGCCGTTACCCACTAGTGTAAAGCACTTTACGGTACTTTCCCCTGCGGGCGGCCTTGGCAAGCAGTTCTAAATTTCAGTCATACCTCAAAAGTATAAAACTAAAAAACCAAAATAAAAATTTTTAACTACACAGCAATATCTTGGCATGTCAGGAAGCAGTTGGGGTAATTGCTTGCTCTATGCTTTCCTGCGAGTCAGGAGGATAAACTTAAAGATGAAATGAAACCTATTTGGCGGTAATATTATAGGTATACGAAAATTTTTTTGGCTACTTTGTTAAAACATTTTGCCAAACAAATCATGTAAAACACCAACGTCGCTCGCGTTTTTGGCGTTTTCCTTGGCTCGACGAATTTCAGGGTAATCCAAGGGGAGATTGTGACTGTGTCGCATTTTTTCAGCTTCTTCAACATATAGCGGCTGTAAAAACAAATGAAAATAAAATAGAATCGTTAAAATCTTTGCTATTAATCAATTGTACTTCTCACAATAACAATATCGTAATCGTATGACACGATATTCTAAGCCATTTTAAAATCAATACAGCCTACAGTATTTTATTATGTTTAACTATAAATAACGGTACTACGACAGTTGATCGAAAGACACTTGATTAAAACGAGATTTGATCAAAAAGACAGTTGATAAAAAAAAGATTTACTTTCGTATGTTTCTGCGATTAAACAATCTTTTTGTTACTGTAAATTAGATTTATAAAAAGTAAAAGCCATCGGTAAGAAGACAGTTTGTTTTTAATTTTTATAACTTTTTTGCCAATGTCAAGGTCAGGGTTTCTCAACAAGGTCCCTGGGCAAGGTATTTTTAGGGCGCAACAAGTAGATCGCTTGTCATGGTTATGTTTCTTTAGATGCCCATTGCTGCCATTTTTTATATTCTTTTTACATTGTAGTTCTATTTTAATGACGCATGGTAAAAATATTGCTTGTTACAACGATTCTCAAGAATAAAGTTGTCCTTGCTGCAGCAGAGGAGCTGGCAAATTTGAGAAGTTTTAAATGCGTTGGAATTCACTAGAAATATTTTCTATTTAGCAAGAATGCTATCTTCATGCTGATGCGTCTTTGAAAAAGGCTGAACCAGGCCGAGACAGGCTGAAATTTATCGATTCCAGTAGTTATAAAGATTTAAATGTTTAAGGAGCAGTATAAGATAATCATAGCTCTGTACAGCACATTAAGCAGTTTTCATGGTTTCTTTTTTGTTATCCTGTTTCCTGTGTAAAATGTCCTATCGCTCTTTTTGTTGGTCCGATGGAAATTTAAATTTTCCAGTCTCAACTATTTATAAAAACTGCAAAAAGATTTTTTCTTGCAAAGAAAATCAAGATGGCTTTGCAATGTTTTGTTGTAAATTTTCTTTTTCGTTATTCAATCAAGTGTCGTTAAATCAACTCTTGTTCGATCAACTGTCAGGTCACGATAAATAACAGGTAGTCAGGTACTATACTCACTTTTCCCAAATTAATCGCTAATATTTTACCCTGATAAAATTAGTGGTAGAGGCCAAAATGGTATATATAGCTTTTGATTTTCACTCTGCAGCCAGTGTATGGAAATCGTTTAGACTTAAACTTAAAAGTTTTGCAAAGTGCCTAATGAACATTCGATAAGCAAGAGGAATTAAGCAAAAACTGCAATTATGGACAACTGCAAGAGTATTCGAAGTATAGAAAAAAAACCTTGTGACAAACCAATACTTATCAAAACCCTCGAGGATAACTTCATTTTACTTCGAAAACACTTTATTTTAAACATATTAGACCCAAATGCTTTGAAAAAAAAAAGAATAAGCTTGCCTAATATAAGAACATATATTGCTATAAAAATAAATGGCTATATATAGAACACATTTTTTTTAATTAGGGGTTCTCAACCATTTTTTTGACCCATGATAACTTTTGCGCTAAAAATTATTTGGTGGATCCCAATACAGAAACGAATGAAATTTTTTGCAGAAACCAAAGTGAAGACTTTGTTTCTTTTTTATCTTTATCTGAATTGGAGTACTGATTTCTAATTCCCAGTATATTAAATTCAAATATTAATATACGTATTCCGTTGAAATCTATTAATAAGACAAAAAAAGTCAATACTTCAATTCAACTTCAACCTAATCGATATTTGGGGCGGAACTGTTTTGCAGATCAAGTTATTAATCTTTTTTTATTGTCTTTACCTAGTTTTTATTGGAATATATTTTGAATTCACCACACTGGCAACTAGAATTTTGTTTTTCAATTCAGGTAACGATAAAAAGAGTCATCACAATGATTCGTAAAACAGTTCCGCCCAAAAATGTGAGTTGAATTAAAGAAATGACCTTCAACATTATTGGCAGTTTGAATTCTAGCTTTCAAGAAGGTGTAATCAAAAATCTTTCTTTGACTGTGTTGCCCTGTGGACCACCAAAATAATTCTATGAACCTTCAATTTCATAGTTTTTTAATTTCATAGAAGCATGAATTTTTAATTTAGCGAGAATATTTTATTTTTTAGATTCGAATCTTTGTACAAAATTTTGACAATTTAATTTTTCAATTGTTTGTTATTTTTTTACGCAAACAAACTTAGTTTTATCTTATTGGTTAATCTCTTTTTCAAATATTATGATAACGTTTTTAAACTTTTATTATTATGAACCAATTACTACCATTATTAAAATTGAATAAATATTACATTCAGTTCTACAGTTCATTCTAGCATAACCTTTTGAAGAGGGATAGACGGGAATGTTTGAGTTTTTTAAAACAGTTTTTTTTAAGACTATCTTTTAAACGAATAAATTTCATATGAGACTATATATTTATGACATTTTAAATTTTGTACCAGCAAAAAACTTTTTAAGCCTCAATCGTGTCTAAGTTTTGTTATCTATTTGACAATTTATGTTGTAATTTAAAATTCATCAGTTCTTCTGGTACAATCAAAGGCAAGGTAAACTTTAACAAATACAACAAAAAGCGTAATATATTTTTTAAAGAAAAACTTGTAACACGACGTTTCTTCCGTTACATCGGGCGCACTTCTTCAGGTAAAAGCAACGCATAATGCACAACGCACACAATGAACAAAAGCCAAAAACAAAACTAATGAACACAATGGTGAGAGGCAGCCGACACAACAACAATTCAAGAACCTTGTGCAACAAAACTAAAATTAATAGTTTAAAAACCCAGATCATAAAACTTTATATTATGGTATATTTTAGGAGTAACATTCCAATCTTTATCATTTATTAAATTTTTTTGTATTATTAATAAACAATGATTCTAAAATTTTTTTGTATCAAAACCAATATTAAAATTTAATATTCAATTTACAGAACAATTTACAAAATCGATCCTATGTTCATTTTTAAAACAATGTTTAGCTAATGCAGTTTTTCTATTCAAATTTTAGCCATATTAATAGGTTTATAATCATGTTTGTGTTCAGATAAGTGAGTATTAAAACATCTACCCGTTTCACCACTATATATATCAGAACAATCTTTACAAGGAATTTTATAAATTGAACTATGTTTATATATCACATCTATAGAGTCTTTTAGCTGAGGTAAATATATTACATTAAAAAAAATATATATTACGCCTTTTATTGTATTTGTTAAAGTTACATTAAAAAAAAATGTATTACGCCTTTTGTTGTATTTGTTAAAGTTACATTAAAAAAAAATATACAGGGTGTCCCAAAAAGATGTATCACACTTTGAATAATTGTAAACTAGGTGTTTATTATTATTTGTTTAATTTTCGACATGTAAAAGGATTTAAAAACATCGTTTTATCCTTTTTACGATTAACCGTCACAATCGCACCTTCTGGGGAATTGAGAATCCACATGTTTTGTCCGACCATCATGTTAATTTACTAGGAATTATAGTATGGTGCAACTTATCATCAAGAGGATTAATTGGACCATTCTTTTTTGATACTAGTGTGACTGGTCCTGTTTACTTAAACTTGCTGCAACAGTCTGTCATTCCAAGCATTAGCAAACACTTTGAAGAAGAGGATTTTTTTTCAGCAAGACGGGGCACGTTTATGCTACCATCGCAAAGTTAGATCCTTCCTTGATGAGATCTTGCCAAACAGGTGGGTTGGACGAAGAGGTTTTGTTAAATACCTTCCACGTTCACCAGATTTCACACCACTAGACTTCTTTTTTGAGAATACCTAAAAAAAGTCTACGCAATGAAACCTCTAAATAATAGCTGAATTGAGAGCAACCAATGAATGTGAATCCATGCAAAGACCAAGGGAATTGTTTCATAATGTTTGCTATTCCATCGCTTTGCGTTACCAGCAGTGTCTGGACCAGAACGGACATCAGTTTGAAAACTGACAAAATGATAGAGTGATCTTTATAAATTCTTTTGCATATATATATATATATATATATACAGTATACCGTATATTACGCTTTTTGTTGTATTTGTTAAAGTTTAACTTGCCTCTAATTGTACAGAAGAACTGATGAATTTTAAATTAAGTACTATTTCTGGTAACACCGTTTACATTAATTTATGTTGTTTTACTTCTAGTAGAAACAACAGCTAATTCAGGAATGGGAAAATTTTTTAGCTCGCGAGCCGCATTTGAAAATTGAATTTGTTTGCGGGACGCACTATGGTGATCTTTCTTAAAAAAAAGGTCTTTGCTTTGAGTCTGTCTCGGATTTCTTGATTTTCGTACCTAAAAATCAGTGATCGCTAAAAGCAATGACCAAGAATTTTGTTGAAGACAAAAAACAATTTATAATTTTTTAATTATTTGTTCGAACGCTTTGCGGGCCGTAGTTCCCCCCTGAGCTAATCTATCTTTTCTGAAAGTTTTTCCATCATTTCTTTTCTAAAAGTTTGTCCATATAACTACAGTTTGTACTGTAAAAGATAAAAATTGAAAAATTAAACTAATTATCTAGTAAACACGATAACACTTATCCCAATATTTTATTTTACTGTAGTATAAGATCGGTAAAAAATTACTTGTATAAATTACTTGTAAGAAGAAAATTTCTAAAAACTATTTGATATTATAGTTATTAAAGTTCATTATATTATAAAAATGATTTTGATTTTCAAATGCAGATTTAAATTCAATTTTGATCTTCAAATAAAAAAGCTGATTATACTATTGATTATAAATTTATTACTTTGTACCTACGTAACTAAAGCAACACCAATGATATTGTAAAGACAATTTTAAAAAATTCGATCTGTTAAAAAAAGGAAAATAACTGTAATTGACCCATAAAAAATTTACAGTTGTAAAAAAAAAATTATTTGAAACAAAGTTCTTACTTTGCTGACAAGTTTCGACACGTTGCGTGCGTGCACATGCTCTGGATATGAGTTTGCCGGATCAGACGGAGCTTTTCCACGGATATTCATACGAAAATAACTCTTGTACGGCAAATCACTGGCAAGCTTTTGACTTGACAACGCTTGAGAAATTCCTTGTGTGGCTGTAAATTATTTTTTAACGTTGTTGCGTTAAAAAAAAAGAAAAATATAAACAGTCAATTTCGATCTCTATTTATGATACAAGTTTAGGAAACCGCAACACTAAAACAATATATTTTTTCGTATTTGAAAAATAATTAGTATTGATTTTACTATCGCAGTTAGAACACAGATCACCTTTCAATCGTATTTCAATCTACGGCCTTTTTTAATCCAAAGAAAAGCACTATTTGTTTTTTTTTTAACAAAGTATTTCATTTTATTGCTTGATTTGCTTTTAAAGATCACGATATGTTACTATCTTTTAAAGTTTTTACCAGTTGGCGTAGCTTGTTTTGATTGTCCATTTTTCAGCGATAAAAGCTTTACAATAGTGATACAGAAAAACTGTTTAATTCATTTAGTCCTCTCAGTCAAATTGATAAATAAATAAATAAAACCAAAAGTCCTATGGCTGATTAAATTGATTATTGAATTTTTTCATACAAATATTACTAATTTTCAGCCTAATACTTTCAATTTTCTTTTAAAAATAGAACAATTTTTTTCAGTGTCCAGTGCTGAAATTTATCATTTCATAGAGGAAGATGATTTTTTTCAAAAGAAAAAGATTACATAACACTTTCTTCGCGTTTCTAATGCGTTTTTCTCGCTACGCTTGACCAGCCACAGATGCGTTAACACACTACTATTTAAGATAATTTTATTCTCTATTTTAATTACATGTACGTCTTATCAAAAATAACTTTTTGGGGCATTCAGCTGCATTTCAAAGGTTCATTCTAAAACAGCGCCTCGCAATCTCATGGTTGCGCCCCATTTTGGCGGCCATTTTTTTGTGGAATTCGCGACAAAACATTATGATCAAACGACCATGAAACGAATGTAAAAAAAAAGTTCAATGATAGCAACATTATTTTTTCAGCACATTGTTACATAGGGTCAATTCTACTCTGGGTGAATTTGTAGTTTGCATTTTCCAACTTCAAAAAAAAAATGAAAAATTTCAAAATGACTTGCGGCCCATTCAAAAAAACTTAGCGGCCCGCGAGTGGGGACCGTGCCATAAATGTCTATGCATTTTATTAACTATTTTTTATAAACAGAAATTTTTTCTTTACTTTAAATATATAACTAAAAGTAAACATACTGAAATCATCACATTAGTCTAAATTTTTAATTAACCACAATTTTAGCACGTGACTGCACTGCGCTATCCTTAAAGTTGCTGTAAAGACATTAAAACGACTTTTCAAGCGTAACGAGGATAAAAACGGTACAAGGTACGTTAAATAAGTAGTTTTTAAAGAGCAAAGCTATTAAAGATTAGAAGCGTACTTGTATCTAAGTTGTATTCTTGCATTTTTCTTCTTGCATCACTTTTGTAAGTTTTATTGCTCAGTAAAGGACGCAAAGTTTTAGAAATAAGCATTTCCGGAGTTTCTTTAACTTGAATTCGATTTTTTCCTTTGTTTGTTTCATATTCTTTTCGATAATTTTTCTAAAAAAAATTTGCTTTAGAAAATTTCAAAGTTAAAGATCAAAATAATTTTTTTGCTTAAAAAAAACAAAAAATTAAAACAAATAGGCTAAGGCAGTGGTTCTTAAACTGGGTTCGATCGAACCCCTGGGGTTCAATGAGTCAGTATCAGGGGTTCGACGGAGATCAGGATAAGTATACACACGTTATGTGTATGTTGTGGCGACCACAATGTCCTATTTACTTGAGCCACGGCTCTTGCTCATTGTGACGTAACACAATCTCTCCTTCTTTCTCTTGGAGATCATGCTGTATTTTGCCGACCACCCAGATCAAGTCTATCAAGTCTAGAGCGCAAGCTTTTTCGATTTATATATTGAGCAATTAGTTTTTGACATTATTTTGTCATAATTTTTCAGTTGTGTTATAATGCAAGGTTTTAATCTTCTGTAATTCTGTTTGAAGTTAAACAAGCACAATTAGGCACTAAATATGCAATTATTTTCCTTTAATATTTAAATTTAATCTATTCTAGGCTTTTTATAGTATTGGAGTGGTCAGAAAAATATGTACAATATGGATTTACGCATTTTACAGAAAGTGATGGGAGTCAGCGTCCTCAGTGCATGATTTGCTACGCCAATTTGAGCAATTGTTGCTTAGCACCGGCAAAACTAAAAAAACAATTTTGAAAGGTGCATGGTCATAGAAAATATTGGAACACCACGCTCGCTGAATTTAAAGTGAGGAGAGCCAGATTTGATGAAAATGCTACTCTGCCGGTTTTCGACTTTGTACTCATTGACAAACCGATCCTCACAGCATCGTACGAAGTCGCGTTCTTGATTGCCAAACAGGAAAACTACACATCATTGGTGAAAAATTTATAAAACCAATTGCGTTAAAGAAGGCGAATCTCATATCTAGAAAAGCAACCAAAAATAAGTCATCCCAAATTTTTCTTTCCAATGGCACCATTAGCAACAAAATTGGTAAGTTTAAAATTCATTCGCTCTTCTGGTAAAAATCAGCAAGTTAAACTTTAACAAATAACCGAAGGCATAATATATTATCAAAGAAAAACGTAATATATTACGCCTTCTGTTATTTGTCAAAGTTTAACTTGCTGATTTTACCAGAAGAACGAATGAATTTTAAACTAAGTAATATCCCTGGTAACAGTGTTTACATTAAAATTGTTGATTCTTGGCTCAATTTTGTTGATTATTGATTGTTGATTATTGATTCAGATAAACAATGACATCTTGGCTCAAATAGTTTCAGACTTAATTTCGGACACGGCAAAATTCAGTCTCCAATTCTAAGAGACCACAAACGTTTCCAATCTAAGCCAGTTTGCTATATTCGTGCGCTATGGGAAAGAAGACATAAAAAAGAAAGATTATTTATTTTGTCAGCCCCTTATAACAACAACTAAGGCTGCCAAGGTTAAGAAATTTGTAAATAATTTCTTCAAAGACAGTGATCTTTCGTGGGATATTGCTTATGCAATTTGTTTGGACCGAGCTTGAGTCATGTGGAAACGAAGTTCTGGTTTTGGTACGCTACTGAAAGCCGATGCACCACACATAACTGTAACGCATTGTCTTTTGCACAGGCATGCATTGGCAACAAAAACCTTCACTCCAAAACTGGCAGAAGTATTAAAAATTGTGGTGAAATATGTAAACTATGTGCGAAATAATGCTATGAAACACCGCATAATCAAGGAGCTGTGTAATGAAATGAGCTCTGAATTCGAGGTACTTCTGTACTATTCTTATGTTTGGTGGTTATCTCGGGGAAAGATGCTGAACCGTGTCTTTACCTTGCGTGTGGAATTAGCCGTGTTATTGCGAGAGCACCAACATCGTCATGCAAATTGTTTTGAAAATTCTGAGTTTATTCTCGTTTTGGCATACATGGTCGATATCTTTGATGCTCTCAATAATCTCAATCAACAGGTGCAGGGTGGTGGAGTCAACATTATCGAAGCAGAAGTACATCTGAAGGCTTTTAAAAAAAATGACTGAACGGAAACAACGAATGGACAATGATAACTTGACTAACTTTCCTCTGTTCGACGACTGTATATGTAAGATCAAAGATGTGTCTGGAAATAGAAAAATTTTCGTACGGAGACAACTGAAGCAAGCAATTTCCATGCAATTAGATGATGAGCTTGCAAAGTCTCTCGACGGATACTTCCCACGAGAGAGCCATATCCAGCATGGGTAAGATAGCCATTCACGTTTAGTGCTGATAAAGAAGATGTCAATGATGAATACCTCAATGAAATCATTGAACTTTAGCAGAGCCAGTTTTAACAGCAACTCTTCAGAACAACAACGCTCTCAACGTTTTGGTGTCACCAAATCGTAGCTTACCTTTTTCTTGCTAAGAAATCCCTTGAGATACTCATACGGTTTATCTTTGCAAGCAGTCCTTTTCAAAGATGGTAGACATAAAAACAAAAAAAAAAGGAATAGACTTTTTTGCCATGAGCCTTGCCAAAGTGAAGCCGCGCATTTTTAGAATTGTTTCCAAAATGCAACAGCATAAGATGGATTGATTTGTCGTAAATATTTATTGAGTGGTGTTTTTGTGTGTAGTTTATGTTTTGTTGGTTTTGTTTCGTTAAATAACATAAATTTTATGTTCAACAGATGCATAGTTTGCTTTGGGCTCAAGTTTGTTAATAGATATTTTTTGAATTTTAAGGAAGGGTTCGGTGAGTGCCTGCATGAAACTTGCTGGGTTCGGTATCTCCAACAAGTTTAAGAACTACTGGGCTAAGGAAAACTCATATATCGAATCGGTAATTTTATTTTTTTGTTGAAAATTTTTACTTACAGAAAATTTTAGGTCAATTATGAATATGTCTTTAACAAAATTTTTATATTGATGCAATATTTTCTTCACATTAACCTACGGGTATCCGAAAATATATGAAACCCATTAATTTGTTTGCCGTTTATCACAAACACAAACCAGGCCGCGTCAAAAATGGTAACATTTTTCCTGAATCAATAAATGGTAAACTCTTCCCACTAATTAGATTTATGGTTTCTTTTTACGTTTATTAATAGCTGGAACTTACTACATACTGTATAGGATTTTACAAGAAAATTGTTAAAATTAACAAGTATTATTTAATTTTAAGGTCATATTGCTTTAGATAAAAAAATAATTTTAATATAAACTAAAAGGTAAACATATAATTTGTAAAGGTTTTCGCATTCTTATAATGCGAGCAACGCTTAGAAAGAGAAAAATTCATTGCTATGTAATTGAAATCTTACTAAATCTTACTGTATACATTAGCAATTTTCAGGATGTTTGTTCATCGAAAACCAATTTAATTAAAAATATATTTTACAAAATTACTTTGTTAAACTCTTCTAATTTGTTTATTTTGCAAGTCTCACCATATTAATCATTTATTTGTTTTTAATGCAGTTTTTTAAAAATAAAACTTGGAGCTTTGAAAAAGTATTACGCACAAAAAAATGCGATTAAGTAACTAAGTTTTAAACAAATACTATGAGTAAAATCATAGTTAAAACGCCAGCTTTATTTTAAAATACACGTAATTACAATTACATTGGCTTTATGTTGCTTATTAAAATTACTACCACGTTTTAGCTATTTTACTCCGAAATAAAATTTTCAGTTTTAAAATTTCATTAAACAAACGCTTTTTTTTATCAAATTTAAATGAAATACAAAGATGCATTTTAGAGGTTTATACGACGTCCAAAATGCTTAAATATTCTAAAAAGTTTAAAACAGTTCTTGAATAATTAGCATAAAAATTTGATCCGAAGTTATAAAGGAAACTAAAATTCAGCCTTTTACATACGTCCGATGTAAGATCTTTAATTTCTTGATTAAATTTGTACTGTTGAGTGTCAGCAACGTTAAATTGATTGTTGCCTTTGGTGTCTTCGTAATCTTTCTTGTAAACAGCCTGAGAATATAATAAAAATATTGGTGATTAGCATTTGCTTTTGCTAGTCAAAAAGTTTTTTCTTACATCGCTTGAAGTTTTATTTGCTTCAACGGCAGCTTCGTAGCCAGGAGTTATATGAGCAGGAAAATATACATAAGATTTATCGGATTCCCAATCCTCTTTGTACATTCGCTATAAAGAGACGGAACAAAAAGTTTTATTACAATATAAAAGAAAATACCAGATAAAAATCACTTTTTGCTGGCTAATTAAAAATTAAGCCCAAAACTAAAAACTCAAATTATACTCGTATTTCTTTTTTAAGGGTTTAGATCAGTGGTTCCCAACCTTTTCAGGTGTCCTGGACCCTTTCAATGATTTGAATAAAACTTGTGGACTCCCTTAATAAAATCAGTCAATATTGTTAAGTGCATGTGGTTTCTACTGGAAAATAAAACAAAATTTCAAATATTAGGCCTGTTGAAAAGCTTATGGAATACGTCTTGGAAAAATTTAGTAATCTATGCTTGCAAGAAAATAATAGCAGTTTGGCCAGAGTATACAGTGCAACAAATATGATGGAAGAAAAGATTGCAAAAACAGCATTGCTACAATATTTCAGTCTCAAATTAAGGTTTTGCAGTTTTTCGCTCGAATAAATAATACACCTTTTAATGTGCTTGATGTCCTGAATCTGTGAGTTGAGCGACAGTTAACAAGATGATTTATTTTATATTACGTATAAGCTGACTGGTATATTTAGAAAAAGCGAATTATGGCAGACAAGCTGTAGTGTAGGTGTATCAATTATGTTTTCTGGAAGCTTAATTTTTGGCACATGTAGTCTCATTCTGAAGGATTATAGGCTAACAGCTGATATAGAATCGTCACAATTAAAATCAAAAAGGTTATAACACTAAAAGTAGCTCGTACTGCAGTAATTTGAATAAATTCGAAGGAGTAAAGTAGGCTGATATAGTTTTTTTTCAAATTTGCACTGTTGATTGAAATTGACAACTTGAACAAGGTTTTGTATAAACACATATGCTGTGCATTTTTGTTTAGATTTAGAATGAACTGCAAAAAGAAGCAAAAGTACAATGACTCTAGGTTATATTGAGTACCCGCATGGAGTTACATCTATAAATACTGTTACAAAAGAAAAAAAACTCTTTTTACTCCATATTTAACATTCTGACTCACAGCAAGTGTCGGAGGCGCTATGCATAGGGCAAGCAATTGCCCCAACCTGTTTCAATATGTGATTTATTTCCAAGTTCTTTCTGATTGCTTATGAAGCCCTCCCTCAAAATTAAAACTGCATTTTTTACTCCGGTACTCGCAAAAAGACCGAACTTTTTGAAAAGACACAGAAGCTTCCCACCAAAGTACGAAAATTGATTTTGATAGAAGTTTAAATAAAAACAATGCAAAACTTTTTGTAATTTCTATCTCTCGCTATCGCAAAAGAAAAAAATTTTCATCAAAAGGTGTGCGAAAAAAGCGCCCGAAATTGTAATTGAAAAAAAAGTTATCACGAAAAAATTGATTTTGATAGAAGTTTAAATAAAAACAATGCAAAACTTTTTGTAATTTCTATCTCTCGCTATCGCAAAAGAAAAAAATTCTCATCAAAAGATGTGCGAAAAAAGCGCCCGAAATTGTAATTGAAAAAAAAGTTATCACGAAAACAGTTTGCAGCGTGGTCGATTATTTAAAAGCGCCATGATTAATGGCGAACTTCGTTGACAGGGTCACTGTTCAAAACCTACTTACGCCATTCTTTTGTGTTCTTGGAAAAGACACTTAACGGCACTTTTCTCTGCTTCTAGGTCCTAACAAGTAGCTCTAAATTTTAGTTATATTTGAACTAAAAACTATAAAACAAGATAAAAAGTTTCATTGTATAGTAACTTGTATAATAATTTAATAATTTGTATAGTAACTATACCTAGTTACTTGTACTGTCACTGAGAAAAAAAATATAATTAAAACGAATACGTATAATTACAGGTACTGTATTATTGCCAAGGTAGGCTTACTTATTTTATATTATTACCCGTTATCTAACTAAACCAGTACCTGTGGATTGAGGTTAACAGCGTTTCATTAGTCGTCAACTCTACTCGTAAAATATACAGTATGTTCAGTTATTTGGCCGAAGCTGTTGCAATGTAGCTTTCCTGATCACTATCAGTTAACATCTAGGCTTTCGATTAACAGGTTCATCTCGTTAATGTGATCAGTTTTTATGATATATTAATGATGTTTTTTGTTTGCGCATTATCTTATACATATGCTATTGTAGTTGTCAAAATAATAAACGCTTTAGTTTATTTTTATAATCGCCCGCGCATACGGTGATATAATATAAATAGATCTATACTTCTATAGTGTATAGTAAATAAAGATTTGTACATAAATTTTTATTCAACGTCCCCCGTAGATCTATATCCGTTTGCGTGTTTTATGATTTTAAATATTTAAACATAAATATATATTCCTTATAGACCTGTACTGTACACATTTAACATATGTAATATACCGTATGTAGATGTGAGCGTACAGTATGTAGAGAAATTTCTTGACTTTGTACGCGGTCTCTGTTGTAAAAGAGCTATCGCATTGTGAGAGAAAGGCGCTAATAGCCAAGTTTAATGTATTAGCGACCTCATGTGGTTTCTTATGAGCGATCGCGGTCGTAATGCATGTTTTGCTGATAAAGTTTATTAGGAGTAGATGTAACGAATAATTATCACATGTCCGAGGGTGATTGCATATTAGCGTTTGGTTTATTAATGTTTTATGTTTATGAGTTTTGTAGTTTCTAGATGCAATCATGCAGTTATAAAAGTGATTTATTTTTAGAATATTACGTAGGTCTAAGTTGTTGACAAATTTTAGCCATACATACATGCATACATGTGCATATGTATTCATAATCAGGCAAAATATCACATACATATTGACGTGGGGTCGCACGGAACAGTTGAAAGTTTTGAATGGGGTCGCGCTAAGAAGAGCTCGGGAACTCCTGCTATAGCAATTAGCAATAGCAATTACGCATTCCGCTAGTAATTTTAAATTTAAAACTAGCCCACGTTTTTAAAAGGGCCAACTATTTTTATAAAGTTATCGGCAAGCCAAAATAGTCAAAATCTACTGACTAAAGGTGAGGTTCATCAAATCACGGTAATCATTAGCACCATGTGAATTTTTATCTGCATGGTTTAAGTAAATTTAAAATGGAGTCAAGAGTAAGATGCGTGTTTCCTGTAGTTGTAACTTTTAATTTAACTCGTACATCCGATACTAGTTGAGCAGCTTTAATTCCTTGTTGAACAATGGGGTGTTCCTTGCTATCCATGGTTTGAAATCCACGGTAGTTGTTAATTGCGGTTTTAAGTTGTTTCTGATATTCATTCTAAAAATAAAAAAAAGTTTGTTTTATGCTTTGATTGTGCGATATTAATATAAGCAAAATTTCTAACATTGCTGGCGTTTTTGGCATTTTCTTTTGCCCTAAGAAATTCAGGATAATCCAACGGTAAATTGTGTTGATGCATCATTGTGTCGGCATCTTTAACGTAGTTAATCTGCAAGAACATAATCTTTATCAAATTAGAGATTGTTGCAGTTGATTACTTAATGTTTTTTCTTTAATATAAAACACTGGTTTATAAATTTTTCAAATTGTAATTATAAGATTAATTTTTTTGATATTTTCAGAACCCAAAGATTCTAGGTTATGAATCTATAATATAGTTTAAAAAATATATTGGTCGATTTATAATTTATTTAAAAAAAACACTGTATGAAAAAAGGGCACAATGATAGAATCAGAGCAGATTTTTTTATTGTAAAATGTTCAAACTACAACTTAAACATAAAGGAAAATTAAAAAATTCTTTACCACTTGCAACCGCGGAAAAAAAAAGATCACAACCATATAAAACAACTTGCAGAAAATTTTTACATTTTTGGCAGTGTTGTGGTTTCTAATCTTTTATAACAAAATTGATCTTTTTTCTTTTTTGCGTGCTTGCTTTGCAATTGATGAAGAATGGGAGGTGCAGGATAAAAAGGGTAATCGGGACTTGGGGCAAGAAGGTAGCTAAACTCTAGAGGATTGCCTCAGCTTCCGATTAAACGATCTCTGGAGACTTTATCTAAAGAAGTTTGCAAATGCTCTCCACTGCTCAAGTCCGAAGAAACATCGGGCCCCGATTCCATTTTCCCACAGCTATTAGTCCATCCATAGCTCAGCGGTTCCCAAACTGTGCGCCGCGAGACTTTGTCAGGGGCGCCGCGAAAGCATGCGAAAGTTGTTGTACTTACTGCTTTTTTCAAAATAATTGCAGTGTGAAAGTTGTTAGCAGCAACGTTCCCTTCAGAGAACGATTCCGATTGAGGACCTTTTTTTTTTTAGAGAACATCCTGATTTTCGGAGTAAAATAGGGAAAGCGGAGATGAAATCGAAGTGAAGACCTTTTCTTTTTTTAGAGAACACCCTGATTTTCGGAGTAAAATAGGGAAAGCGAAGATGAAATCGAAGCGAAGATGAAATCGAAGTGAAGACCTTTTTTTTTATAGAGAACACTATAAGTTTCGGAGAAAAAAAGGTTGTTCAAAGAAGTAATTGAACTGAATACCTTTTTTCATTACGGCGCCGCGAGTATTGTTAAGTTTTCAAAGGGCGCCGTGAAAAAAAAAAAAAAAAAAACGCTGCCATAGCTATTAGTCCATCTGCAAATAATTCCTGGCTAAACATGTTCTTGCCTTTCTGCACGGAGACACTCAAGTTTTCGCAAATTTAGAGAAGAATATTAATGATTTCAATCCCAAAGTCGATGAAGCTACTAAAGGACCCAAAAAGTTATTGACTTATTTCTTTTTTGTGCATCTCTTTCAAGATTCTGGAGAAATTAATTTATACCCATATCAAACCTATTGCTGATCCGCTATTTCATCTGGATCAAGATGAATTTCGATAAGTGAGAGCAAATGTAGGTCAAGTTTTTCTCCTGACCAACAAATCGAGGACAGCTTTAAGGCCAAGTAAAAAGCAGTTGTCGGTTTTGTGAATCTAACAGCAACCAACAATACTGTTTGGGTGCGTGGGCTCACTTGCAAGATTTCGTGCCTACAGCCAGAGACGCACACAGTCTTTTTAATTATTCGAAACCGCAGTTTTACCCTTATCATCGGTGATGGCCAAAAAAGCCGGCTAGGACGACTGAAAAACGGCATCCCTCAGGTATTAGTTCTGGCAACTCTTTTTTGTAACTTATACAAGCATAACCTTTTTGAAACAACTGCCAAAAAGCTTGCACATGCTAATAATTTTCCAATTTTTTATTGTTCGAGAAACTGGAGGGTACTAAGGGTTCACTTACCAGGACTTGGCAACTCTATCCTCTTACCTTCAAAATTGGAAGCTGAAGTTCAGCGTAACCAAAACGGTGACGGAGCGATATTTTAATAGAAGGAATCAACACGCTCTCTACTGACAGACGGTCAACACTGACAGACGCTCTCTGCTTTACTCTTTCAAACTACCTTACTTCGACATTAAATTAGACAGGTTACTTACGTTTCGATGGCACCTAGAATTGCTGCACAAAAAACTGAAAAGAAGCGTGGAGCTTTTAAGGCGACTAGATGAATCGAGTTGGGGAATAGGTGCCACAACATTTTGCGCAGCTGGCCTGGGATCGGTCCTTTCTGTTGCTCAGTACTGTGCACTTGTATAGCTTTACAGTGCTCACACTTGTGGTATAGACAAGCCAACTAATGATGCTGTGCGTTTAGTAACTAGATGCCTATGCCCCACACCAACTTGTATGTATGGTATTAACAGACATCCAACCATCTGAGATTCGATCAAAAAAAGGCATATTCTCTCTAGCTTGCCGTGCATTGAAGTCCGGTATTTTGTATGGTAGCCTTCTATTTTCTTCCTACATAAGACACCAGCAGCTTAAATGGAGACACTTATTAGTGTCTCTTGCACTGGATTTGATGGTTTAGTGGATTTGTAATTTGATGTCAGTGTGATAAACATAATTGAATCCTCTTTCGATTGCGATAGTTGAGTAGATTTTCCTGGTGGAAGGTACATATTTGAAACGTGTAATTGGTATGATGTTTAAAGCTGGATTTTGATGATATGTTGCTCGATTACTGATTGTTTGGTGTTTTAAACTATAGTTGTTTTTAATGTAAGTCATAAATCGAAAAGAGTTTGCAAATTGGCTAAATAATATCTTTTATTGCACCGTGTATTCTAGCATTACCAACTAAAAAGTGCTAAACAAAAATGTTAAAGTTTTTAAAACAGTTTTTCTTGGCCACCGATATATACAAAAAAGCTTTGCAAAAACAGGTCCTGTCTTTATAATTGCTTCAATAAAGATTTGCAGATAATTGAAATATACAAGTGTTCCAATGACGATGAGGTAATAGTTCATAAAAAGATGTACAATACTAGTAAACTACAAAATAAAAATTGCTACCAGTTATTCAAAGTTTGAAAAAATCAATAAATTATTCATAACTGATTTTTGTCATCTACTCTATTGTGTAAGCGTATAGTAAATTTACTCTGAATTACAAAAAAATGTGAAACCATGAATCAAATCTATGTCTTTTTATTACATCTCATATATTCTTTAAAAATTTTACTTATTGACTATCAAAATTGAACGGTAGCATCAGTTTAACGTTTTGTTGCTTCTTCCTTTTTCTTCTTCTGCTATAGTCCTATATGTTTGTTTATTTCTTTCTGTTTTTCTTGTGGCGGAGCAGAAATAAAAGATACTGATACTGATACTGATACTGATGTGTGGGCTCCCTTTGCCAACTGGCGTCAGTTATTTCTAGACTGAGTCTGATCACATCACACACTATTTTTGATTTTTTTGAAAGTTGCTGTAGATTTAAAAAGGAAAAATATTTGTTATTTTGTTTCATTTTTTAACAACATTTATCGTTTCGCTAAAACATAAGATTTTTTGAAACACAAAATTAATTTATTAAATCAATAATTTTTTTTAGAGAAGATTAGGCCACAAAAAGTTTTATTCAAAACCACGTATTTTAATATATTAAAAATTTTACCTTGCTTGTCATTTTAGTAACTTTTCGAGCAAAATCGTGTTCGGGATAAGACTCTCCAAGGTTGGAAGGAGGTTTTCCATAAATACTGCTTTTAAATTCTCGAACGTATTCATTATCAGAAGATAGTTTTTGACTTCCCAGAGCATGTTTGATATTTTGTGTACCTGTTTGACACATTTGTGTTTATTTACATTTGACTTTTTATTTAAAAATGCAACATGTTTATTGTTCTGATTTAACTAAAAACGGAATAATGCGTGACCCGACAGTTGATCGAACGACACTTGATCGAATAATGAAAGGGAAAATTTACAACAAAACATTGCAGAGTCATCTTGGTTTTCTCCACAAGAAAGAATCTTCGTTTTTTTTTTTTATAAATAGTTGCGACTAGAAAATTTAAATTTCTATCGGACCAGCGAAAAGAGTAATAGCACGGGTAAAAATTTGCATTTTACACAGGAAGCAGGTAATCAAAAAAAAAAAGAAAAAAACAACAACAAAAAGCAAGAAAAGGCAAAGTTTAATTAAAAATTATTTTTTGTGCTACACAGAACTATGATTTATCTTATACTGCTCTCAAAACATTAAAATCTTTATAACTGCAATCAGTGGGCGTACAGAGGATTTTTGAATGAGGGGGCATATAATCACAATCAAATATGCTCAGGGGAAAATTTTTTTCAAGTGGTCGCTGAAGAAGAAAAAAAGATCTTCACTTTGAATCTGTTCCAGTTTTGTCAATTTTTTGTCCCAAAAACATAGTGATCTCTAAAAAAAAGGTCTTTACTTTAAATCTATTTCGGTTTTGTCAATTTTTCGTCCTAAAAACATAGTAAACTCTAAAAAAAAGTCTTTCTTTTGAATCGGTCTCTGATTCCTCCAAGGGGTCTCCAAGGGTGGGGCCATGGCACAATGCCTATCCCTAAATACGCTGCTGAATACAACGTAAAAAGAAAGCAAAAAATGGCAAACGCTAGGCATCTAACGAAGTATAACCATGAAAAGATAACTACTTGTTTTCCTAAAAATGTTTTGCTTAGGGACCTTGTTGAGAAACCCTGACCTTGACATTGGAAAAAATTATAAAAAATAAAAAAAAACTGTTTTTTTACTAATGGCCGCTGTTTTTATGAATCTAACTTACAGTGACAAAGAAATTGTTTAATCGCAGAAACCTACAAAAGTAATTTTTTTTATCAACTTTCATTTTGATCAAATGTCGTTTCGATCAAGTGTTGTTTTGATCAAGTGTTGTTTCGATCAACTATCGTTGCGATCAAGTGCCGTTTGATCAAGTGTCGTAGTACCGGAATGATGGTCAACATCATTAGAAAAAAATGTTTTTTTTTTAAATCTTTTTAACCAAAATTCTTTAAAAAATGTTTAAACTTTATTATCAAATTAACTTTTATTTAACGCTTGTGCTATTTAAAGTACTGTAGTTAGAAGCATAAGGTTAACTTTAAACGATTTTTTTACGGATACTTTCAAGCGATTAGTCAACTCTTTGTTGTTGTGTTGAAGCTGTATGCTTGAAGGCAGCGCGTGATTGCAAATAAGGAATAAAAAATGTTAACTTTTTAAAAAAAGCACGCAGTCGTTTTTAGAAAAATTCAAGCTATCATGATAAAATGTAATTTCAACTGAAAAAATTAAATTTGATTAAAATCCAATTAAATTTACGCATTACGTTAGTTATAGTTACTTGTGTCTAAATTGTATTTTTGCATTATGGATTTTGATTTTTCAGCATATGATTTGTTGCTTAAAAGTGGATGGAGGAATTTTGATAATTTCATTTCATCAGTTTCTGGAATAGGATGTAAATTTTTACCCCTGCTTTCCATATATTCTTCAGTGTAGTTTTTCTGCAAAGACATTTTTTGGAACCTCAATCACGTCATTTTGAAACAAAACCAAATATTAAAAAAAACATTTCATGAAAATGTTCTGTTTACCGCTAAAAGTTTCCAACAAACTTAATTATATTTCAAAAAATTCAAAATAAAAAAAATAAACAGCTGGATAGTTTAATGTTATAATATAAAAACATAGTGTTCGGAAAAGCTCTGTCTTTTTTTTTTTATCTCTATATTTTTCCTCCTGACTTGCAGGAAAACAACGGAGGCGCTAGTACATAGGGTAAGCAATTACTCCGACCTGCATCAGGAGATGCCAAGATATTGTTGTCCGCTTGTAATGTAACAAAGATATGACTGTAATTTAGAACTGCTTGTCAAGACCACCAGGCAGGTAAAAGTGTCGTCACATGTCTTTCCCAAGGACACAACAGAATGCGCGAGTGGGTTTTGAACCGAGACCATATTGATTATAAGCACGGCGCTTTAACCACTCGACCACGCTGCCGACACTGGTTGTTGTGTAAAATAACCAAAACACAAATATAAATATAAAGTAGCTTACTAAATTTACCAAAAGTCATTTTCATAAAAACTCTGAAATCAACAACTTTTGCAGATTTATTTTCTTTATGTATGTTAAGGCTCGTTTCCACTAAGAGCGTAAAATGGAGTATCCCTTACTTTTATTATTGATTTTTTGCTTCACTTAGCGCTTAAGCCCAGAAAAAAAGTAAGAAAATCAATAAAACAAAAAAGAATGCTTTATTTCACGCTCGTAATAGAAACAAGCCTTTATGTTACTGTGCATTCAAATGTATCATATAACTTTATAACGCGTTATAACAGTGCATCGAGCTAGACCACACCTAAACAAAATTAAAAGGATAAATATATTTTTTCTTGGATCAATGCATCGAAGAATAAATTTATATTTTCTTGGATCATTTAAAAGGGTATTGTTAAAGTTGAATGCTCACCCCTGATAACAAGTTTATTAGATTTTGCGCAGCTTCGTATTGAGACGTTTCAGTAGGTTGAAACTGGTTTCTTTGTTTTGCTGCTAAGGCTTCTTTTTTATATAAAGCCTAAAACAATAATGTTAAGTGAGTTGAAGAAAAAAAGAAAAAAATGAACAAAACTTACATCGCTCTGAAATTTGCTTGCATCTAGAGCATGTTCATATCCAGGGGTGATGTGAACTGGGTAATATATCATGTTTTTATCATTTTCCCAATCTTCTTTATACAGTTTCTGTAAATTAGACTTACTCTTAAATACATGTATATTATTTACACAGTTATGCAAATATATCGCTCATAGGTACAATCGATAGGGCAGATTAGTAAATATTATTACTGTATTAGGATTTCTGTTTTACCGAATGTCGTTATTTATCTTTCTCAACTCGCAAAACGAGGTTGGAGACGTTCAACTTATGACAACCATTAAACGCTGATCTCGATTTGCTTTTGAAGATATTGCAATCCGGCAAAATATTTGTATTTATTTTTTTAGTTTTTATGTATGTGATATGACTAAACTTTAAAATTGCTGGATAAGAACGCCAAGCAGAAAAAAGTGCGGTAAAGTGTTTTTTTTCATGGAGACAACAGAATGACGAAAGTATGATAATAATTTCATGTCAATTGGGTTTGCCATCAAGCTTCTTTCTACGCGGCCATGATGCCGACGATTTGATTAGATAAGGGCTGTTTAATCGGAATTGAATGGTAATGGCAAGTACATTATTTAATTGGAAATTTAAACAGCATGACATTATTAACTTTATTTCCTATGTTTTTTTAAATTTGGCTAAATAATGGGTGTCAATATCACATCAGATATGCAACTACAACAAGCAAAACTTTAAAACAGCAAAAACTAACTTAATGATATCTTTACTGATCAGAGAAAGCTTATTTAAAATTTTACGTGATCTCAACTTTTTCAAATTTATTAAAGCACCTGAAAACTGTTCATAAATGCTAAAAAAATTAGCCATTGTAACCATTATTTTGATTTATCCATTGCATAATATCCTAAAGTGTGTCACGGTGACCTTCATAGAAGACTTTAGGGAACCAATTTATTGTCTTAGCGCCAAAATTACATTTTTGATAGAGTTATTACGACGGCCTGGCTATTAAATGTTTTCGTTATGTATCGAGGAAGTTTTCTGTAAAAGAATTAAAGTGCGTTTAAATACTTGTAGCATCCATGATCCTGACGACATGTATATAAGGGACAAGGAACTGGTCGAATGCCTAGTTTTAAAAAATTTGAGTAAAGAGCAATAAGCCGTCAATATTAAATTTTTTGTCTGGGATGGTTTTTTTAATGCTGAAATTAAACGTGATAACTATAAAAATTATCACCAAAGTGTCATACCATTGCTCCAATTCAAGAGGGTTAGCATGCATCTTGCAACAAGCGACCTGAATCAAATTTATCAGTAAAATCTTAGGCTTTCCAGTCTGGGGTCGCGAAATTTCGGCTTAAACTTAGTTTGGCGACATGAAAATTTGGGAGTTTGTTATTTACTCAAACCATGATCAATTTTTAGAATAGCCTGCATTGGGCATGACATGGAGTACATGGTCTGATGATTCTTAATAACATAACCCAGTCCTGGCTCAACCCCATTGCTTCCAGAGTCTGTCCGGGCAGTGCACCAACCTGGGGTAGTATAAGGATAAACCTTTGGCCGCAGCCCCGTTTGTGTTTGACCCAGAGTCGGTGGCCTTCCATACTACAACAACAACATTGATTCCAACTTTTTTTGGTCTTCACTTTAGAGAAACAATTTTTATGAACTGTCAAGGTGCAACTATAAAGGACGTGCAGTTCATATTATCAGTTAATAATTTACATTTAACTTACATTTGATTCAAATTTTTCCCTGAAAGTTTATTTCTTACGACTACGATTTCGACGAATTCTTTCTTAGGTACGAATTCTTTCTTAGGCAGCCAAGTGGCTCACTTGAGAAACACACTAAGCTAAATATAGTTGATTTTAGTTGCAATACAAAGTGCTCGATAACGCAGGCAGAACTGAATATTTCTGAATCTAACTATTGTGCAATTAAAATATAATTTATTAAAAAACCTAATACTCTTTTTTACTTAAGTGCCATCATCATCTTATTCAAATGGAATTCAATATGTAGCTATACAAGGTGAATCATCTTCATACTTTTCTAGCAATGCTTGTTGATTGTAGCCATTATTAAAATTGGGTTTGATTTGAGCTGAATTAATTCAATTATATCAATCAGCTGAACTTTGTGAAAAATGTTATTGATAGTTGTGTTTACGGTAAGGCAACCAAAAATTCATGCATCGGCAAGGCGCTCTAAAAAGCGTAATACACATCATCTTTTTTTACTCAATTTTTTTTTACAATAATGTATGATTTTAACTTTTTCTTTTTACAATTTTTAACACCATTGCCTAATCCCTTATTACGTTTTTTAGTCGATAAAAATTTTTTTTGTCTTAAAAGTTAACATATTTTTAATCTGGCAGAGTATGTGGCTTATACTCTATGTAATAGTAATCTCGTATGGTTGATCTTCTTTTACACTTCACTGCCAGTTTCTATACTCTTAACATTTTCTGAGAATCGATAACAGGAATCAAAGTAATGAGTGATTACCAAAACAAATTCTTTTTAAAAACAATCAGAAATTGAGCAAATTTTTTGCAAATTTTTTAATGCTAAACTTTTTTTTTACACTTGGACAAAGTAATTAACAGATTAAAAATGATTACCCAGTGAAAACGCCTATATATCATACGATCACTACGCTCAACGTAATACGTCACATAATTCCCTTTAAGCTCTACGTACGCATTACGCAAGAAAAATTGCCCAAACAAAAGTTTTATGAGAGTGTAAATATGACTTGTGAGAAGAAAGCCTGAAAAAACGGTATAATGTACTTTCGATTTAGTTCATTAGTGCCAAACTAGTTTCTTTGTGGCTTTTTCAGATCAAAGCACAAACGTTTGTTTTTGTGAAACTACTTGAAAATACCATAAAATATCACTGTTATAAGGTTAATCAAGGTTTGAGCTTATGGTGTTTGTCTGAAGCAAATTCGGGTTTACTGTTCGAACAATAAATAAGTTGATTCCTCAATGAATTTAATTATTGATCGTCACAGATAACATCAATTTAGGGCCACTTACTTCAATATACCAGAATTAAAAAGTAAGAGCTAGGAAATAGAGATGTTCAGATTTTAAAAGAAAACTTGAAATTCAATGAATTGTAGTTTTTCTCATTACCTTGACGAAAAAACGATATTTGCAAAAAAAATTTCTAATTTCAATATTTGCAACTTTCCCGACACATTTAAAGTTTTTTGTTAAAATTGGAACTGTTTTTCAGCAAGCTTGCCGACAAATCCTCGAAATATTTGTTTATTGGCGACTATAAAACTACTAGATATACCTCGGCTCGGGGTTTTTACTACAGAATTGCTTGTTTCAAGCAGAATATAAGCTGATAATTGCAGTTAATTCGAGATAGTAGTATTAAAGGATTTTGACTTGAGTATGTTTTATTGTTATTATTATTTTGTATATAATTTATTATCATCATTATTTTATATCAAATTCTCGAAGCGCGTGATGCAGCGGTTAGTTACTGGGCTGGTGATCACACGATTGCGAGTTTTCTATTCACTCGAGGACCTCGTGTTGCTGAAATATATTACGCTGCAACTATCTGCATTGGCAGTGTCATTAGTTAAAATTACCTTTGATTTAATGCACTTCGGAAAAAGACGCTACATAAATGTTGTAGATTTTTTATTATTACTTATTCATTTATTTAGACTACTATCGTTGTAATATGACGCAAACAAAAAACGTAAAATGCACGTAATTTGCTATTTATCAACTTTGACTCATAATAATGAATTTTGCCCCGTAATCACAAGGAAAAAGGTAGAAATTACAGCACCCTTTATAATAAAATTTTTAATATATAAAAAAGGTATGTTTCTTACATCAGACACCAACTCTGCTGCTTTAATTCCTTGTTGTACGACAGGATGTTCTTTGCTGTCCATTGTTTGAAAGCCACGATATTTGTCAATTGCTTCTTTACGTTGTTTTTGGTAATGAATCTAAATTTTGTAAAACTATTAATTGTTCTTTGTTTTAATTTTTTGATTTTTTTGATGAGTGTAAAAGTATTAAGATAAGCAACTAAAATTTAAGTGTAACTAAGCAACTTACATTACTAAAAAAGCACTACATAGAAGATTTCTTTGTCAAAAAAGGTATTAACACTTCTTTTTTTTAAAAACTACAGCAACTAAAATAGTTAAAAACGAAACCATTTTATTTTGTTTAAAGCGTTTATGGTACGTCTCAAACTGTCCTTATCAAAGAAAAAAAAAAATTCATAAAAAATTTGAAAAGTAGATGCTTGAATAATATAACTTGGGTAAAAAGGGTACTTCTTTTTGTTTTTTTTATAAAACTATTGACAGCTAGCTGGTTTTACAAAAAATGATTTTATCGAACGTTTAGGCATATTTTAAACGGTTCTCATCTGCAAGGCTTTGCAGTGGACATTATTTGAAACTGCTGCGGCTTCGGAGTTCTCTTCTATTATCACTTAGTTCCTGCTCTGACTCATCTCCGGCTCTTTTAGAATTAATACAGTGATTTAAGTGTTTTGGGGGATTTCAAAACTTCCAAAACTTTAATAAATTTTTACTATAAATTCTGCATGCGCCAACTTAAAATTTCTAAAGTGTGGAGACGCTCCCTGGTAATTTGCAATCCTCAAGCCGAACAAACCTTTAGAGGATGCTAACAGCTATTGTCCCATTTTTTGTTTTGCATCTCCTACAAAATCTCCGAAAGATTTACCTATGCACGAATCAAACGTATCATCGACCCATTGCTGCCTCAAGAGCAAGCGGGTTTTCGACGCGGGAGATCGACTGTAGATCAGGTCACTCTGATGATTCAAGAAATCGAAGATTTCTTTTCGGCAAAAAAGAAGGCCGGTGCTGTGTTTGTCAACTTCACAGCAGCACGTTATACTGTATGACATAGGTGCTTTATCCGCCAGCTTTTGTGGTTGCTTTCTGACAAACAAGTGGTCTGGATCATTACGGAGCTTGTCCAAAATTGCAGTTTTACCCTGACCATTGGTAACGGAAAGAAAAGTAGACTTTGGCGCCTGAAGAACGGTGTCCCTCAGGGATCCATCTTGGCTCCCCTCCTCTTTAACAACTATATAAGCGATTCAACTCCGACTCTCTCCAGCAAATATGCCTACGCTGACGGCTTGATGCTTGTGCATATTGCTAGAGACTGGTAGACGTTAAAAGGGCCGAGACATGTCAACTCTCCTGGCATATCTCCACATATGGAAACTGAAGCTTAGCCAATCCAAAACGGTGTCGTCTGTCTTGGCGCTTGTGCATATTGTTAAAGACCGGCAGACGCTAGAGGAAACTCTTAATCAAGGCATGTCAACTCTCCAGGTATACTGTATCTCCACAAATGGAAACCGAAGTTCAACGTATCCAAAATGGTGTCGTCTGTTTTCCACCTCCATGACAAGGAGGCAAAACGTGAGCGACTAGTTTGTCTGAAAGGCAACCCACTGTCTTTCTGTGCAACATCAAAATATCTTGGTGCGATAGTAGACAGATCGCTCGCGATCGACAACACCTAGAGTTACAGTGTAAGAAACTCACTTAATCAGGCGTTTGGCTTTGGTCTTAATCTTAATCAGGCGTTTGGCAGGAACAAACTCTAATGCTGGTGCCATGACTTTGCGCACAGCAACCCTAGCTCTTGTACATTCTACTGGTGAGTATTGCGCAATTGCTAGGTTCCGCAGTGCTCATATTCGCCCAATCGATCCTATCATTAACAACGCAGTGCTTATTGTGACTGGATGTCTACGCCTCACACCAACAAAATATCCAACAGTACTTGCATGCATCCCGCCAGCTGAGCTTCGTCGCTCAGAAGCTACATTGTCTCTTGCCTGCCGAGCTATGGAACCCAACCACCTGCTTTACCCCAAGATCAGTGCTCCTGAATAAGAGCAGTCTCGGCACCTAAAATGAAAACATTCTTTTGTATCTGCCGCCAAAGCTAACAGACCTTGGTCGGCTAAAGATCAAAGCTGCTGGCTGGACGGAATATTCTTAGAATCTTGAATGGAGCAATGATAACACTCGATTCTACAATTTCATCCCTAATGCGGGTAATTCGACACTGGGAATTCATCTTCCACGACGCTCCTGGGCTCGACTAAATCGTCTTCCAACCGGTGTTGGACGCTTCCATTCAACTATGTACAAGTGGGGCTAGGCTTCCACGATAACATGCCAATGTGGCGCGGAGGGTTGAACGGCAGACTGTATAGTTTTCAATTGCTCCCTCGACTCTCCACCTTGTAAAATGGATGGTCTGACCAATTTAGATAAAACAACAATCGTTTTGCTGCCGAAGACCTGCCCAGAAATCTGACATCGGCTTCACACTACCGACCGACCGACCGACCGAATGAATTTAAATAAATGAATTTGCAATATAATTTGAAATCGCTGAGTCACAGAAAAATTTTTTATGTTCTTGATACAAAAGCCAGTAATTAATTTGGATGTGACTGACATGGTGACCCTCTTGACGGTCTTCCGCTGCATCCCTGTTGTAGAATTGTATTAACAAATAATGATAAAATAATATTCTATTGTTTTCTGTATTATATTATGCATTATGCTATTATGCATTTTGCAACAAATAAACAAAGATTTATTGATTGATAATTAACTCTATACCTCTTTGTTACTCATTTTGCGGGTCCTAGAAAAAGAAACTTTATAGCACTTTCTTTTGCTTGGTGGTCTTAGCAAGCAGCTCAAATTTTAGTCTTACCTTCAGAATTTCAGTCGTAAAACTAAAATCAAATAAAAAAATTTCAAACGCACAGCAATAGCTTGGCATCTCTCAAAACCGGTTCGGAAAATCGTTTGACGGTTGCCGTAAGTCTAGCGCCTCCGACGCTTTCCTCCAAGTCAGACTGATAAACAGAGACGAAAATAAAAAAAATAAATCTAGACGAAAACGCTCAAGATTTTAAAAACAGCAATTTTTAGAATAACTAATTAACCAAAAGAATCTCCTGATGAGACTTGGTTTTTATCATATTTAAAAATTTTTTACCAAGACAAAACATTTTGAGAAAACTTAATAATGTATAAATTGGAGCCGGGGCTATCTTTCACACAACTGGCTCCGGCTCCCCTTGAATTTAACCCAGAGGTCCAGATCTGACTCCGACTCCTTTAATAATAAACAGCTCTGGGGCTTCAGCTCCAAAAGCTTTGCTTATTAAACAAAAATATGCTCGAAAGTTTTTAACAGTTAATACTTTAATAAATAATTTTTTAATTTTACACAAAACAGTTATTGTAAATACTACAAATTGCTTAGTGAATAAACAATTATGTAAATAAATTTTAAGTAGAAAAAAAAAAAAGGAAAAGCCGTTTCAACTATTGAAATCAACCAGAAATAAAAAAAAAATGCGCTAGAGATCACTTCATTTTTTGACTAAGTTTTTAAAAAAACTAATCAACTCAACTTTATTGTATTTTTTTGTTCATTTGTGACAAATTTTGAGGTTATACCATTAAAAAATAAAAAAGCGTGAAAGCAAAACAATAAAAGAAATTTCCATAAGAATTACATTATACATAAAAAATTAATTAATAACAGCAAAATTAGTACCAATTGAGTATAAACAATGAGCTTTTCAAAACTATCGTGTATTTAATTTTGGGTAGTGTTTTTTTTATTAACAAAACCTCTAAATTTTGGTATCGATTTCGTTCTTGCATACTTTATTTATTTTAAAATTATCTTTCTTGTAAATATTTAAAAAATTACATGATCTTTAATAGCCAATTTTGTAAACTTTAAATGCAAATGTTTTTGTGCCCTCGTGTGTAACTGTCGCGTTTGCTAATATTGCACTTATAATTAAATTTTTATGTATAATTTAATTCTTAAAGTGATTTATTTTATTTTTTTAATCATAATTTTTTAAAATTTATTATATACTTTCTTTTTTATTGACTTACACCTTAAAATTTATGTGCATGATTTTTACGTTGCCAAACACTTTGTTCTAATTACAAATAACTGTTTCATGTAAAATTGAAAACCTTATTTGTTCACGTGTCAACTTTTAAGAATTTTCATGCCTAGGTTTTTTTGATGAAGACCGTTTAACATGTGCCGAAAACGTTCAATAAAATGATTTCTTTGTTAATCACTTAAATAAATACTACTGTATTTAAATTTTGCAGGGAACAGTTACCGCAATTACTACAAATTGTTCAATAACATAATCATAGTTTATACATTAAATTTGAAAGTTAAAGTTCTTAAAAAAAATTTATGTAAAAAATTAAACAAAAATTATTGAGTAAAAACGCTACAATAAAACAGTCTTTTTCGTGATTATCCTTTTTATGTAAGAGAGTTTTTAATTTGTCTTTTGCAATTTTTTTCAGAATTTGTAACACTTGACGTTTTTTCGCACATTTATTTAGTGTGAAGTTGTCTTCTGAATTCTTTAGCATCTTCGCGGCATCACGTGATTTATTTTAACGATTGAAGCACAATCAATTAAATTTTCTTTTCAGATCTCATTATTAAAATAGGGACAATGGACTCTTAAAATGTTGTTAAAATCTTTATTTGAATTTTTTTAAAGCAAGAAAAAAAGTTAACACAATACAATAGTGAAGTGTTGCGATTAAAACATTATGCTCACAGTTTAAATATCAACTGACTAAAAAATATGCACGCATAAATACTGTAACGAAATACCAATTATTAATTACGTCATGATAAATAAGCTAGTTTACTTAAATATTGAGAAAAACTGGAAAATTCCCACTGAAAAGAACTTAAATCTAAAACAAGCAGGTCTTTTTGAGATTGCGCACAATGATATTTTCAAAGACAATTTTTCTAAAAGCAAGCACATAAATTTTTGATAGTCCATAGCAAAATTTTAAAAAATTAAAACTTAACAAAAAAATTTGGACTAACTTTTTTCTCGACTTTATCAATAAAATATATTCCTGTATAAGTATCAAGAACAAAAAATAACAGCTAACTTACATCACTCGCGTTTTTGGCGTTTTCTTTTGCTCGAAGAAATTCAGGGTAGTCCAAGGGTAGGTTATGACTGTGTAGCGTTTTCTCAGCTTTTTCAACATAGTTTGACTGTTCAAAATAAAGCATTTGCAATGAAATTAAAAATTGAATTATTTCTGTTATAAAATTAATTGTTTAAATTTTAAATTAATTAAAACCGTTTTCAGAAATACCCAATAATAAAAGCAATCTTTAGTTGTTACACCATCGTGCAGCAAGAGTTATTGCTGATAAAACAAAGAGAAAAAAGCTTTTTGATTTTCAGATTAATTTTTATCATTTTAAACCGATAGTTATCACTGGAATCGATGAAAAGTTTTAGGGGGTACACACAAAAAAATAGTCAAGTGGGTGTCTTTGGCACTCTTTTTGGTCGTTTGCAGGACAATTTAACCTATAAAAATTGTTTTACAATTTATTTTAGTGCATGTGTATAATTAAAAGCAAAAGAAAAGCAAATTATTCAGTTTTTATTTCATTGATTGCTTTTTTCAGGTAGAAAGATAAAGAATGCAGGCAATCATCACACACAGAGGTTCTATTTAATACTTTTTTTTAAAATTAAAGGCGTTCTCGCCAAAGTGGTTCATTTATAAATTAATTACGTAGTAGAATGTAGATGAGCCAATTTGATGGGAACCTCTCCAATTATCCTTGTATTTTAATTAATTTCTTCATTAGTTTTTCTAATTTTGTACATAAAAATTCATAAAATAAAGTTGTTAAGTAAAATAATTTTTATTTAAAAATAAAATGTATTTGCCAATTTTTATACATTTAATTCATTCACTGTTTGAGTGTACAAGTAAAATAGACTTTTTTTTTAACTTGAATGGCTATATGGATCCATCTAATAAAATTTAGAGTAAAAGAGATAAATGGGTTAAAAATAAAAAAATGAGTTAAATAAAGTTGGAAACCAATGTTTTAAACAAAAAGAATCAACTTTTTAACTTTTTAAAATTTTGAAAAATCTAATTAATTTAAAATAAAGTTCTTACTTTGCTAACAAGCTTCGACACGTTGCGTGCGTGCACATGTTCTGGATATGAGTTTGCAGGATCAGACGGAGGTTTTCCACGGATATTCATACGAAAATAACTCTTGTACGGCAAATCACTGGCAAGCTTTTGACTTGACAACGCTTGAGAAATTCCTTGGGTAGCTGTAATTATATAAGATTGGTGAATTTTTAATAAATAGTCAACTTTATATAGATTTGTATTTATGTTATAAGTGTTGTTATTTTAAGCAACAGACCTTTATTGCAAACCCGGGCAACGTTCATTTTGATGGAAAGTCAGAAAAACCGATATTTTTTTGACGTCAAATATACTACTGAGCATGTCTAAAACGTGCTGAAACACTGTAACAAGTATACCGTACATTTCAGTAGCGAAAAATTATTAATATTTGTGTTGCGGCGCGAGAAAAGGCTCCGCACTTTTGCAACATTAAGCCATTATTAAAATAGAGGTGTCACCAAGATAGCATGTGAAGATGAGGAACAAATACTCGTTGGTTCAATTATTTTAATTACGATTTTAGATTGTTAGGTTTCGTCATAGCATTTAAAACAATCTGTACTGCATGAGAGATTGGGTTTTTTAAATAAATAAGCAAGCCTTTGTTTGCATAGTTCATAGCACTTGTTTCCTTTTATGATGACGTCCCTGTCTCTGTCCTTCGGAGTTTTTTCAAGTGTAAAATATCTTTTTAACACTGCAATTGGTTATTGCATGGGTTAATTCTTGACCATTCTTTTTATTTTAAAATTGTTTTTTATAAATGCAAAACCTTTTGATTCGATATTTGATCCTTGAGGTAAGTTTAGTAGCCACTGAACCATGTCCCTTACAACTATTAAAAATATTAAAAGATGGAAACTACTCAGCACTCACCAGACTAAGAACTATTTTAAAATAGTATATTAAAATTTGTTTTTTATAATTTAGAATAACTTTTTGTAGTTTTTCAATGTTTCGCCAACTGACTCGTGGCAATTACGAAAAAAAAAAATCTGTTGGTCTTCAAATTATCAATATAACGCCTTTGTAATTTTGTTGAACGAATCTTTGTACTTTTCAACAATAAATTGGCATTTGGCTCGATGGCAAGAGGTCAAATTATCTTCGTATATGCATTTTCTTAATCAATTGAATATATTAGTGAACAAAATTGATTTTGGTCTTATTCACTAAAGCATAGCAGGGTTAGGAGTGATTTTCTGCTCATTTTTTAAAATAATTTTGCTTACCATAAAACAAAATAATTAATAATTGCAGTTGATTTTTTTGCCTGCATAAAAGTTTTGACTTTTAACATATTACATAGAACCACATCAAATGGTATATTGACATTATATACAAATTTCGTAATGGTATGTTTTTGGCCTTTTTAGTTTTCATTTTATGTTTATATATTTGTTTTTTCGCGGTGAGATAAGCATCACTGATGAGCTCTAATGAGAGCGAAACTCGAGTCTGGTGTTTCTCATCTTTATGCAGCTTGTTTAAAAATTAATTCCAAATCCTCTTAATTCTTCAAATATAAATTTGTTTTTTCCTTTACAGGCAAAGACAAAAGATACCCCAATAAACAAAAATATTAATATATAAAATTTTTGTAATAGGCCTATTCCCTGGTAAACGTTTATTTGAAAAAGATAACAGATCTCTAGAAAATAAATTTTCAGTTTAAAGGTACTTAAACAACAAAACCAAAAAACTGTTATAACGTACAAGTATCTAAGTTGTATTCTTGCATTTTTCTTCTGGCTTGACTTTTGTAACTTTTGTTACTAAGCAAATGTTGCAATGATTTAGATATAAGCATTTCTGGAGTTTCTTTCACTTTATCTTGATATGCTCCTTTTGTTGTTTCATACTCTTTTCGATAAATTTTCTAAACAAAATTTTTTTTCAACTTTAAGAATATTTATTATATTAAAAAAACAAAAATTATTTTTATAATCTTATGCCAGTAGCGCAATTTAGAGAAATGATTGAAAGTCATAAAAACAAGCAAACTTGAACTTAAATAATACAATCCATCCACAAAAGTAAAAAATAATTATTGACATATCTGGTTTGTTCTAACTTTCTTAACCGTACCTTGTCTCTTTTTTTAAGTTGTGCAAGTTTTATCAATTATTTTCAGATGATCCTGTTGCTGTAGTGAGAAAACTGATCTTTTAATGTGATGGTTGGGTAAGCGTTAAGGTATATTTGCTGGTAATTTGTCAGTAAACATAAATTTGTCGACTCAAGATTAGTAAAATTGGCTCATAGTAGCGTTTGTCCCGAAGGATGTTCAATATCGAAAGAAAAAACGTTTGTAATCAACTTTTATTGTTTTTCTTGCACTTGCGGTATTGAGACAGAGTAGCAGTGTGTTTAGGTTTTTGAAATAAACAGAAGCAAGTGTGCACAAATAAATATTTACCGAACTATGTTAGTCTGCTGTAGCAGCAGGCTTAGGCCAAGCTTGACAAAATTTAATCTATCTTGGTTGCTGATAGCTACCCAAACCATATTATTACATCCACATTTACCAAGAAGATCCGACAATTCAACCAGTCATTTCAATATGGACCCAAGAAATGCCCGGTTTATCTCTATCTTTCATGGATAAGAAATGTTTCAACCAAATTTAAAAAACAAATTACTTTAGCCATTCAGAGTTGCTACTTTGCTGTTGAAACATATGTTGTTTTTATAACCAGGTGTCTTCTTCTCGCAACCAAGAAGGATGTACCTGCCCATCACCACAACAATGTTATTTATCAATTTGTGTGGCACTGCGATAGGCGGTACGTAGGACGTACATCCCAAAGGTTGCAGGAACGCAATAAGCAACACATTCCCAGGTTGATCAGAAACCATCATTCTTCCCAAGACCGCTCTAATCTTTCCCGTGACTGCAAGACAGACAGCACTTCTCAAATCATTGCCTATACTCTGCTATTGAACAGCATCTTTTGGAAAACCCTTCCTGTGCCACCCAATATAGTGACACCAAATTCTCTATCCTTGCCGGAGGACGTACTTTTTTCTACCTCTCCGCTCTTGAAGCTACGTTTATCAAATCTTTTTAACCTTATCTATGTCGAAACAAAAAACTTTTTTACAGTCTAAAACTCATTCATTTAAGCTCTTTTACTTTCGGTTCTGATTGGTTGCCTCTCTGGACCAATCAGAAGCACTCTCGTTTTCTTTTCTATTCTTGATTGGCGCCCTTTTTTAACCAATCAGACTCCTCCTTTCCTATATAACCACAATCAGATTGCTTTCCATTTATTCTGACTATTCCTCCCGATGAGTGTCAGATGAAGTTTTTGAGGAATAAACATGCTTTTTAAAGCTATCTTAAAGTTTTGTACCGACAATCGACTGTTCAAGTTTTTATAATTGAACCGTCTTTTTGTTATTTTAAATTAGGTTTATTAGCATCAGAGGACAGCTATGAGAAGCCGTGATGCAATATGCCGCTATTATGCAGTTTCAAAAAACTGTTGGGTCACGATTGCCAGCAGTTTGACATTTAACATTGTTTTTATACAGTGTTTTGCATGCGTTAAAAGCAATTCAGAGCGAAAAAGCTTCTCAACAACTTTAAATGGGATCTAAACAATAATCAATTTGCATCTTTTTAACTTAATATTCTATACAGTATATTATCATCAAATAAATAACTTCCATCTTTCACATACATCCGACGTAAGATCTTTGATTTCTTGATTAAATTTGTATTGTTGAGTGTCAGCAACGTTAAATTGATTGTTGCCTTTGGTGTCTTCATAATTTTTCTTGTAAACAGCCTGAGAATATAATAAAAATATTGGTGATTAGCATTTGCTTTTGCAAGTCAAAAATTTTTTTCTTACATCACTTGAAGTTTTATTTGCTTCAACGGCAGCTTCATAGCCAGGAGTTATATGAGCAGGAAAATATACATAAGATTTATCGGATTCCCAATCCTCTCGGTAAATTCTCTGTAAATAAACATTTAAATTTTATTGTCACCACCCTCCGAAAAAAAAATTATACGTAGAATCTAAGAGAATTATGAGTCTATCTTAAAACAAGAGCTAAACTATATTCGCTTTATATTTAAAGAAAGTAGCTGCAATATACAAAATTTATTCAAAACTTTTGACAGAAGTTTTCGCGTTTTCAACAATAGCCAGAAAAATATCCTAAAAAATTTACTGAAAAGGGAAAAAAGCTTTGACTACAAAGATTTGGCTTTGACTTTGAAAAGCTTTGACTACAGAATATAGATGCATTAATAACCCTTTTGATGTAATGTAATCTTAAAAAAGATTGTTCTCAATGTTCTTTTCGGTTAACACTTATCAGAAGAAATTGTTGAGCATGATCAAAAGGCGAACTCAATGTTATTTTTATAGAATTTGTACAAGTAAGCATTGTAACTTTGGCAACTTTAAAGGTTATTTTAATCAGAACTCTAAAACAGGTTTTTTGTCGTCAAATGCGTATGTCCCACTCAAAAAAACAAGTCGATAAAAAAGGAACTAAAATTAAAACCTTGAGTTACAAAAATTTTTAATACAAGCCATTTAAGAAATATAAACGTTCTTGCTATTTGCTACATAGAATGATTGAAAAGACAAATTACTCTTATTCTAATGAATTAGTAATTGAAAGCAAGTCAAATAGTGTCAAACTAAGAAAAAAAAAATACAAAAGTTAACCAATATTAAAACAAAGTGACATTGAGCCCCAACATAATTGCAGGTTGATGATGGACATATTTTTACCTACCGTAGCAAAAAAATTATTTATTAATTCAAAAAATAACAATATTTGGAATAAACTAAATAGAATTTGTTGCTGCAATAAGTAAAGATATGGGAATTAAATTTATTTAAAAGTTTTTCCAAAAGTTACAATAAAAAAGATATTGCAAATTAAACTTATTTTAAACTTTGTAAAATGTCCTTCAATGATACTTTTTGAGGAAGCTATGCTCTCAGCAGACTGGTGTAACAATATGTAAGTTTGTCTAACAAAATTGGGTTAATCTGTGCGTGAACAATAAAAAGCAATTACTATTGCAATTAACTCTCTGTGGAATGTTTTTCTAACACTAAAACGCCTTGTGTTGGTGTTTGAGTGCAAAACTTGAACAATAAAAATTATTATCTTAAAGGTTCATCATTTGGAACTGTCGTCGTGGTCATCGTTTGAAGGGCATCCACTCCAGGCCAGACACAAGCAGGACTGGGACCGAGGGTTTATCCTTTTACTACCCCAGACTGCTGCACTGCCTGAATCAGATGCTGGCAGTGATGTCATTAAGCCAGCATCGAGTTTCGTCATCCAAAACCGTCAGACCTCGTGCTCCATGTAATGCCCGATGTATAGGGCATGCTGTTAGTACATGGTCTGCGGTTTGCTCAGAGGCGCCACACTCGCAATTCGGTGAAGGAGCGAGACCCCATTTGTGCATGGAGGAATGGAATCACCCAACACCAGTCCGCAGGCGGTTGAGCTTAACCCAAGGTGCTCGGGGTAAGCCCATCCGAACAGGCCTGGCACCGGTCCGGGGCACAAAAGCACGGAGCCTGGAAGCATTTTTACAGTACTCCGCGTTCCATTTGTGATTTGTCCATTCAGAAGCGCGGATGCCGAGTCTGGCAAGGTTGTCCAAAGGATTCCGCGTCTGGCACAAATGGGCGTCTGGATCTTAGTCTCACTTGGCGAGTATCTGAAGACCCACTTAAGAGACCATACAAGATATGATCGGAGTCCAGAGATCGACGGTGAGCCAAGGAGAAAGAAAGAAAGAAAGAAGTTTATTTTGTTTAGTCATATAAAATACAAAGAAAATAACGTAATCACATCCAATTTCAATTACAATATAACTTTTAAGCAAAACTACATTGCAGACAGGATATAAAGAATTTATATTTGACTAAACTGGACAGTGTCGCTTCCATTCGGCGAAGCTCAGCTGGCTGGATGCCTGAGAGTACAGGTAGGTGGTCGGTTGGAGTGGGACGCAGGCATCCAGTAACTATGCGCAAGGCGTCATTTAAGACACTGTCGATAAGGCGAGTGTGAGCACTGCGACACCAGACTGGCACACAGTACTCAGCTGTTGAGTAGACTAGAGATAAGGCAGCTATGCGTAGTGTTTTAGCACCAGCACCCCAATCCCGAGCCCACGAGTAGCCTTAACAGTGTGACGCGCGAGGATAGTTTTTGCGCAATGCCACTAAATGGTGACGAAACGTGAGCGATCTGTCCAGTTTTACCCCAAGATAAGTAGGGGTTGGACAGAACGGTAAAAGTCTACCATTGTTGTAGACCTTTAGCTCACGTTTGGCCTCTCGGTTATTTAAGTGAAAGGCTGCCGTTACCGTCTTAGTGTGACTGAGCTTCAACCTCTAAGTCTGGAGATACGCTGAAAGTGTAGACATGTTTTGGCTTAAAGTCCCCTCCAAGTCCTTCCAGTTTCCAGAAGAATTTAACAATGCTAAGTCAACAGGCATAAGCAAACTTTCTGGAAATCATGGAAGGAAGATCGTATGTATAGATGTTAAATAGGAGGGGAGCAAAGACCGATCTCTGAGGAACGCCGTTTTTAAGACGGCGTAGCCTGCTTTGCTTTCTGTCACCAGTGGTAAGGGTGAAACTTCGATTTCGGAGATCGAGTAGCTGTGTGTGGACGTTGATGGTTATTTGGAACTGTGAAAACTCTTTTTAATTAACTTCTTAATTAAATTTAGAAAAAAATACAGTATATAACGAAGAACCTTGTGAGATCGAAATTATTTTATTTTTGAGTTAGTGCGCACTTGTGTGATTATGGAAATTAAAAGATAGAAACTTTTTCACATTAAACTGCTCTTAGTGAAACTGATTGCGCTAAATTTCACTTTTTTTTGAAAACATAATATGTGGTCTCGGATCGAGCGAATGGATAAAGATTAGGTCAGCATAACTAATCTTAAAATGAAAACCTAATGTGCGGGTAACTAAAGAATTATTAAAAATAAATGAAGTTTCGTGACCAGAAGCTATTTTTTAAATCCCGCCATAGGCTTGAGGCAGTGGAGGTGCAGTAACAATTTTGATCAAACAAAAGTAATCATGACTTAGAATTATTGTAGGAAGTAATGCGAGAAGTTTTTTGTTGAGTTTTCATTGCTGCATTTTTTAAAATTTTAAGACAATTAAAAAGTCAATTTATCACCCTAAATTCGCCTTTTCACAGAAGCGTTTAAGACTTTTAAAAATAATAATTGCTCCATTAGTGTTTTCTACACTAAACAGACAATCGTTTACATTAAAGTTGGTTCAGAATAATTTTCCAAATATTTGAAAGTTTGTTTTAAGCAAAATAAACAGAGAATGTTTGATATTTTGCTCCAAAAAGGTGATTGTTTTTGAATAAATTTGTTGAAAATTATTTAGATTTATTCACTGTTATTGAACAGTATTTTATAAGTTAAATTGATAACTCAGCTTAGATCGTCAAAATAATTTTAATTTGTTCACTGCATGACAAATTACTAAACGATTCTGTCCCCAACAAGCAGTGGTGGATATTCAAATTTAGGGGCCCGAGGCAAGGATTTCCAAAAATTGATGTTCTCTAAAAAAGAAAAAGAGTTTTAATCTCGTCTTTCACTTTTTTCTCCCCAAAATCATAGTATCTCTAAAAAAAAAAGGTCTTCACTTCGGTTTCATCTCTGATTTTCCTATTTTGCTCCCAAAATCAAGGTGTTCTCCAAAAAAAAAAAAAAAAAAGGTATTCACCTCGAATCGATCTTGTATCTCCCACTTTTAGTCCCGACTTCATAATAATCTCTAAAATACATCTGCAGCGAAATGAAACTTTATGTGCTATTTTCGAGGGGAGCCCGAGGCAACTGGCTCATTCGCCTCACCCAATATCCACCACTGCCAACAAGGAATCAATTTACTGTATGGTAGAGATTTCGCGTAAAATTTATATACTTAAGACAAACAAAACAATGTTATCTTCATTCTGAAACAACTGCCAGTACCAACTCATTTCTGTCAAAAACGTATAAACGATCAAAGATTTTACAAAATCTGCACAAAACCAAATTTTTTCAACAGTTTTGCGCACAATACAATTTCGAACTTGATGACAATTAAAAAGTTTTTTCAAGCCGTCGTAAGCTTAATGCCATAACGATCCCCGGGCAGTATGCTTCGGTCATAGTGAGCTGGCATATCCGCTTCTATTTCACTGGAGATCTGGCTTGTCAGCAGCGCACAATTTAGCCTTGACAGTACCAAATATATTTCTTTCTTCTTAAGGAAAAATAAAAAAAATACATTTTTTTGCAACAGTAATTTTTGGAAAATTTTTCAGAGGTCAAACTTTTTTAGTCGAACCCGACTGATTTATCTTAAAAATAATTTTCTTTAAGAATTTTTAAACACCGTAAGCAGATGCTTCCGCTTGTTTTCCTTGTATCAAAAAATTCTTGTTAAAAAAAGTGACGCAACACTAAACTTATCGTTGGCTTTAATAATCGTTTTTAAATAACTTTAACATAAAATTTCCTTTTCCACTGAAAAAGATCCGGCTAAACGGAGATAAAGTGTTCGAAGAGAAACTTGTGCAACATCATTATTCATCACATAAAATGACAAAAAAAGCCATGCGTAGATTTTTGATACCGGTAACTTGAATGTTCATAATAAATTCATTAATAGTTTTTTTCTGTTAGTCTTTGCTAAACATAATTCTTGCTTCTCTGTTAATTTCTCAAAATATTTGATAATAATATATTAATGACATCATCTTATTTCTGGAGCTTGTTAACACTAGAATGCCCGAGATAGTCATTTTGTCTACTTGAGGGTTCGCATATTTTTTTGCTATTGTTTTAAGGCGGGTGTCCTGTTGTGACTTTTAATGAATCTGTGAGCTCACAGATTTATCACAGATTCATTAAAAGTCATAGCAGGACACCCGCCTTAAAACAACAGCAAAAAAACATGCAAAATTTAACACCCTCAAGTAGTCAAAATAACTACCTCGGGCATGAGTAGTTGAAACAGCTTTTTTTATAGTAAAAATAAACGTACACAGACCAACTTACTTATCTTCATTATTGTCATTATCCAAAAATCTTTTTTCATCTTTCCATAAACTATTTGCGAGTCAGTTTGACAAACCATGCTTTAGTATCAGTCAAAAATATCAAAAAAGAAAAAAACGCGAAATAAACAAGACACAAGATTGTGCCCAAAAAAATAGCGAAACAACAAAATCTTATTTCGATTGACTCTAATCTTTAAATCAAGACTAATTTAGTTCAGCTTTAGTGAATGACGACGCTAAAAGATTGGACCGTGTTTCTTACGTCAGAGCACAGCTCTGCAGCTTTAATTCCTCGCTGAACAACTGGATGTTCCTTGCTGTCCATCGTTTGAAAACCACGATATTTATCAATCACTTCTTTACGTTGTTTTTGGTACTCAATCTAAATTGATTAAAAGACGTAGTTTATTAATTTATAAGATTATTTATTTGTTTTTAAATAAACTCTACTTTAAATTACAAATGAATATGTATGATCAAAGTTAAACTCATCTCTAACAATTATCAGTTTTATATTTTTGCAACTATAACAAATTATAACAGTCAGCGAGAAAAACTTTAGGAAAAAGAAACAACAATAATTTTATCAAAAGCAATTAAAGTAGTAAATTCAGCAGCTTTGTTTTAACATACAGATTATACAATTATATGCAAAATCAAAAAATGGATAGGAGTAACCTTATGATATAAAAACATAATTCTAAAATTATTGTGCATTCAGCCAAAAAATTTCTATTTTGATATATCAAATTTTTCTATTCTGATCTATGACAGGAAAAAGCTTTATGTTTAGATTTCAAAATAATAGGTCAAACGAGCAACAATGACAACCATTCTAATACGTAAATTTAAATAATCTAATATTATTCTAAACCATGATTTTATTAATATGATATCGTGAAAAAGCTGACATCGCTGGCATTTTTGGCGTTTTCTTTCGCCCGAAGAAATTCAATGTAGTCCAAAGGTAGGTTGTGACTATGTAGCATTTTCTCAGCTTCTTCGACGTATAGAGGCTGTTCAAACAAAAGCGCTTGTGATGAAACTAAAAATATTGTTTGAAATATAAAATAAATAATTTAATGCTCAGATTCTAAACCACGCATACACATTAACAAAAAATTGGTTCCAACTTTAAATATTTTATTATCCCGGATCGCATTTTATATTCTTCAATAACTTTGTTAGATTTTATCTTCTCAATTGTAGCCGGTTTTGATGCTGCGCAAAATTTAGCAAACGTTTTGCAGAATTGATTATTTCATGAATTTAATGTGAGGTTCTTTCTATTCTTTATTGTGGTTTCTCTACTTGAAAATGGTACAGTACTTATCTTGAGAATGTTATTTGCAGAAACTTTTATGAAGGTTGACACATTCGATCTTTTACAACGCAAACAGCGAATAGTTCTCCAAAATACTTAGTGTTGCCGACCTATAGGTTGAATTCGACCAACGATTTTACTACTTTTAAAGATTTTTACTTGAACTTTCTGCTATTAAAGCTTAAATTTTGTACGCCTGGACATAATGCCAAAATTCTTTTCAACAACCTGTTACCCCAAGATGCTTTGTTTTACAAAAAAATTATTGACATTTTACTGCCTATCTTCAATCTCAGCCGCCTTTGTCTCAAACGTTCCACAATTTACAGCTCAGTATACTAGCACGCTGATATGCTACTAAAAGGACGCAAGTGTGATGCTTATTCTGAATGATTTTGTTGTGCCCTTGTAAAAACATTCGCAACAAAATTTGTAAAAGGAATCTTGTTGATTACCGGCAATGGTGACTAAGATTACAAAAGAAAGCAGCAAACAAATCAATGTCAATTGGCCACACGAAAAAAAAGTATTGTTCATAAAATACAGTAAACCTCGGTTGATCCGAATATTCGCCTAATCCGGATAAAACTGAAGATACGAACGATTTCTAATGTTTTTCTTAATCGACAGGTTCGGATAATCAGGATCTTCGCCTATTCCGGATAAAATTGTTTTTTTATATTTATAACCCGGATTTTCCCGCTTTACAACTGCAGCAGGATGTCTTTTGTCAACGTCATAAACATTATTCCACGTTATGGTTTACAAGCGTTGGCTATGTTGCTTGTTACTTGAAATTTAATTCAGTTCAACTTAGATAGTGTGTGCGTTGGTTTGCTGTAATTCGCTTGTCTGCTATAATTCGTTGGTTTGCTATAATTGGTATGTATTTTGTTTAAACTTTATAAATAAATTTGTTTATTTCAAAGAATTATACCATTCAGTCTTTTATATATTCAAATACCGTGATTTTTATTTACATCTTATTATTCTGGATAATGTCTGGCTTGAAACAATAGCATTCAGATAAACCGGATCTTTGCATAATACGGATCAATTTGTGCGTCAAATCGAATCCGAATTAACCGAGGCTTACTGTAATTGTTGCTCTAAACACGGACTACTCCATCTTAATTTTTGCTCTTAGAATTTGCTTTTATGTTATCAAGTTTCTGATCGTTTACTTTATATCCCACCATTACAGCAATCTTTTGATGATGCTCTGATAATGTAAGAGTTAGCGTCGATAAAAACCAAGAGAAACAAAATTTTCTATTTTTAAATTAATTTTGTCCTTATCTTGTAATAAACAAGATGATTTAAAACAAGTTCTTACTTTGCTGACAAGTTTCGACACGTTGCGTGCGTGCACATGCTCTGGATATGAGTTTGCAGGATCAGAAGGAGCTTTTCCACGGATATTCATACGGAAATGACTCTTATACGGCAAATCACTGGCAAGCTTTTGGTTTGACAGCGCATGAAAAATTTCTTGAGTAGCTGTAAAATATTTTTTTAACGTTGATACATTTTTAAACAAAAAAACAAACTCGCATTAATTTGTACTTTTATATACTACTAGTATAACCATTTTAATTTAAAATCATATCTTCAATTAAAATCGCTTTCTACACCAAAGCGTGTCGCAAGTTGACCGTGACAATCTTGCCCGGATTGCTTTTGTGGAACGCAATTCCTTACTTTAAAAATCAAAAATTAAATTTTTCAAGAAATACAAATTAAAACTTTCTTCTAACACAACGGCACAACTCCGATGAAATAATGCAAAAAGTCTTCGCTACAATTAAAATACCAAAAAGCAGTTTTGACAACTACTCGGTAAATAACATTGGAAAACCAAAAAATAATCATTTCTTTAAATCTAATCTCTAAATCTGCTCTCCCTTATCATTTGTACCAAAAACTTATGGTTGAAGAATTTTTTTTGTCAAAAATATCTTCTACAACGACGAAAAGCTTTTACTTTACAAATCAGGATTGACTCGGGAAACATAATGGCGGCTAAGATTACCGAAAAAAAAATTTTGGGATAGAAAAAGGATAAAAAGGACACTTTGAACAAAATAAGACAAAACTAACATAATATGGAAATATTTAGGTCAAGTAATAACTCATGAGTATGACCTGTATTTGAACTAAGTGTTACGCTGATTACGAAAATGTTTATTTTCTAAAAGATTGCCTGTTGCACTTCTGGTATTATTAATGTTGTCCTCAACTTGCTTATGCTTATTTTTCGTGTGCCACTATTGCTACTAAACCGTTTACAATGCAAACAATATTTGCTAGAGTATTATATATTGTGTGGGATCTGTGGAAAACATTTATTACGTTATGCTATTTCTAAACATCCTTAAGACATACTAAACTAATTTGTACTCAAGAAAAATTTCTACTTTTTAAAACGATTTATTTAACTAAAAATTTGCGACCTCAAATATTTGCAGCTGATTCTGAGAATATGGATCCAAAAAAACTATGGCTAAATTGGCGCAAGTTTTTTACAACTTTTATTGTTCATATCTCATGCTGACAAATTGAATCTGCTGTATACAAGTTCATATCACAAGCTGTGTCGTATGAAGAGGCTGTTGAAGTTTTTGTAAGTACTAAATCAAAATCCCCCAACTCTACAGTATATTTGCTGGATCTGCTCTGATCTTCTGTAAGCAGAAGACAGGAGAATCTATCGGCATTTGCAAAAACTAAATCGCTTAAGCATGGATTACGAGTAAACATTGATTATTGTCATATAATCTTTACACAGGCATACAAAGAAGAAGCTATTCCAGAGATAATTTTAATGAAGTCATTATGCGGAATTAGATAGAGCCTAATCAATGACAACAAACCCGCATCAAATTTACATTTGAAGTTAAAACTACTTAAAGAAATGCCTAAAAATACTATTAATTTTTCTTTTTTGCAACAGTAAATATCGCTGAAAGACAATCTAGTGCTTCTTCTTCTTTCGGCCATTCCCTTCAGTCAGGGGTAGCCACGGGGTATCATTTTTCTCCAAACAGTCCTGTCTTCAACGTCCGTCTCCTTCACTTACATCCAGAAATCTTCTCTTTGCCCCCCCTCTTTTCCTCTTTTCCGGTAATTCCATCTCTATCACCCTTCTTGCTACATACTCCTGGTCTCTCCTTATGACATGTCCATACCACCTCAGCCTGCCCTCCCTCATCTTCATTTCTAACCGTTCTATCTTAACAGTACTCCTGATGTACTCGTTTCTAATCTTGTCTTTTCTCGTCACTCCCATAGCAAACCTCAACATTTTCATCTCTGCGACTTCCATCTCTTCCACTTGTTTCTTTGTGACTACCACCGTCTCAAGTCCATACACCATTGTTGGTCTCACCACTGAACTGTACACTTTTCCTTTTACTCTAGCTGGTAACCTCCTGTCGCAGATTACTCCCGATACTTTCTCCATCCGTTTTATTCTTCCTGCACTCTCCTCTTTACCTCCCTCTCACAACCACCACTTTTTTGCACCCTTGATCCTAAATACTTAAATTCCTTTACTCTTGGCACTTTTGTATCCTCCATTTTCACTGTTTCGTCGTCGTTTCCTCCATTCATGCACAGATATTCGGTCTTTGACCTACTTACTTTATCACTGCAAACAGGAGCGGACTTGACGCTGATCCCTGGTGCAGTCCAACCTTAACCTTGAAAATTTCTGTAGTTCCTACTGCACACTTCACCACTGTTTCGCTTTCCTCGTACATATCCTGTACAAGTCGCACATACTTTTCCACCATTCCTGACTTTCTCATAGAATACCACAACTCTTCCCGCGGAACCCTGTCATAAGCTTTCTCTAGGTCTACGAATACACAATGTAGCTCTGTTTGATCTTCCCTGTACTTTTCTATCAACATTCTTAAAGCAAACATGGCATCGGTGCTTCCCTTTCTTGGCATAAATCCATATTGCTGTTCACTGATCTCTATTCTATCCCTTAGCCTGGCTTCAATTCCCATACCTTCATTGTGTGGCTCATTAGCTTTATGCCTCCGTAGTTTCCACAGCACTGTGCGTCCCCTTTGTTTTTATAAAATGGGATAAGCACAAGTGTCCATCTCTCCCATGCACTTCCAAACTTCTACTGGCAACTCATCTGACCCAGCCGCTTTACCTTTTTTTATCCTTCTTAGTGCATTCTTCACCTCTTGTCTACTGACACAATTTACCTCTTCGTTAACCACTTCTGCTTCCTCTGTCCGAGGCTCTCTGTTATTTTCCTTGTTCATCAGTTTCTCAAAGTATTCCTTCCATTTCTTTAACACGGCCTCCGAATTTACCATAACATTACCATTTTCATCCTTTATAGCCCTCACGTGCTCTACATCTTTTCCTGCTCTGTTTCTCTGCCTAGCCAATCTGTACAACTCCTTTTCACAAATCTAGCATACAAATCGTCATACGCACGTCCCTTTGCCATCGCAACTGCCTTCTTTGCCTTACTCTTCTTTTCTTTGTAGATCTTTTTAGTATTTTTATCTCTTACTTTGTCCCATGCTTTTTTTGCCTCTTTCTTTTCTTTTATACTCTCATGAACTTCCTCATTCCACCACAATGTCTCCCTGTCTCCTTTTCGTTTTTCAAATGCCACTCCCAGCACAGTTTCAGCTGTTTTTCTTAGCATTTCCGCTATTTTGTCTCACTCATCAGGTAACCCCTCCTTGCCTCCCAGAATCCTGGTCATGTCTTGTCTAAACGCTTCTTGACAGCTTGTCTCCTTCAGTTTCCATCTTCGTATCTTTCGCTTTACTTTCTCTGCTTTTTTCTTTTTCACCATAAGAGCCATTTTGCATATCACCATATGGTACTGCTTTGCGACGCACTCATTCACTATTAGCTTAAAATCGCATATTTCCTTCAAGTTCCTCCTTCTGCACATCACATAATCTACTTAGGTACTTTTGGTTTCGGTTGGGTTTATTACTTTTTTGTTGTAAAGTTGTCCTAAAAAAATACCGTTTTTTGGTCATTTTTTTGGTCAAAACTTATTAGAAAAGTGATCAAAAAGCAAGCTGAATGTTCTATTTATTGAAATGTTTCCCAACGTGGGGCGTATGCCCCACAAAAAAATTAATATTTTAAGAAAAAATTCGATTTTTAGAAATTGGATACAGTTTGAAAGGCATGATTTCTTTATTTTTAGTCTTTATTTTTGAATTAAGACAAAAATTAAGAATATATACAGTAATTAAAAAAAGTGAGGATCTTCTTTTTTTTAGTCATCACTAGATTTTTGGAAAAAATATGCGACATTTTGTCATATCTATTGCAATGCCATAAGATCGTGATTTGGCAAAACTGTATTGCTCCCCCAAAAAGTTTTCGGCTGGTACGGCTATGTATCACTACATAGAAAACATCAAGGTTTGAGAAGGGATTAGGTGGGCTTGGCCAAAAAAGGTTGGGAAACACTTATTTACAGGCAGGATTCATGAGCTTTGAAATCAGTCAATTGAATTGTTTGAACCGGCATAAGTAGAATCGAGTACGTATTCGCGTCCGGCAATTTTCAACGCATAAAGAAACTGTTTTTGGCCACAAAGAATCGGTTACAGAGATCTGATGAAAACAGCTTTCAAAGTTGCCAAAATTCAATGCGTACGAATCCTGTAAATAAAACATCGAGCTTGCTTTTCTATCATGTTCAACACTTTTTTCTGAAAAATGTTGACTTGAAAAGTACTTTTGCTTTGAAACAATATTCTTCAAGGCTACCTTAAAAAAAAAAGAATAATGAATCCACCCGTAGTCAAAGCCATTTTTAAATTCTGTACTACTTGACATTTGTTTCAATATACAGTAAATTTTTTTACAGGGTATGTTTTCGTTTCACTTATATCCTATTCCTTACACTAAACAATCTATTCGACTAATAAAACAAATGGTTTTTAGATAAACAATTATATTATGTTGGCTTAAAATAATCATTATTTCAACAAAACTTAATTTAAGCAGTGTCGTGCGCTAAATAATATACATAAGTTAAAATACTTTTGATATTTTTTTAGTTACTGTAAGAATCACCCAACAATGTTGGCAACATTCAATTGCTTGCTCACAAACAGTAAAATCTGGGAGTCTTGCTCATACTTCTCAAGATTTTAGAGCTTACTTATTTACAACAATTAAAAAAACCAAATCATTTAAAATTAAAAACGTACATGTATCTAAATTGTATTCTTGCATTTTTCTTTTTGCATCACTTTTGTAAGTTTTATTGCTCAGTAAAGGACGCAAAGTTTTAGAAATAAGCATTTCCGGAGTTTCTTTAACTTGAATTCTATTTTTTCCTTTAGTTGTTTCATATTCTTTCCGATAAAGTTTCTACAAAGATGAATTTACTGACAACAAAAAGTTTATACAATTTAAGTTTTAAAGTTAAATGCTTTACTAATTTTTTAGAATGTAACAATTGACTGTAGTTGCAGTCAATAACATAATCTAATAAACAAAATAAAGCCGTCAATAAAATTTAATCATATTTTTAAGTAAGCATGCCTGAAATGGTTTTTATTTATATCTTTTGATAGATTTTCAAGCAAGTACAATAATTAAGAACTAAGAATAGCAATCGCGATAAAAATTATTTTATCGATTTTTATATTTTGCATTCATTCAAACGAGAAAAACAATTCAACAGATTTTAACAATGACATTGAACTGATGGAAAATGTATGTAAACATGTTTGATCGGTTTGTAATAACATTGTCAAATAAATATTTAAAATTCTAGACATACATCCGACGTAAGGTCTTTGATTTCTTGATTAAATTTGTATTGTTGAGTGTCAGCAACGTTAAATTGATTGTTGCCTTTGATATCTTCGTAATCTTTCTTGTAAACAGCCTGAGAATATAATAAAAATATTGGTGATTAGCATTTGCTTTTGCAAGTCAAAAAGTTGTTTCTTACATTGCTTGAAGTTTTATTTGCTTCAACGGCAGCTTCATAGCCAGGAGTTATATGAACAGGAAAATATACATAAGATTTATCGGATTCCCAATCTTCTTTGTAGATTTTCTATAAAAACGTTTTTTAAAAAATTTATTTTCATCCAAAACAAAAAAAATATGAATTAAAAATTATTTCTAAAATTGGAAACGAAACAGAACCTAACATAATGCGTAATTCACCCGCATTGCTTTCGGTTTAACTAATAATTTAATCTTTAAATTTAAATATAGTAAATACTGATAAATTTAGATTTCATTAAGTTTAAAGTTTTAAAGTATAATATTGTTATAATTTCTAATTAATTTGTAAAACAATGAAATTTTCATATTTGAAATAGTTGTTAAAAGTCTCTCAATTTTACATATTTATTTCAAGGATAAATATTCATTGAGAACGCTCTGATTGCAATTATTTCAAGGTGACTATTATTATAACATTCGTTTATTGCAGTTGTTTTTTAAGTATAATAATTAGTAAATGTTACGGAATGCCAGCAGATGACAAATAAGTAAAAGCAGCGTCGTCGGGTGATTAGAGCGTTGTGCTTGCGTTCAAAATGGTATCGGTTCAAAACCTACTCGCGCCATTCTGTTGTGTTCTTGGAAAAGACACTTTATGGCACTTTTCCCTGCTTGGCGGTCTTGGCAAGCAGATATAAATTTCAGCCATATCTCTATAAACACTAAAAAACTAATAAACAATTTCAACCGGACAGCAATATCTTGGCATCTCCGGAAGCAGATCGGGGTAATTGCTCACCCTATGTATTAGAGCTTTCGTTGCTTTCCTGCGAGTCAGAAGGATAAATACGAAGATAAAAAAAACGAAATGAAAAGAAAAGCACACTGATACAAATCTTTTGAAATAAGCAAATGAGGAAAATTGCGATAATTTTAAATAAAGAAAATTAATCAGCCTCACAATGAAAATATGGAAAAAAGTGTAAAAAAGATAGTGAAAATTTGTCAACAGCAAATTGGTTTTATGCGAGAAAAACATACCACAGATGCTTTATTTTGTCTCAAGAATGCTATTCGAAAAATATTGAGTAGGCCAGTAAGTGCTTCATTGCTTGTTTATAGTTTTGAAAAAGCATCTGACGTCATGCTTAAGAAAAATATTGGTACTACTTGAAGAAAGCTGGCACGATGAAAAAAGATGTGATTGTGGTTCAAGAAATGTAAGAAGCAAGTAAAACGACGATTTTATGTGCTATATAAAAGCGACAAAATACTATTGTGTATGGATAGGAAATAGGAATGTACCAAGGATCAGCATTAAAGCTTTTTCTCTTTACAATAGCGATGGGTTTAGTGATAGTTGTTAATATAGTAGAGAATAACAATATGACGGTTGAATTGAAAAAAATTTCCATAATTTAAAATGAATGGAAAGAAAGATCTGATTTTGCAAATTTTTGAAACTTTTTTGTCATATTGCTTCATACTAATTAAAATTTAAAAAAATTGTTATTGAAACAAACTTTTTCGTAATATGCAATATAAATAAAGAAATATTACATTTTATTTCACCTTGGCTCAAATTAAAAATTAAAAAATGCTAAAAAAGAAAATTAAAAAGTTTTATAAACAGGTTTAGTGGAAAAATTGTAATTTTTGTAAGCAAATTGGTAAAAAACTTTAACTAAGAACTTACATCGGAAGCCAACTGTGCTGCTTTAATTCCTTGAAGAACAATAGGATGTTCCTTGCTATCCATGGTTTGAAATCCTCGGTAGTTACTAGCAGCTATCTTACCTTGTTTCTGATATTCATTCTACATATAAATCAAATTATTTAATTTAATTAGGCTGTTTTTTTGCAACATTGAGATAAATTGATTTCTTACATTGCTGACGTTTTTTGTATTTTCTTTTGCCCTGACAAACTCAGGATAATCCAACGGTAAATTGTGTTGATGCATTATCTTGCCGGCATCTTTGACGTAGTTAGTCTGAAATTTTTCCATTTATAAATTTAATTTTTTATTAAGTTAGTATCGGTCACATGAAACTATTAAATCAAAATAACTTTTATTATTTGACATTTTGTCTACTTTTTACTGCAATCTATGTTTTAATATACTATCAGCCATAATTGACATCTGCTAAATGAGCAATTGTTTTGAAATTAAAATATTAGATTGATGTAATGTTTTTGAAAATCTAATATTTTAATTTCAAAACAATTGTTTTAAATTTTTTGAAATACAGGTAAAAACTTCAATGGTGGGCTTCTTATTTGGATGGTAAAACTTATGGATTTTTTGGATGGTAAATTTGGATGGTAAAACTACGTATGTAAAACAGTTTGCACATTGTTAAGTTACAAACCTTTTTCTATATTTTCCAATTAAAAAAGTATTGTACAATAAATTAAAAAAGCTAAAAAAATTGTTAAATAATATTTTTTGATATTACCTCTCACAAGAAAAAAGCTTCTACTGCCAATAGTAACTAAAGTTGTAACGTGAAAAGACGGCTGAATGCAAAATGTATTGATCTTTGTGATCTTGGAATTTTGCTATAAACAACATTGTTGGAGATAGCTCGTTTTCTGCATTACATTTTTTAGAACAGGCATGACTTTTGAACTTATTCAAACATGCATTTCATGAATGTGATTGTGGGCAGCAAATCCCAAGATACTAAACCAGGTTTTTTACATTTTGTCTAATATTACCCAGTATCTTGTCTAGATTTCTAAATGTCACAGCTTTACTTGGGAATCTTAAAAGACCAGTTGAACTTGGTAACCCAAATACCATCGCTGAAGCAAAGCTGTGTTTATTATTTTTTTACCGGCTTAAGGAATAGTTTGCCGCGAGACTGAAGTTCTTAATACACTTAGTTCTGGCTAAGCACGAATGAATTTTCTCGAGAACTTCTCTCAACAGATAGCAAGAAACCACTGTTTCTTACTATAAAAAATATATTATTCACAAATCAACAAACTCAATCAATTCTCGTTAAAACTTGACTCTCAAGCTTCAAAACTTTAAGGCAATTTACAGCGACAATAACTGCAAATAATTATTCCAAATTTTTGCTGACTAACTTTAAGTATAATTAGCACCCCGATGGCTAACAATATAAACTTTATAGTTCGTCCAAACAATTCTATCTCACTATAGAATTAACTTTCAAGGCATCAATCTGATTATAAAACAACTAAATACTGTACACAACACCAAAAGATTTTTTTTTATATCTCTATATTTATCCTCCTGACTCGCAGGAAAGCGACGGAGGCGCTAATACATAAAGTAAGCAATTACCTCGATCTGCTTCAGGAGATACCAAGATATCGCTGTCCGCTTGTAATTTAATAGAGATATGATTCTTATCCTTTAAGCAGATACGAACACTCAGCTAAACTCAATTAGCTAGAATGAATAAAAAACAACTGCGAGCTATATATGTATATAAATCAGCCAAAATTCTCAATAAAAATCAAAGATAGCTAAACGAACAAGAATTGTTAATTTAATTATTATGCAAATTTTAGCAATCGAACAAAGAGGTTTATGACGTCACTGTCACACTTCATTCATAATTTTAATCGTAACGATGTAATTTATCCCCGTTATAGTAATTCGTAGTGAGAGGTAAAGAAGGTTGTGAGAGGGAGGTAAAGAAGAGAGTACAGGCATGGAATAGATGGAGAAAAGTATCGGGAGTAATCTGTGACAAGAGGTTACCAGCTAGAGTAAAAGGAAAAGTGTACAGTTCAGTGGTAAGACCAGCAATGGTGTATGGAGTTGAGACAGTAGCAGTTACAAAGAAACAAGTGGAAGAGATGGAAGTCGCAGAGATGAAAATGCTGAGGTTTGCTATGGGAGTGACGAGAAAAGACAAGATTAGAAACCAGCACATCAGGAGTACTGTTAAGATAGAACGGTTAGGAATGAAGATGAGGGAGGGCAGGCTGAGGTGGTATGGACATGTCATGAGGAGAGACCAAGAGTATGTAGGAAAAAAGATGATGGAAATGGAGCTACCAGGAAAGAGAAAAAGAGGGAGACCAAAGAGAAGATTTTTAGATGTGGTAAAAGAAGATATGAAGGAAGTTGGTGCGAAGGAGATGGACATTGATGACAGAAAGATGTGGAGAATGATGATACGCTGTGGCCACTTCTGACTAACGGGAAAGGCCGAAAGGAGAAGAAGAAGAAGAAGATAGTAATTTGTATTATAAGAGAAATAATTGCGTCTCTTTTAGCGCTGCCGTCGTATTATCCGATTCGCTCTATTGCTCGATATATGTATCTTCTTTTCTCTTTTTTCTCTTTGTATTGACGTAATATGTTTTTAACTAACGTCATTGTGCTAGAAGGTTCGCGTATATGCCACTTGATTCGAGCGTAACGATCTCTCCAGGGGGTTCTGCCTAAATCTCGAATTTACGAGAAAGTTTACGTCACGTGATTTTGGTTTCTATATAAAGCCGACGCGTAGCGAACTATTAAGATTAGATGTGATTTTGAGACGACTCGAGTGGAAGTATTTGGTTGGGCGCGGGAGGCCCTTTAGTTTTTGTATTGGTCGTCGAGTGTTGAATTTATTTTGTGCCAGTGGTTGGCAGTTTTGTTCTACAGAGGTAGAATTATTTGCGTTGATTGAGTCAAGTTATAGTGTTGATTTTCGCTTTGCAGTGTGGCAAAGCGTGGAATAGAAGTTTGGTCGGACGTGATTTTTGTAATACATTCGTTCTTATTAGAGACAGTGGTCTCTGTTTGTTGTGAAGAAAAGTCTTCAGCGAAACCAATCCGAGCTTTCGTTAAACCAACTGTACAAACCGTCAGGCTCATAGCAAGACTACTTCTTGAGCCGGAATAAAATAAAATTTAGACACAGCTTTGTTTCAGCGCAGGTATTCGGGTTACCTAGCTCAACTGGTCCTTTGGGATTCCCGAACAAAGTTTGTGACGGTCACAAACACCATTATATTATTAAATACAAAAACACGTTATGTAAGTATAAAATAGAACTAGCTTAACATTAATGGAATTTACCAATCTTCCTCGAACACACCAGAAAAACTACGTAATAATGCCGAAAAACGCCACAATCCCTAGCTTCAGTCAATCAATGCGCTTTGAATAAAACAGAAAAACAACTCTATTTAAGAGAAGCGTTCAGAAAGTAATGCAACCAGGTTTCTTTTCATGACATTGAGCTTTAAAGGTACACAAATCGTGCATTACAAGAAAGTATATAGCATGAGCGTTTCATAGTTACTTCTCGATGTAATCTTCCACTTTCCGAACCGCCTTTTCCCTCCTTTAAACGAGTGCACATATTCCTTTATTGTAAAATTCTACAGGCTGCGTTTTTAACCACTTCCTAACAGCAGTTTTGACCTCTTCATCACTGGAAAAATGTCGCCCCCTCAAACTTTCTTTGAAGGCCCAAACAAATGGAAGTCAGAAGGTGCCAGGTTTGGCGAATATGGGTGTTGTGAAATTGTTGTCCAGCCAAAGGAGCTGATGATCTCACGGGTTTTGAGGCTGGTGTGAGGCCTAGCGTTGTCACGTGGCAATAAAACCTTAGACATTTTCAAAGCAGGTCGAACTCTTCGTATTCTTGCTTTCAAATTTTTTAATGTATTGATGTAAACATCTGAATTGATTGTTGCTCCTTTGGACATACCAGTATCACACTAACACTATCCCAGAACACAGTCATCATTACTTTTCCTGCAGACTGTTGAGATTTAAACTTCTTCGAGTGTGGTGAGGTGGAATAACGCCACTCCATTGATGCTCTCATTGACTCTGGTTCAAAGTGGTGAACCCAAGTCTCATCTCCGGTCACTATTTGCTGCAAAAAAGTTTTGCCACAATGGCAATACTCCAGAAGTTCATAGCAAGCTTCTAGCGGGATTGTTTATGAGCCTTTGTGAGCTGCCTTGAGGCACACACTTTTGAATAACCCAGGGTATTCATGATCTTCACAGCATTCCCTGCACTGACTCCTAATGACTCAGCAAGCTCATTAGTAGTGAGTGTCTGTTTTTCTTAATCAATGGATCTGCCTGATCAATGTTAGCAGAACTGTGAGCAGAAGATGGCCTACCACTCCTTGGCCTATCGCAAAGATCGCTTTCAGTAGGTTCTTCCTGTCCATCATTGATTCGCTTCACCTACCTCGTCACTGTACTGTAGTCTATCGCACCGTCACCATACACTTGCTTTAGACTTCTGCTTTATGTTCTGAGCTGTTTCTCCCTCCGATAGTAGAAATTCAATAACATCTCTTAGCTTCTGCCGATATTGTTTTGGGGGAATCATGCCAGTTTTACCTTCTAGCAAAGAAGACACAGAGGGATTGCTTAAAATTTGAATCGCAGTTTGCAATAATTCAAACCCTTATTTTTTTACAAAATCTGTAAACCTTAGTTACCAATATATAATTTGTAAAAGAATCAGATGCTAGTTAAATGAATGCTGCAAGAAATTAAATCAGTTGCATTGCTTTCTGAACGCCCCTCGTTGTTTCATTGGTACCTTGCATTGCAAGATTTACTTCATGCAAGTGACCAAAAACATCGGAAAGATATGCCATTCTTTCCATCCAACACTGATCTTTTAGTTCAGCTGAAAGTTGAAAAGGATATTCAGATAGAAAAAACATGATTTCTTCACGTAATTCGAAAAACCGTGGTAACACTTTTTCTCAAGATAACCAGCGGACTTCAGTATGCAGCAATAAAGTTTCATGAGTGCTTCCCATACTTTCACACAATAACCGGAAGATTTTTGCATTCAGTAATCGTGATTTAATAAAATTAATCATTTTAACAACATTGTTTATTACTAATTTTAAATTTTCAGGCATACGTTTTATTACTGATGTTTGACGATGGAGACAGCAATGGATACTTCCAGTATTATCATTTTTTTAAAATTCTAGTCACACAACCTGAAATGTACCCAACCATAGCTGCAGCTCCATCACTGCAAATACTTAAGCAATACTTCCATGAAATTTTATTTTTCTCCATAAATAATCAATTACGTTAAATATTGCTTCCCAGTAATATTACTCTCCAATGTTTTGCAAATTAATAAATTTTCTTCAATCCGGTTCTCATAATTATACCACACAAATACAAGCAAAGCTGCTAAGCCAGCAAGGTCTGTAGATTCGTCCATTTAAAGACCGAATGTTGAAGCCATTTTAACTCGTCTTGTAAGCTATGTTTCACAAAAATTTCACAGCGTATGAATACGTTTTGATACAGTGTTATTTAAAAGCGGCATTTTATCAATATGTTTGATGTATTTTTTATCTATCATGCATTCTACCAAATCTTTGGCCCATGGCTTTATCAAATCCTTTGAAAGTTTATGTGCTGCACCTGCTTTCGCAAGTCGATAACTAATTTGATAGGAAGCATGTAAAGCATCTTTATTTGTAGAAACGTAAGAGTAAAATGAAGTTTTTCTTTGATTTAATTCTTAACACTTTCTTTTAAAATACTGCTCATTAGATTTAGAATGTTTTAAACTCGGATGTATTGCTTCCAAATGTCTTTTTAGTTTATCTGAATTTAAACTGTTATTACTTAAGATTTTTCCACATTCAACAAACAAAGCCCTTGGTTCATTCTTATCACCTGTCCATGTGAACCCATAAGAAATGAAAGCCTCATCATATTTTCTGATTTTCTTTTTACTTATTGAAGCTTTTGAAGATAAACAAGCTATAGTCTCAGTCCTACTAACATAATCATCTGTGCTACTTAGAAGCTGTTTTTTGGCATTTGACTTTTCAGTATGTTTTAAATTTAACCACTTATTCATAAGGATTTGAAAAAATTTAATTTATTTTAATGAAAAATATAATCATGCAATAAATTAATTTTGCTACACAAGTAATCTATTAAAAAAGCACTCATTTAATCTCTATAATATGCCGAATATATAGAACCACTTCTAATTTTTATTGACCAAAACTAAAAACTCAGCGTTTCTCATTTACAAACTTTAAATCATTCTACCCAGTAAATTAAACAGCAAACCATTCTGAAACATTTTTAAATGACAGGCAATAAGATTTTTTTAAATGTGGGTGTCATCAATCAGCTCGTAATTTTAAATAGTCCCGTGGATGCTATAATTCGGTTTAATTACTTACTATCCACCATCTAATTAATTTTTAATATTGTTTTAAAAATTAATAACTTATTTTGACAATGCTTTAATTTTTTACATCTAAGAGCCTCACCACCAAATAACTGCCGTTTTCCAAACTGGGACCCCTGCCTGTTTGGGAAACCTGCCGTAGATGACCGTGACCTGACATTTGATCGAAATGACACTTGATTGAAACCATAATCGATTGAATTACGACAAAAACTTTTTAACGATATATTAAAAAGCCATCATTTTTTAACAAGAAAGCTAAAAATAACATTTTAACGATTTTTTTTATTTTTATTGTATGAAGCAATTTTATTGCAGCCGGACGGAAGATATTCTATTTGTCCAGTTACAATTTGGTGTTTGGCAACCAGGTTTAAAAAACAATTTTCGTTATAATAACAAAACTTCTTGTTAAAATTAATCAAAAATCGTATGTTTTTAATAATCTGTTGTAATTTAAACCATTTTTGTTTTTAGTTCTTACACCGTAAAAATAAAAAAATTTCGGTGAAATTTTCAAAGCTTTAAAAAGAAATTTTCGCTCAATTTAATTGCGATCGGAAAATTGTAATTTCTGTCTAACCAACGTAAGACCAATAGCACGGATGGAAATTTACAGATTAACGCTATTGAGATTGGAGGGAGGGCGGAAAGTGCCCGGGCTGTTAAAAAAATCCTGTGATGTTTTCAAACAACCAATACAATTTGTCTTCGAATTCTATGACTTTTCTAACTTTTTATTCATTTGAAAGTTGGTGCTATTCTTGAAAAAAATGCGTACCTGCTTTGGGTGATGCCTAGGTATTGTTGTTTTCTTTTCATTCTTTAAAAAATATTCTCTTTAAACCTATGAAAACCTATATTAAAAAACTAAGCTGAAAAATGAATTTTGCTATAAAAACTGACTTATTACTTTCTAAAGCGAAATATAGAACAACTTAAGAGTCATCATAAAATGAGAGACGAGTTTTAGTTTCCCACCAAAACCAAACTCGAGTCTTTACAACACTGGTTCTAATCAATGAGTCTTTGCAACACTAGTTTTAACCAATGAGTCTTTGCAACACTACTTTTAATTCTAATCATTTAAAAAAAAAAAATAACCTAAGCCAGTGTTTCTCAACCGTTTATGGTTTATGATTCCCTTTCAGAAATGCTCAAACATGTATGGCTCCTTGCTCCACCGAAAACACAACTTAGTCAAAAACAAATTGGCTTCTTTCCACTACGAGCGTAGAAAGGACTATTTTTAGTTACTTTTATTAATTTATTTTGCTTCACTTAGCGCTTAAGCGCAAAAAGAAGTAAAAAATTAATAAAAAAAACAAAGAATGCACCATTCCACGCTCGTTAACCGATGGGTTCTGTTTTAATAATTCTAATTTAGAATAACAGAGACTGCTAAAATATAGAAACCTACACAAGTAAATCAAGTGTTGTTTTTTCGATTAATTGTTGTTTCGATCTACTGTCGTTTCGATCAACTGTCATTTCGATCAAATGTCGTTTCGATCAACTTTCGGTCGATCAAGTGTCGTAGTACCGTGGACGACACTTTTTAGTGGTGTCCGACTACAATTCGTATAATTTCCCAGCATTTAATCATCGGCGTGCGCGATGCACAGTGCCGCTTTTTTGTTACAGAAATGCATTGAATGTGCCTTCAAATCTTTGAGAAAAAATTTTCAAATAATGGTGAAGAGTTATTGGTTTTAGTATTTAACACTTGATTATGTGCAAACATGCTATAATACGATTCCCTTAATGTTTGGCATCGTTTTTTTGATTACTAATGTTTTTTCCATGGACTTTGTATCTGATTTAAATAAAAATAAATGTTAATTTAAAAATTTTTTACAGTCATGATTTTAACCAGCCAAAATAAATAGTATCAATCACTGGTTCTTTCACTATTTCTAACTATTTTTATGAAAAAAAGAATTGTTTACAAACAATAAACAAATTAATGCAAAGTCACGAAGATTGCTGCATTCTCAAGGCAGATAAGACGCGAGTATTTCAACTTCATTGCACTTTGCTTTTAGTACAGAATTTGACTACATTTCTAGCACTTCCATTACAATACATTGTCTTTGTTTATAAGTCAAGAAGCTGAAAATAACGCAAATGGGTCATGAAACAAGGTAAAATTAGAAAATCTTTTCAAGTCTCGCTAAAGAGTTTTAATAAGATTAGTACATTTCTTTATTTTCAATTTAAGATTTTGAATTGACTGATCTCCTGTTTTTGAATAGCTTGCATTGCAAAAATATGTGCCGAAATTTTATTGAATAACTGCAATTTTTACAAGGTTAATTTTGTAATTAAGCATTGGATAGCATCATACATTTGAGTAACTACTTAATTCTTTCTTGTAAAATAAATTTTAGATTATTCAAGTCTTTGGTAGCAATGTTAGATCCTGAATCCAACTTTATTCTTCGCGTTTTTGGACGTCAAGAACCAAGACAAATTTATTGTAATCTCTCCTGAATTAGATTTTCAAGATTTTATGAAAAAATAACCCAAGTATGCCATTATAAAAGAAAAAAATCAGTAAATTAATTTTTCTTGTCCTCCAGCATTTGAGTAAGCTGACTATAATTTAATTCTCAATCACAAATAAAGTTAACTTTTTGTGACTATAACTTAAAAACGTGGCCTAATTTTAAAATTTTTGAAAATAATTTTTATTGATAACTAATGCATTAAAATGAGTAGACGATGTATCTAAATAAGAGTCCTTTATCTTTTTTTCTTTTTAATTGTTAAAAATATGTTTTTCGGCTGCAGTGCATCGGTTGATCAGTCAACAAATTTACCCGAATCCAAGTCTTAGGTATATAAAAGCTGTTCAAATTTATTTAAGGGTACTACTACAGTTTATCAAAGAACGGTTTGTTAAAACGACAATTTATAAATAACAGCTGATTTTACTGTGAAGTTTCTATGATTAAACTATCTCTGTTATTTTAAACTAGATTTATGGAAATCAGAGTGCCGCTGTATGAAGGCAAGTTGTTTTTTTATTTTTTAATTTAGTTGTTTTTTTAGATTGTTTTGTTTTAGCGAAGTGTTTGAAAAAATTAAAAAATCAATTGATTAAAACCAAAATTTGTTTGGTTTTGATTAATTAAGTTTGTAATTTATTCTTAAAATTCTGGATGTATGCGTTGGAAAGAAGAGGAATGAAAGTAAAAAGGTCAAAGACCGAATATCTGTGCGTAAATTGACGAAATGACGACGAAACTGTGAAGATGGAGGACACAAAAATGCCAAGAGTAAAGGAATTTAAGTATTTGGGATCAACAGTGTAAGAAAGTGGTAGTTGTGGGAGGGAGGTGAAGAGGAGAGTGCAGGCAGGATGAAACGGATGGAGAAAAGTATTGGGAGTAATCTGTGACAGGAGGTTACCAGCTAGAGTAAAAGGAAAAGTGTACAGTTCAGTGGTGAGATTAAGAATGTAGATGAGGGAGGGCAGGCTGAGGTGGTATGGACATGTCATGGGGAGAGACCGGGAGTATGTAGCAAGAAGGGTAGTGGAAACGGAGTTACCGGAAAAGAGGAAAAAAGGGGGGCCAAAAAGAAGATTTCTGGATATAGTGAAGGAGGATATGGAAAATTGGGTGCGAGGGAGAAGGAGGTTGGAAACAGGACGCTGTGGAGGAGTATCATACGCTGTGGCAACCCCCCGATTAAAGGCAAAGGTTGAAAGAAGAAGAAGGACACATAATTTTTTACAGAATTATATCTGACAAAACACTTTTTTAGATTTAGCAATCAAGAGGGGTATTGTAGAACTAGCAACAACAGCAGCAACATCATCTTTGCGAAGTTTATTAAAAGAAAACTTGATTTACGTTTGGCTTCAGCGGCTTGAATTTAAGTATGGATAATGGACCTTAATATTTATCATACTTGGCCAGGGGTACCGGAACCGGGGAGCGATTGCCCTTGCTTTTTAATATTCGTAAAACGCGGGGCACAGGAGGGAAGATTATGCCTTTTGAAATTCGTATCACAGAAATATTTTTTAGATCTGCTCTACAATTAGCCTATATAATATATAATCTTGATTCAACAATGTTTGTAAAATTACAAAGACAACCATGAACCATAGCACACCAATGGAAGTCAAGATAAAAGTCTTAACATTTGCCATAAAGTCATTAATATCTCAAGCGACCTAACCTTCTGACAAACTCCCTATTCTACTTAAATCAGTAAACTGAATTATATCTAAACAAAAAATTGACTTTCCTGATAGCGCTTTTTTTGCTTTTGCTGTTTTACAAAAAGAATTTTTGGATTAATAGCCAATTTTCGATTCATTAACTAATGGCAAATAGTCAGACACCACAATTATACCAAGCGTTCTAAAAGAAGAATAAAACATCAGACAATTTCTAAATGCTTACAAAGAAAAAAAGTTTCTTGGAACAATTATTTAAATTTTGATTAAGAAACAAAAAATTGTGGGGCTAACCTAATTTTAACAAGTAGCACAAGCTGTCAGACTTAGGCAACTCAATACATACTTATAGCCGACATTTAGATCTGAAAATAAAAACACCAATTCTTAACCCTTTTATACGTTCCCTACGTGCTGGTACATATATGTACCACTACGCCATACTGATGCAGTCGGAGAAAATTGCAACCGCTGCTCAGGAAAAACCGCAAAGTAGCAATGGTAGTGAACGTGTTAAAGGACGGTAATACCTATGTGTACCATGACTGTGATTGTAACAGTGTAATTTTAAGAGTTTTGTTCTTTCTGATATGCTTGCAGAAGAACTTGCAGACCTACAGTACATGTTTGTATTAAGTTATTTAACAAAGAAAGTACCACGCCTCTGAAAAAAGCAACAAAGATATCAACAGTTTGCAAAGTTTTTAACAAAAAGTCGACCAGAAAAATGACTTTTGAAATACATAAATCGCTTCAAATTTACTGCGGCATAGCTCTCGTTTCGGCTTCTGCAGAAGAGTTGCAGTATCATTAGAAGAATTATAACATGGCTTAAAAGCACCATGACAGGTAGCAATCTTGGTAATCGAATGTTCGCAAATATTCGTATGAACTTGTTGGACGATGTCAATTTACAAGGTGTTGCAGGTGACTTTGCTCAAGTAAGCGAAACGCTAATAAATTATTTTGGTTTATATTAATCGTGCAGCGTTTAATAATTGACGTCATACCTTGATATAAAAGGCCATTCATTTTCATGTACGAGGTAATTATGTTTTTTCTTTTATGCAATTGTTAACAGAACAGAACAGAACAGAACAGAATTTATTGTTAACAGTTCTTTAAGTTTTTTATTGTTCTATTAATATTTAACCCTTTCGTATTCTTGATAGCGTAAATATTTCAGTAAATTGCGTTGTGGTTAACTAAACCAAGACCACCTAGAGAAGAAGGCCTTTCGCTTCGTTTGGTGACGTCATGCAGTTAGGCAATAACGAAATCGTGGCTGCCAACTGCTTTGTTTAAATCAATTAGATTACAGACTATGCTGTGTCCACGTGCGTTATAGCGAGTCATTTTACATGTAAGTTTGTGCAGTTTGTTTGATAGTCAATGAGCAGGTTGGAAGTAGCAACCAAAAAAGAAAGATTTAAGAAAGTGAGGATTAAATATGAATTGTTATTGCATTTGTTGGAACAAAAAGTTACAGAACTTTTTCAGAAATAGATCTTCAGTTTTAATATAGCTCATTTTACTGTGATTGTAATAGCAGATGAGCAAAGTTTTCTAACGTTTCCGAACCTGTAATTAATGTGTGATTATGTTTCAATCCATTGCATATTATGCAAAAATCTTTAGTGTATAGTGCACAATCAGCATCAATACTAAAACTTGATTTAACAAATAAACATGATTCGATTAACAAAGAGCTTTTTCATCTTGCATTCAGTTTTTTGAAGTGTATTTGTTTCTCGCTTATGATAATGGCAGATGAAGAAATTATTTAAAAAGTTTTGAAAGTACTGACCTACTAATGCAACTCATATAAACGAGGGTTAGTTAATAAAATAGGCGGTGTATATTTTCGTCAACGTTTTTAATGTTTGCTAAAATGCATAAAAATATTTTCACTGCAACTAAAACATATATTTTGTATTTGAAAACCTAGATAGTATTATTATATGATTAATTGGATAGCTTTCTCCAGTATATACTGTAATGCCTTACAAGTGCTGAGTCCCAAAGTGCGGAGGAAATTATCCCAATGGTCCAAAAGTTGCACTATTTGGATTTCCACGGGATGAAAGTTTAAAAAGAAAATGGATTCATGCAATGAAAAGAGCAAATTTTTCCCCATCACAAACAAGCAAAGTAAGCAATTTTGATTAGACTCAGTACTAGAATTTATTGGTTCTGTGTATATTAAAGATATTTCCAAATAGTAGTTTATAGAAGTATGGTGGTAATAATATGTATAGGTAATAGTTTGGTACCGTATTTGAATTTTTTGCATATGGATTGTACTAAAACGTAATTTCTGCTTTTTTTCGTGATGCAAAATGTTGATTGCACAGAAATTGCATTGGTAAATATAGCTTTTGTACTTTTGTTTAGGAACTGTTATCATCATAGGGTAGGTGCTGATATTTTTGCTTGTATTATTTATCTCTTTACATTTAAAACACTGTTTTATAGGTTTGAGAGTTCCACTTCCATGCTCATGAAATCAAACGAGCCGGATCTGTTTTTAATTCTACTACAGGGGAAACTGTCACTTATAAGTTGGAATGTCTCGATTAATACCAGGATGTATACCTTCAAAAATGCCCAATTGTCCTGATTATCTATCTGCTCCAACACCATCAGTAAGAAAAAGTCGAGAAATAAAATTGCAAGACAGGGAGCAGAACGAATTTGCAAGCGCAATCCGCATTAGCGCAGAAGAATACAAAAAGAAGCAACAACAAAATTGTTGTGAAAATTTGCAACAAATAAAAGAAAAATTTACAGTGAAAGCACCGTGAAAACTTTTGGAAAATGAACATGGTATACATGTATATATTTGTACAATGAACAATCTACAATCCGCGGGACTTACAATATCCAGTGCAGTATGCATCGAAAACGACCTTACGCTTACTACCTACATGAAATCCGTAAAACTAACTACGCTTGGCAAGTATCGCTTTCCAATAAAAGTTGACTCTTTACTGGACATTGCCAATATATGTGATGATTTGTCATCATTAATTTCTGACCAAAACCCTAATTTCGCGCCAAAGCAACTTGACATCAATTTTATATTACGTCTAAATTTGATTTTATCTTTCTTGATTCCACACCAGGACGATTCATTTAAATTCTGCAATATTATAAAATTTAATTTTGGCAAGGAATAAATTTTCTTCAACCATATTGTGGCGATACTCAGCAGCACAATTAAATTCATAAAACTTTTATTTTTCAAACGTTTTCGGCTTCTTAAGCCCTTTTCAAGAAAAACTTAAACTTAAATGAAATTAACAATAATGCGTCAACACAAAGAAAATTAATTATTTATGCATGAATGATTTACATTGTGACGAATAAGTTAAAGCAAATAGAATTATAAAGCCAATTTTTTAGTTTCATTAAATTATTTAAAATGAAAGTAAATTTAAAATTTATAAGAAAAGAAATAAAGAATTTAAAAATAAAAATTAAAAAACATTTAATAAAAATGAAGAACCATTTGCATAAAGTTGTCGATTTAAACCAGGATTACGCTTTTTAATAAATAATGCTTCGTGTATTTTTGTATGGAATTCCGATTTACACTTTTTAATTATTTTAAAGGAGTTTAAATTTAATTTGACAGAGGAACAAATATTACAACACATTATATGATTTTTTATTGCACTTGATACTTGAGAGTTGAAGTCCAAATGCTCCTTAGCTCTAGTGCTCAAATGTCGGGTTGACATACCGATGTATGTCAACCCGACATTTGAGCACTAGAGCTAAGGAGCATTTGGACTTCAACTCTCAAGTATCAAGTGCAATAAAAAATCATATAATGTGTTGTAATATTTGTTCCTCTGTCAAATTAAATTTAAACTCCTTTAAAATAATTAAAAAGTGTAAATCGGAATTCCATACAAAAATACACGAAGCATTATTTATTAAAAAGCGTAATCCTGGTTTAAATCGACAACTTTATGCAAATGGTTCTTCATTTTTATTAAATGTTTTTTAATTTTTTTATTTTTAAATTCTTTATTTCTTTTCTTATAAATTTTAAATTTACTTTCATTTTAAATAATTTAATGAAACTAAAAAATTGGCTTTATAATTCTATTTGCTTTAACTTATTCGTCACAATGTAAATCATTCATGCATAAATAATTAATTTTCTTTGTGTTGACGCATTATTGTTAATTTCATTTAAGTTTAAGTTTTTCTTGAAAAGGGCTTAAGAAGCCGAAAACGTTTGAAAAATAAAAGTTTTATGAATTTAATTGTGCTGCTGAGTATCGCCACAATATGGTTGAAGAAAATTATAAAATTTGTATTTGAAGAATTAAGAGGATTTGGAATTAATTTTTAAACAAGCTGCATAAAGATGAGAAACACCAGACTCGAGTTTCGCTCTCATTAGAGCTCGTCAGTGATGCTTATCTCAATTGGAAAAAAAATACTTATCTCAATTTATCTCAAAAAGGTTGGATTCGCGGTGAGATAAGCATCACTGACGAGCTCTAATGAGAGCGAAACTCGAGTCTGGTATTTCTCATCTTTATGCAGCTTGTTTAAAAATATAAAATTTGTGCATGAACAACTTCACCTGTTAACGAAAGAAAAAAAAATGTTATTCATACGACTTTTTATTGTTTTCCTCCTTACTGTACATCGTATCACCTCATGCTTACAGATTTTTGCGAAGTAGTGGCTCTATCATACTGCCATGCTACACCACTATTCGAAAAATTACATTATCGTCGTCAATGAGCCCTTCGATCAAACAAACTGATAAAACGTTTCTTTTCTATATAAAACAAAAGTTTTAATGTTTGAAATCATCTGATCTTACTGTCATGCTCCTGGTAGATGAGATTCACCTAAAACGATATTTTGATTACAAAGGGGAACTATTGTTGGCTCATCGTGCAATAACGTTTGCAACGCAGCAAAATCTGCTTTTGCATTTATGATAAGCAGCGTTTTTTCCAAGTATAAAGATGTTTTTCATCTTCTGCCGACTTGTAAAATATCTGCCAATGATTTAAATGCAATGTTCAAAAAAGTTATTATCGGTTTAAAAGATATAGGGTTTAAAGTTATTGCCGTCATAACAGATAGTAATGCAATAAATCGAAAAGCTATGTCATATTTTGTCACTCTTCAAAAACTTTCTATTGTTATCTGCACCTTGTAATCATATCAGACCATTATTTTTTCTTTTTGACATAGTACATACATTGCGAAAACTGCAAACTTTAGCGTAAAAATGTAGCTTAATCTTTAATTACAACTTGTTGCTTTCAAATCTATTTTTTTAATTTAATTTGGGTAAAGAGGTGTTGTAATTGTATTATGATTTTTTTAATTAAAATTTATTTTAAAAAAATATCATCTAATTTTGCAGTTCGTAAGTTTGATATCAAGCACTATTACATCTGTCTAAATTGTCAAGCAATCATTTTATTCTGCTGATGTAAGAAAGTAAGGAAATGGCTTTTAAAGCAACGCTGGGCTCGTCCGAAGCAATTGCCTAACTGCGTGACGTCATCGCGTCTGCCGCATACACGCGAAAGGCCTTCTTCTCTAGGTGGTCTTGACTAAACACTATTGATTGATTAGCATGTGTAAAACATTTACTGATACTGTAGAACGCCGATTATCCGAAACGCCAATTATCCAAACTCTACTTCAACAAAAGTCATCAAAGCGTGACGCCTGTAAGCGAAAAACATTGGATAACAAATTGTGTTTGGAGAAAAGCGCGACGTTTGAAAGAAAAAAGCATTTGACAACGTGTTGTACCGTGTGTATATTGCCCGGAAAATTTCCTTGAAGTTTCAAACTAATCTAGTCACTACAGTATGTCTGCAACCAAAAGAAAAAGAAATGTATTTACTATTGAGACGAAAATTGTAATTATAAATCAACTTGAAATGACCATAATATACAATAAATGACCATATGTGGAAATGATGCTTTTTATAGGAAAATTGTATTTTGTTCGATTATCCGAACCACCCATGGTCCCAATTAGTTCGGATAATCGGCGTTCTACTGTATTCCAAAGCAAAATGCATTCGATCTGTATCTATCTGCCTTTGTTTGCCCAGTATTGACGTCACAATTGTTGAATATTTTCAAAATTAGCTTTAGTGCTTTTGACAAAAGTTTAGTGGTGGGTATGTTGGGTAATTTTACGTTTAACAGCCAGTTCATAAATTTGCGTCTTTTTAATGTGAAGCTAATTAAAAGAAACCTATGTAAAATTGGCTATTAGTGTGGCTGCCGCAGTGCGTGGTCATGGCAGAGTCAACTTAAAGACTTTTACAAAATGTCGCACACATTTAAGATTAAGATTTTGAATTCTGAGTTTATTAGAAAGAGTTAATACTGGCCGAAAAATTGATCGCGAACCAATATAACAAATTAGCAAATAAAACTTTTCCGAGATACCGGTCTGTCCAGCGAAAACTAAAATTCAATCAGTTAGCCGAAATTTTAAATTGCAACATGGTTGGCAAAATTTGCTTTTGTTGGGAGTGCCTTTTTCAACAAAAAAGTGCCCTTTTTTAAATTTTGCCCCTGGCAAAAAAACTCCGGCGCCCCTGTTCCTAGTTTCATGATTTTTTCTAGAAAGTCTTTTCACATTGTATCTTTTTTCGACGGCCATGTTGGTGTTACATATTAAACATTGTATCTTTCAATTTACACTCCCAAAAATACAAAAAATTATCTTGAAGTATTTTATCGTTTTCGTTTATTTTGTTTTTTTCTCTAAACGGATCTTTGCTGAGTTTCATAAAATATTGAAAATGGATTTTTCTTTATCACGACATATCTTCTAATGAGTGTCAAACAAAAAGTTTTAAGATGAATTTACTGCTTGCCGCATTTAATTTTTGTACCATTAACCGCTGGTTTAAGCAAAAGCTTACAACTGCTCGTTAAAAGTGAAAGCAAAACAACAGCAAAATTTTAAAAACTAATTGTTCGCCATAGTTAATTGCAAAATCTAACGATTGTAAATTCTGAGGTTTCTGATTGACCGTGCTTCCAATTTACATTTTTCAACTAATCACTTTCATGTTATCGTGTAGAATGGCACAATTCTATTGATGCATAATTTTTAAAATTGTCGGAAAAATTTTGCAAGATGTTTTAAAAGAAAAAAAAGTCGTAATAAAATGGCAGTTCATGAGTTTGACATGCCTGCTTAAAAAAACTTTTTATAAAATACGTACTACTTCACATAACAATACAAATATTTGCAAAAACTGCAAAACAATTTAAAAAGATTCATTGCAATAATGCTGTTATGAAATAAATAAAAAAAAGTTTTTAGAAGACTCGGATTTTCTAGGGCAAATCTAACATTGCAAGCTTGTTTAAGAATACCCAACCTACGCTATTCCGATTGCTTATGAGCTGCAAACTGAATAGAAATTTGCGCCCACGTTTTGGTACACGTAGTATAGCAGTAGTTCAGACGACAGAGGATAAAAAAATGTGAAATTGTACCAGCATAATATTTGCATTTCAAAATGAATATTAGATTGTTTGCCTTTTAAGTTGTAGTTTAATAAACTTATTTAAATAAATTAGTTAATGTGCACTTAAACAAATAGAAAAATGACGGGTAATTATAAATTGTCTGCATGAAAATATTCATTAAACAAAATCTGTCATACTTTTTCAATTGAAAATTCAGCAGCAGCGGTAAGAGTTAACGTTTTACCTTGCTTGCCAATGCAGCAACTTTTCGAGCAAAATCATATTCTGGGTAGGACTTTTCGAGATTTGACGGCGGCTTTCCAAGAAGATTACTCTTAAAATCTCGTTTGTATTCATTAGAAGAAGTAAGTTTTTGGCTTCCCAGTGCATGACGTATACTTTCTGTACCTGTTTGATAAATATTTGTTTTTATTTAATAAAAAATACGTAAAAATTTTTAAAAATTTTTGTACGGCTAAAATCTGCAAAATATAAAAATATTTATCAAACAGAAACAAACATTTATACTGTTTAGATATGTGCTACTACAGCCAGGGATGGCTGTATTATAAAAGATATGTTTGATATCGAACTAGGCCCAGTGAAACAAAAAAATACTGGTAGCCGCTTAAACGATAGGCCTAAAAAATGTTTTTTACAGTATATTTTTGAAAAGATTCCATTAAATATATTTTCACTTTAACATTTTACTCTTTATTTAATTTTTTTTACACTAATCATCCACATTTTGATAAATAAATTTACCACATTTACATAGCGTCTTTTTCCACAGTGCATACGATTAAAGACGCTTTTAGTTAATAACACAGCCAGTGCAGTTACCCAAAACAACATGAACATTACCGTTACCGAGGTACACTTCAGCAACATAAGCGATTCGAGAAAGTATCGAACTTAAAATTTTGTAATTACCAGTCCAGTAACTATTGATGTGGCAAATTTTTTTGTTATTTATTTTGTTGTAAGATGACAATATAACAATTGATCGTGATTTGAATCTCATATTGCTTTTATTCTCTGAAAGTCTGGGGCCCAACAGAAATAGTTTCAAGGACCACCATTAAGCCATGGATTACGGGTTGAAAACCAGGCATACAGCAGATTTATTTATTTATTTATTTTATCTCTATATTTATCCTCCTGACTCGCAGGAAAGCGACGGAGGCGCTATACATAGGGTAAGCAATTACCCCGACCTGCTTCCGGAGATGCCAAGATATTGCTGTCCGCTAGTAATTTAATAGAGATATGACAGTAATTTAGAACTGCTTGTCAAGACCACCAAGCAGGGGAAAGTGCCGTAAAGTGTCTTTCCCAAGAACACAACAGAATGGCGCAAGTGGGTTTTGAACCGAGACCATGTTGATCATCAGTCTGGTGCTTTAACCACTCGACCACGCTGCCGCAGATCTGAATTAGTTTCAAGTTATTGCCACTAGATATAGTATTGATGAGGTTTCAATGACCAACAATGTGTCACTGTTTGCTATGTCAAAAGATTTTATTCGTTTTACAGCAGTGCAAATTAATTTTTGATTTAACACAGTTTTATATATCAGCTGTTTTTACTTGTGTCCAGATTGTATTTTTGCATTATTGATTTTGATTTTTCAGCATATAATTTGTTGCTTAAAATCGGATGGAGGAGTTTTGACAATTTCATTTCATCAGTTTCTGGAATAGGATGTAAATTTTTGTCTCTGCTTTCCATATATTCTTCAATGTAGTTTTTCTGTAAAAATTTAAGTTTGAATTTTTATCACATAGTATTATTTATTTACAAAAAACTCCAAAAAGGGTATATCAAATTAGGAAAATTCGTTTTAGTACAGATTTTTGAAAATTGAGACCTTGCTCAAAAAATATACAAAAGCAGTGAAATTATGCTACAGCAGTACAGTAGATTCCGACCAGTGAGTTGAATATGTTAATGAACTGATTGCTCTAAAATATTGAGGCTTTTATCTTTTTGCAGGATTTTCATGTACGTTTTGGGTGGTTTAGAGGATTAAAGTTTTTCTGCGTTCCGTTGTTGATTTGAATGAAATTGAGATAAAAATGTGTTTAAATTGGCCAGTAAAAAGGAGATATTAACTTGTTATGTAAATGCTGGGCCATTGTATCTTTTATGCAGCCAGGAGCAATACGTACAACTATTTAAAGTTTTTTCATGCTTTTGTTTAAAATGATACAATCCTAAATAATATTTTCATATTGCAAAATAGGCTGTGCGGTTGGATAAAAACTAAAACCAATTTTCTATTTGGTTGCGTTATCAAATAGATACAAATTTTATGACAGCAAAAAAAGCTACAAGTTTTATCTAAAGTGAAATATTAGTTTTGGATTTAAGCTATGCCTTTAGTTGTTGATTGTATTTGATTGTTAAATTTAAGCTTCTATGCTGTTCTAAACAGCTCGGTCTCCAGTTAATAAAGTCAAAATACTTTTTTATGAGTTTATGTGAACATGGGTAGTTTACCCAAAAATTTAGGCGGCGACATACACGTAATGGTTTTCCGCAATCTATACAAAAAATTTTATTCAAGTTTTATGATAAAAAGTGATACAATTTTATAGCCCTCCTTTGACTAATATCAAAGAACCGTCAGCTTAAAGATAGTTTTTGCGAAACCTCTCCTAAATTTTGGAGGGGTGGTCACAATACCTTTAATTTTCACTTTTATGCAAACGACTCTTAACTAGGATTTTTTTAACCGGCGCCAGCGTTTCCCCAAAACGCCACAAGCATAAAGATATGCAATGAAAAGTTCATGTTCAGCTGTGCTCAAGAAGAGCTGCCACGAATGACAAGAATGTTTATCAAAATACCACAAATCATCTAATAGTTGAGAAGCACTGCTCCCAACAGTTTGGGTCAGCTCGGTAGAGAACCAATAAACTTGGCTGACACAAGTTTAGTTCGGATAATTAAGGCTACAAAAACCGTTTCTTCTGTTCCGGACCATGTTTTTTAATAAATTTACAGATTTTAATGTTTTAATTAAAGTTTGACCTCAATGATTAGAGAATGTTATTAATTTGTTAAAATTGCGCATACAGACGAAATAATAGAGTATGGTAGTGTTAATTTCCTGATTTAATAAAGCGCCTGGCCTTGGTGTAGTGAAACCAATAGGCTATAATATAGCATGTAATGATTGATGCCTGCAAAAAAAGAAAATAATGTACTGCATGGTTTAAATCAGAGGTTTTCAACCTTTTTAAGCCTGCGGACGGGTAATAGATAAAAAAAAAATTTGGCGGACCGGTAATCTTTTAATGTTTAAAAAAATTGTAATAAAGGCAATAAATTTTTTTATTAAAACAAAGTAAGCATTTAGCATCAGAAGAACTCTATTTTATGTGAAATTTGCCGCTGTCTTCTTGATATAATACGTAGTAAACGTGGCTGTATTGAAGTTTTTGAATGGCAAAGTCAGGGGAGCCAGAAACGGGGGTGACACCATGCGGTAGAAAATTTACAAGAAGGTACAATGTGCTTTTTGATATAAGAAATTATATTATAATAAACCAAGCTTTCAAAATTTTCTTTCTTGCTTAGTACTGATTTCTGACTGTTTCTTTTATGACAATGCGATTACTTTTTATTTTTACTACTCATATTTAAGTTTGAAATTGTAGATTTTTGATTACAATTCCAAATTTGCAAAAAAGTTACTTCGTGGAATTCTTATCTTTTCCTGCTTAGTCTTTTCGGATGACTGTTTTAACTCAGTTGAAGGATAGTCTGGCACTATTCCTCTCAATAACTATAGACTGATTTCTTAATTCATTTTTATACTTTTTCTTCACCACTTTTTTTGAAACCATTAGTTTCATTGCACACTGTAATTGTATTGATGCAATAATCTTAAAGAGAGCTATTTAAGCAGTCATTCGTCATTTAAGCGGCTGGATATATTCACTAAATATGCAAGTTTACTTATGCACATTTTATCGGATAAAAATTATTTTCATAGGGAATGTTCATTCAGGTAAAAATTGATTTGCTTCTTCCCTCAACTCAAAAAGACAAGTAAGAACGCGTCCTCTCGAAAGCCACATCACTTCTGCATGAAAGATGAGATGGCGATTTTGCGCAACCACACTTACACACAGTACCTCAAGAAGCCTTAAATGCAATATTCGGTTACGAGTAATTGATAATCTTAACTGGTCGGATTATAATGTCATTTAATTCAGGTGACAGTTTCTGGGAAGCTATTGTTCACAGCGATACATGCAATGTGCAGGCAGCAGATTTTTGTTTGCAACTTTTTTTATTTTTGTGGTTGCACCCGAATGACAACCAGCCATGCTGGCAGCTCGGTCAGTACACAACCATACACATTTTCCCCAATCTAAGTCTTGATCTTGCATTTAGTTATTAAGGAAAATCAATAATTACTATTAATATTCTTCTGATATTGTTCCACTTCTGAACTCGTAAGGCCTTCTTAAAGAGTAAAACTAAAATAAATTGCAGCGGACCGGTAGAAAAGCTGATGCGGACCGACTGTTGAGAACCACTAGTTTAAATGATGTAACTAAAAATTTATACAGTAGGTTAATTGTCAACACAGAAAACCTGCTGCTTAAATTGAACTTATTATAAATGTTTGTATTACAATCATCAATTTAACCAAAGGTAATAACAAAACTTATCAACTAGCTGCTGTCATGGTTTCATTAATTGCCACAAAAACATTTTCTTCTAAAATTGCAAAAATACTAAGATACATACTAACCTTGGGCGTTCTAAAATTTTTCCTTTTTTATTTCTTATTTCTACAGCTGTTAGTTCTATTTCAATTATTGCTACCCTCTGTTTGAATAAAAACAATCTATTTTTATATCCGTTACTGATCACTGATTTCTTAATCAATTTTCTGAAAGTTTACAGGGTATTTGAGTCAACTTCATACCAAAATTTTAAACGCATTTTTTAAGCTTATCAGGAAAGATTTAACATCTTGATGTATAATATATTTTTTTAAATAATTGAATTTTCAAAAATGCATACGAAGACGAGTAGATACTTGTTTTTAAAACACTTTATAAAGGTGCGTTTTGCGCGGTTTGTTAACCAACCAACAGAAGTTTATAACAGTGATTTTGGTTCAAATGTTTTTTTAGAAAATAAAAGTTTACTTATAAGCAGCCTTTAATAAAAAACATAGTAATAAAGAATTATTGCAAACAGTGTTACATTTATCATTATTTTTATATTTTGCATGTCTTACATAATTCGGAGCAAAAAAGTTTCTCAACAAGTTTAAATGAATTGTTTAAATGTTATATGGATTCGTATTAAATGGATCTAAACAATGATCAATTCATATCTATTTTGCTTAATATACTATATATATCATCGTTTAATAAACAGCTTTCATCCTTCACATACATCCGACGTAAGATCTTTAATTTCTTGATTAAATTTGTACTGTTGAGTGTCAGCAACGTTAAATTGATTGTTGCCTTTGTTGTCTTCGTAATTTTTCTTGTAAACAGCCTGAAAATATAATAAAAATATTGGTGATTAGCATTTGCTTTGCTGGTCAAAAGTATTTTTCTTACATCGCTTGAGATTTTATTTGCTTCAACGGCAGCTTCATAGCCAGGAGTTATATGAGCAGGAAAATAAACATAAGATTTATCGGATTCCCAATCTTCCTTGTAGATTTTCTATAAATATAGTTCTTTTTAACACAAATTGTGACTTCGAAAAAATATGAGTTTAAAGAATTAATTTATTCTAGAAACCAACTGATGTAGAAATTTTATTTTTTATACCAAAAATTAATATTTTTACTTTATATTAACATATTTAAAACAAAATTTTTACAAAAAAATATATTAAGCCCTTTTTATATGAAAATCTGAAAGTAATTTAAATTAGTTATAAAGGATTAGCTATAAAGTAATTTGACTTATATTTTAGAAAGCTTATTATTTGATGCTTATTCAACAATGAATTTTTTCATTGTATTACTACCATATAAACATCTTGAAATCATGAAAAGTATTTAAGGAGTTTTAAAAAACAACAATTGTTTAAAGCTGATTGCTTTCTTGTTATGGGTTGTTTTTAGTTTTTCTTGAGACAAAATTAATGTGGAGTTTTCAGTTATTAGGGCTCCTTTTCACTACAAGCGAGAAATGAAATATTCTTTTTTTGTTTTATCGATTTTTTGCTTCGTTTAACGCTCGCTTAGGTTTTAAGCGCGGAAACATCAATAAAAGAAACAAAGAATGGTCCATTCTACGCTCGTTGTGGAAACGAGCCTTTTATGCGGCAGAAAGAATCGGAAAAACGCATTTTTTCTGTTGATTAACAATTTGGTAAATTAATTACGTGGAATCAATTTCGTTGTTATTAAAACATGGCAGTGATTACCAATAATATTTTGCTTTAAGGTTACTCTTAATCTGCAAGATTTCTTCGAAAAGAATATCCTTGCAAAGATGAAAAGGATTTCTTGTTATTCTGTAAGTTTTGTGTCATTTGATTCCGTAAATAATCTTCGATTTTTGACCCAGAAGTTGGAAATAAGCCTCAAGTCCACTCGTCAGTTGAATTTTTTTCTCTTAAGCAATGTATTGAAATAGAAGATGCATTTCCTTTTAAAATTCGGGAAGCATAATATGACTTCGCCATAAAAACAAAAATAGCATCGAAATAACTGATGCAATTAGTTTAGGCCAAAAACCAAATATAAATTACAAAGAGCTTTAAAATATTTACAAGTTACGCCAAAGACATCTGAAAGTCACCTGATGCTTATAACAAAAATAGAAGAGTTTCCAAGTCTTTTTTCACTTCGTACACACGTCTAACTTACTGCTTTTTGATAGTCCCACACAGTGTTTTATGATAGAATTGATGGGTTTACACTTACAGCTTGTGGAACATTTTTATGTGTGTATCCACCCAAAAAAATTTGACGCGTCGCTTGTCTGACTCTTTTATTTAAAAAATTTTTTTTGTAAATATGAAGTTGAATTATACTGTAGAAGTGCTAATTTATTTAATTGAATCGAAACTGTCAAACTATCGGTTGTTATTAAAATTAAAAAAAAAAGATAGATGAACAACATGCTTTTTCTATAATTGATATACTCCGCTTAATTAAGTAATACCCTCGCAACGTTTTATAACTAAAATTCACACCAGGCTTGAGATTGATCAGTCAATCATTGTTTTTATTGTTTTACGTTGTAAACTTTAAAACTGACCCAATATCAATTCTTGTCGTAAATTCATCTTTTCAGATCGAAAATATTTTTTCATCTTTTCATAAATTAGTCGCGACCCAGTTTGACAAACCATGTTTTATGGAACCAATAAGAAATAAAAAACAAACAAATACAAAATAGACAGGACACATTGTTCCCAGTAAAATAGTGAAATAAAAACCTTTTGTTTTAATTGACTACAGTCTTTAAACCAGTGTTTCTCAAAGTGAGCCACTTGGCTTCCGAAGGAGAAATTTGAAATTTTTAGAAGAAAAAATTGCCGAGGAAAAAACCGAGAAAGAATTTGAGGATTTGAGTAGAATGTAGGTTGACCCAAAAATATTGGCATGGTCTTCTCGTCTGAATTGTTTCATCAAAGTAAAAACTTTCTTTTTTTTCTTTTTGACTTGAATCGTATTTGTGAGCAAAATTCCTATCAATTGAATTTAAAATTATATTAAAGACCTTTTTTTGTTTTCACTTGAATATAAATTTAAATTTTGATTGATTAACTGTAACTTTGATCAAAATTATAATTGAAAACAAACAAAAAAGATCTTCACTTTATATATCAAAAGAAAATTTATTAATGTTTTCTTGGGAAATGGCGCTACCTGAATCCTGAAAATAAGGAACGCGCGGAAAACAGTGAGAACCAGTGCTTTAAACTAAATCAGTTCCGTTTTAGTGTTTGAAGACGCTAACAGAAAAAGTATATTTCTTACATCAGACACCAACTCTGCTGCTTTAATTCCTTGTTGTACGACAGGATGTTCTTTGCTGTCCATTGTTTGAAAGCCACGATATTTGTCAATTGCTTCTTTACGTTGTTTTTGGTAATGAATCTAAAATGAATAACAGATGATGGTTTATAAGATGATGCCTCTGAACAAACCGCAGACCACGTTCTAATAGCGTGTCTCATAGATCGGTCACCACATGGAACACGAGGTCTGACGGTTTTGAATGACGAAACTCGATACTGGCTTAATAACATCACTGCTAGCATCTGATCCGGGCAGTACAGCAGCCTGGGGTAGTAAAAAGATAAGCCTTCGGCCCCAGTCCTGTTTGTGTCTGACCTGGAGTGGATGCCCTTCCAAACGACGACGACGTTTATAAGAGATTTTTTTGTTTTTAAATAAACTCAACTCTAAATTACAATTGAATATGCATGACCGACGTTAAACTTATTTCTAAAAACTATCACTTTTTATAACACAGTATTTTTATTTTCTTAATGGAGAAGAAAAAAATTAAAAAATAAGCGCAACGATTTTTTGAACACCATAACATACATGTAGAATAACCATTAGGTGTACTTGTGACGCTGCTTTTTGACTATGATTAACAAATGCAAACACCTTTTATGAAGATAAACAATGCAATAAAAGGGCACATTTAAAAATATATAAAACGTATATATATATTCTTTTGGAATATAAGATAATTATTTTAAGAAATTTATTATTAACGGTTGAAGAATGATTGAAAAAATTTAAAAATATGGATCCATTTTTTTATATCTAACTTTATATATAACGAATGGTGGATCTTTAAATTTCGGAGCCTGATGCAAAATTCTAATCCCGGATCCCCAAGAAATGTTGTAGCAAGAATTTGACAACCATTTTAATAATGTAATCTTGAATAAGTTATCGAATATTTAAAAAAATTAATGCAGGTACAGATTCACACCTAAAAAATGACTCAAATTTATTTTTATTTGTTAAAATCTAAAAAGGACTTGAATTAAAATTGAATTTAGAATTTTTCAAATTTTTTGAGAATTGAATTTTTTGTATTATTTATTATCATTTATTGAATTTTTTGTATTATTAATATTTATTGAATTTTTTGTATTATTCACTATATATTAATAATACAAAAAATTCAGTAAATGATAAAGATCGTAATGTTTTTCCAAAAATATATAGCAATATAAAAAATCTCAACTAATGTGGGTTTTCAACCTGTTAAATTTGTTTCTTTTGCACTAAGTAATTATTAAATTGTTATGTATGTTCGCTTCTCACCTTGTGTTTGTTGGTTTGTGTTTTTAACTTCTTGGTTTTTAAATACGGTGCGCGTTGTGTTCTGCTTTTACCTGATGAAGTCCGCCTGATGTAACGGACGAAACGTCGTTTACGCCTTTTGTATTTGTTGAAGTTTTACTTTCCTCTGATTTTACCAGAAGAACAAATGAATTTTAAAATAAGCTTGGTTTTTGTTATGCCTATATTTTAATCTTACAAGTTTTTCCCAGACAAGTTTGATTTTTATTCATGGAATACCTGTATTCAATTTTACAAAATTGTTTATTTTTTTCCAACCATGTCTAATTTTCAAAAAGTGTTTCCTAAACAAGCTTGATTTTTTGGTAGTGACAGGACGCCTGCGTTGAATTTTTCAGAAAGTTTTTTCCTAGACCAAGTTGATTTTTTGTTTTGTTGTTTATATATCACCAATGTTCAATTTTAAATAATTTTTTTTTAGCCTATCTGTGTTTAATTTCTAAAACAGATGTTTTATAATATTTTAAAAAGTTCAACTTTTTTTCATTTTGGTATTCAGTAAACTACCCAAATTAGAATACCTATAAACCATTTTAAAAGTTTTTCTAGGCAAGCTTGATTTGTTATAGGATACCAATATTCAATTTAAAACTAATGTTTTTCTGGACAACCTTGATTTTTATTCATAGGATCAATTAAAAAATTTTTTTCTAGGTAAACTTAAAGCTAACAAAAACCAAGTTTCCTCGGAAGCTTGGTTTTTGTTATACCTATGGTCAAATTTTTCAAAGTTTTTTTTTGAATATTGATTTTTAGATGTTTATACCTATGTTTAATTTTAAAAAAGTTTTTTTCTAAGCAAGCTTGATTTTTATTCATAGGGCACCTATATTTAATTTTAAAGTCTAGTATTCGTTAGAAAGTTGTTTATTTTCTAGACTGTGGAGTATTTTCGACTATGTATGTTTGAGAAGAAATTGGGAATCCTTTTTAAAGTATAATGCAAGAATGAAAGCAAGTCACTCAAACAAAAAACAGAAACAACTTCATTTTTTTTTTCATGTACCGTCAGACCAAGCCTTTTTTTTTAACGCTCATGGATTTTTAAAAAGAAAACATTTTTTTCTTGACGCACATTTTAAAATATATGGTCCCAAGTGAATATCTGCTGCTTCATGTGCAAAAACTAACCGTAACATTTTGGATTTCACTTTTCCTCTTTGCATCATACTCACAGATCTTTTTTTCTTTTGTTCTCGTTTTTGACTCAATCTGTGAGAGGATAACAACTCTTATCTTTTATACAATGTCATCATTACCAGCTTATACAACCTAGTGAATTTTAAAACAACTGTTGATTTCATTAAAATTTAATCAACTTGGCTGGAACTTGGCTGGTTGAAGTACGCGTCCCTCGCCTTGATCTTTATTTGTAACGCCCCGATGCAGTTGAATTATTGTTAGTTGAAAACCGGATAATATCAGATTTGTACTACAATATGAAGCAATGAAAATAGATATGACGATAATTTGGGAATTCATAGTTAAAAGATAATTTGATGATGATGACGAATGGTTTCTTTAATACTGTGGCGAACAATTCAATTTTACAGTTACCAGCATGCACAACTTTTCAACTTTTCAAAATAAATCTTCCACCAGTGCATAGAAAAACTCAAAAACACTTCTCGATTACCGCGCGCTTATTCAAAGTCGGAAAAAACAAGAAAAACGCACAGTTGGCAAATTAAACAAAACGAACACGCAGGAAGAATCGAAACTCGAGTCAGACAGAAAAAACTTTTTTTCAAATAAATTAACAACTTTACTTATTTTTTGACATTCATTTCACTTGTCTGTTCTTTAAGAAATTATTTCTAATTGTTAAATTTTCGCAAGTTTAAAAAGGGTTCTAGTAAAAAAATTTTTTTTCAAAAATGTGATTATTTTTAATGGTGAAACATGTGAAGTTTTTAAGGCTTTTATCGAAAGCGTATTGCTCTTTTGCTTAGGGTGTTTTAAAAAGTCAACTTTATCATTTTTCAAATATGGTAGCACAAATTTCATCACACATGACGCTTTAAGAAATATTATGCATACAATACATTCTGTAAAAACTATAAATGTTTGTTTTATATGCGAGTCTATAATTGATTGAATGTCTGCAGCTCAATCGTTTAATTGGTTTGTGTGACCCACGTGCAACTTCGCGTCACAAAACGTTTTCCAAAGCTTTTTAGAAAATAAAAATCGAGCTTGCCTAGAAAAACTTTTTGAAAAGTTGATCATAGGTATAACAAAAATCAAGCTTGCCTACAAAACGTTTAAAAATTAAAGAAAGATATCCTACAAATAAAAATTAAATTTGCCTAGAAAAACTTTAAAAATGGATTATAGGTATTCTGTAAATAGTAATCAAGCTGAAATAAATTTAATTGTCATGAAACATCTGATTTAAAGATTAAACGTAATTATCCTATAATAATTAAGCTTAGCTTCAGAAAAGCTATTACATAACAAACCTGACAGGTCAAAACCTGCCCTTCTGTACAAACTCTTGAGCAATTTCTTTGCAAAATGTCATTTGATCAGAAAATGGGTTAACAGGTTTGTTTCATGTGCGCCTAAATGGGTTGACAGGTTTATTTTTTGTACACCTAAAATCAGGAAATAGTTTGACGGTTTTGTTTTTTGTGCACTTAAAACAAGAAATCGCCAGAGTGTAAAATGTCGAAAGTTTGTACTGATGTTGAAATCAGTTTTACAAAATCAAGCTTGCTTATAAAATGGGATTGAGTTTATTTTGGTCTGAAAAAGTAACTGTCTTGGGTAGGAATCAAACTCAGGAATATTGTTTTTCTTAAGGTTAGGGTTAGAATTTATAGCTTTGCTGTCAACAATTGTCTTGGATGGGAATCAAACTCAGGACTACTGTCATTCTTACGGTTTGAAGACTAGGGTTAAGAACAGTAGTTTTGTTTGAATTAGACTTGACCACAATCTAGACTAGAGTTTGCCTTTTCTTTCGCTTTGCCCGTTTGCTGTCTTGGGTGGGAACCGAACTCGTGACTATCGTAGCAGCCTGTGTTAAAGTTAGGGTTAGGATTAAGGTTAGAGTGAGGCGCGCTTCCTCCTCCCAAAACCAAGCAAATGATGCATTAGATACTACTAACTACAAAAAAAAAGAATCAACTCGAGTCCTCAAATTAATTGGTCACTTGAAGTTATTTTTGTGTGGTTTAGCTTTGTAAGCATAATATCAATAGATAGAAGAATGTGGACAAATTGTTTTGTAAATTAAAGCTTTTATGAACTTGGATTCAAAATTTGATGGAGTTAGACTCAAAAAGACTCAATCTAAATCAGCTCGAAAATCGTGCCAAAGCACTTATACTCGACTCAGATTCAAAAGTTGTTGGACTTGTACGGTAAATATCATCATGGTATATATACAGTATATAAAACATTGCTACCATTTCACTATTATATTCTTTTAAACCGAAAGTTTTATTCGCTTTTAAAATACTGATTAAAACAATAAATTTGTAAATATATATTTCAATAAAATTGTAAATTGTACTGAACTGACTTCTTGGTAGGCTATTACTAACAAAATCTGATCTCTTAAAACAAAAGAAAAGCTTCCACCAATTAGTCTAAAAGCAAAAAAACACGCAGAGTTTTTTGTAATTAGGCATCTTTAAAAGACTAACACTAAATGATCAGTAACCCAATCTTCACACACAATTAACAGTGCAAAATGACGTTAATTCAAGAATTATACTGTGTACACAATATCACAGTTTTTGTCATCAAAATTGTAAAACCTATGGCTAAAGCATTAATAGTAAATTAAGTTTTAGTTTTGGTCCTTAGTTACAGCAAAAGGATAAAGAAAATGCGGGTAATATGAAACACTGTAAAGTATGAGTTACTTAATTCTATTAAAAAAAACTTTAATGTACCTTAATTTTTATTTAAATAAATGTGCCTTAATTTTTATCAAAAAAAAAAATTAAATTAAAAGGTATTTAATTTAATTCGATAAAATTTCTAAAAAAAATCACCTTTTCTTTCAAGCTTCAGTGGATTATTAAACCAAAAACGAACAACAATTGTTGTTTATGTATTTTATAAAACAACCAATAGTTTATTTAAATTTTTAGCTTGTGTTGGTGAAATACAATAATCTTAGGATTCTTAGCATGGAAAAACACACAGCAATAAGGCAATTCAAGCATGCAAATTTGCTAAAATATAGCTTTAAACTTAACTTTTTCGAAACGACACATTGCAAAATTGTTAAAATGAAGCTTTAAACTGAAATTGTTAAAAACTAAAAGTTTGGTGGAATATTATGGAAATAGTTTTTATGTTTAGTTTATAAGTTAATTTGTAAACAATAGAACTTCTAGTAATAACATTTAAATCAATTATTCAAAGCAATTTAGCAGTTTAGCTTATTCAAAGTTAGGCTACCATTTAAAATCAAATTACTTTCTCTAAATAATTTTGTTCAAGTTTTCTTTCAGGATTACAGTTGTTAAAGTTTCCATTTTAAAAATTGTTAAACTTACTTCATAAAAGCTCCAATCAACAGTTTTATAAGTCAAGTAGACTTAAAAAACTGCAATTGAATCAATCTGTGGAAAAAAGAGAGTTTCCATACTAAATTAGTCTTATGGTGAAAAACACGAGGACTAAATTTAGTGTTCAAATGGTTTTTGCTGTACATAAAGCCTTTGCTGACATACTCGTACTGTAACTGTTTAAGAAAAAATGTATTATTATTATAACATTAATAATTAATTTTGTTCGTGTTTTATGTTAATATTTTGTTGCAATCATACAAAATGATTAAAAGTGTACACATAAATACTACTTAGTATGAGTGCTTTTATCAATAAAAAATATAAACTTAAAACAGAATTTTTCTTTGTTGAGCATATTGTGAATTGTTGCTGAAAATTATTTAATTTTAGAGAAATATCATGATGATTTGGCAACTGTTGAGATTGAGAATTTTTCACATTATGCCACTGTTGTGCAATATCGAAAAATTGAATAGATTTTATGCATTATTGTTTCAAATTTAAAAGGTTTTTTTCATATATTTATCATATTTTGCCTGTACTGAAGACCATATATTTTTTAAAGTGGCTGATATTAGTGAACTAAAGTAAATTACTATAAAATAAAATTACGCGCGGTATTTTACACTCGTCTCACCCAATACCACCACCGCATATGACAGAACAGGCAGGATCAAAGTAATGACTTTTTTTTCAGTCCTCAACTACATTTATAGTTCGAATTCTACTTATCATGAAGTTAATTTGTAATTTTTAAAAACAAAGTGAAGGCAAAAAAGTAATCACTTTGCTTATTGCACCGATTGCGGGCTGCGGTATATTTGTAAAAAAAATTTGGCCTGGAACGGGTAAAAAGTTGAGCCCCCTACTGTAATTTTTATTATATATCAAGTTCATACGCAATGACCGTAAGCGAGAAAAAATTTTGAGAACAAAAATACCAATATTTTGCAATATACAATGCAACGTATTAAGAGAAATCTAATTTGATTGTAAGTCTATGCTATATGATTGCGTAAAAAACTTACATCGCTCGCGTTTTTGGCGTTTTCTTTTGCCCGAAGAAATTCGGGGTAGTCCAAGGGCAGATTGTGACTATGCAACATTTTCTCCGCTTCTTCCACGTAGAGAGGCTGCTCAAAACAAAAGAGCTTGTCATAAAACTGAAGAATTGTTTGACTTATGAAATATATAATTTAAACCCAGTTTCAAAGCCACTTGTACAAATTCATTCACTAAAAAATTATTTTCTCCATTCAAAAATGTTAACATGTCGGGGCGGATTTCTTCGTCAGAAGCTTTGCTAGATTTTATTTCTTGTAGTTGTATTCGTTGCTGCGAAAAAGTCTTGCGCTAAATAATTATTTTCTGAATATACTCGTAATGTAAGTTAATAGATTTACTTTATCTTAGAAAAATACAGTTCTTATCGTTAAGGATGTTATTTGCGGAATTCTTCATGAAGAAGTTGTGGTATTTGATCTTTTACAACGTAAATGACAACGTTCTTTCAAAAAAATTTGTCAATCTTTAAATTAATTCAATCAGCAATTTTTTTTTCTTAAAATCTCTCCAACTACTTTTTACTATTAAGCTTGCAACATTTTGCACGTCTAAATATAATACAAATATCTTTTTCAACAACCTGATTCCAAAAGATGCTTTTTTTACTACCTGTCTTTAATCTAAGACGCTTTTGTTTTAAACGTTCAACAATTTATAGATTAGTGTCTTAACGTTTTTACTTGCTATAAAAAAGACGACTAGAACCCTTTTATTTCAGTTTCCATTTTCAAAATAATTTGAAGGTTACTGAATTTGTCGACATAATAGGACAAAGTGCTTTTGTACTTCTTTGTTTTTCAAGGTCTTTTGTTTGTTCATTGACATTACATTAGACCAGGGCTTCTCAAACTTTTTTGTTCTGCGACCCCATTTTAAAATAATTTTTGTGTAACCCCAATATGTGTAGGCTAATTTTACATTAATTTTTTCCTTGGAAAACCACGTATGTGCATGAAAAACCATGTAATAACAACGAGAAACGGAAATAGTAACCTAATGCGAATTAACAAAATTACAAAAACCAGGTGTTCTCTAAACACAAACAAAAAAAGGATTAAATGCCTAAGCAACAATGGTGTAATGACACTTTACCTTTTTAGTTTTTGATTGTCAATAAATATTATTGTAAAAAAGCTAATTTCAAAAGCACAAAAAGCTAATTTGTTTCGCAAACCCCAAATTTTTTTACGCGACCCACAGTTTGAGAAGCCCTGCATCGACTACAACCTGCAGTCGTTTAATAATTTACTGTTGTGTACGTCATAAGTTCTCAAAGTAATCAGTACACAGCTCCAGGGCTTCCATAAGTCATATACAATGATGGCCTTACAAAAAAGAGGGCTCGTTGCAAGAAAAGTAAAAGGGAGCCACTATTTAATGTTCCAAGGCAAAGCAATCGCTAAAAAATCGTCATTGTCAAAGGGGGGGCCACTTTTTAGCGTATCTAAACTAAGTTATCTCTGAAAAAACAAAAAACAAAACCAAGCCTTTAAATTTTAGACATGCCACCAACATTCTGGTGCTACTTTGAAGAAATAGAGCAATATTTTGTGTAGGGGGGCTTTTTTTTGATGTATTTTAACGGGGGGGAGGTGCGGCCGCTCCGTTCGCACCCTATTAAAGCATTACTGATATACGTATATTAATGAATAAATTTTAAGATGTCTAGTGTTTTACAATGTGTTATTGTTTTTGCTCATTTACTAAGTTCCTTTATTACCTAACTTAAATGAAAGAAAAAAGAGTTTAATACAAAACGGTAAAACTACATTTTTTACGTTTTTAAAATTTTTAATAAAAAGAAAAAAGTTTTTTGTACAGTATTTATTAATTATTTGTGTTAGTTCCGCAAACAATGTTCGTCTTCATCGAGGCTGCAAACAGGTTTGGGAGATCGTGCTGTGACTGTTAGCGCTGATACAAACAAAAATTTTTTATTGTTGGAATAGTTTTGTTGTTGTAAAACAAAGATAAGCATTTCTTTGCACTTCTAAGCTCCATCTTCATCGAGCGTATGTAGGCCTACTCCTAAAGATTCCTTTGTTTGTTTCTTGAAACTCGATGTAAATCTCCATGTAGACCAGCATTTCTTAACCTGGGGTCAATTTTTCCCACATGAAAGCGTTCATAGAGCCCTCAAAATACTTTTGATTGGTTTATCTAGACTAGAGATTTATTAAATTTAACCATAACAACACGTATTGTTAAATTAAAGGTGTAAATTGGATACAAATTTGGAATTGAAAACAAACTGCTGGTTAGATTTTATATTTGGATTTTAAATTTGTTGTAATTTAAATCGAAAGAAATTTGTTGATCTTGTTTGATAAAGAGTAAAATATGAAAAAAGGTGAAAAGCCGCTAGTGTGAAAGCTGGTAGAATTCCATAAAGAAGACATATTGAACGTATAGATTAGATGTACACGGCTGTTACTCTTGTTAAAACATAAGTTAAATGAAAAAGTTCTTACTTTGCTGACAAGTTTCGACACGTTGCGTGCGTGCACATGCTCTGGATATGAGTTTGCAGGATCAGAAGGAGCTTTTCCACGGATATTCATACGGAAATAACTTTTGTACGGCAAATCACTGGCAAGCTTTTGGTTTGATAACGCTTGAAAAATACCTTGTGTAGCTGTAAAATACGTTTTTTAACGTTGTTGCATTTTTAAACAAATAAACAAACTAACTTATTTACTTTTTTTTATATGCTACAAGTATTGTTATTTCATTCTAAAATCATATCTTTTATTACAATCGATTCCTAAACCGAAGCGTGTCGCAAGTTCAAGGTGACAATTTTGCCCAGATTGCTAGAACTGAATATTGTGTCAATGACATTACTGCTTATTTACCAAAAGATACCGTCGCAAGTTCAACACATCGAACTCTTGTCAGGGTAGTTTAGTTTGATAGTTCTCGCGGATTTTCTCGCGCACCCGAAGTTTAGTAAGGTTGACTCAATATTCTGGTTTATGAGCTGGCTGACAAAAGGGTAAAAACTAATTATAATGGATTTGTTGCAGTGAAATTCGCAATTTTAATTAAGATGTCAATAATGTCACAAAACGCGCATAAAATAGCAATCAGGCCATACGAGTTTTTTACTGATCAGTTAATTAATATTTCAATTAAAAAGTGTGAAACCAATGTCATTCAAAAGAGTATTTTGAAACAATTCATTCGACACTTATGAGAATCATCAGAATGAAAGGGAAGCGAACCAAAATAGTCATTCTCTTGACAAAGCTTATCTTTAATGGCGTCGCGAAGTAAATGATACACTTAAGTTAACATACTTTAAGAATCACTCAACTACAAGAACCCTTTAATCTTTTGTTTTGGGCGAAATGTTCATTTTGTGAACAAGCAATCAACATTTTGCCCATTCAAATGTTAATTGCTTGTTCACAAACAGTAAAATCTGGGAGTCTTGCCCATACTTCTCAAGATTTTAGAGCAGGGGTGCACAAATCAAAACTGGTGCTGGGCCAATCTTATAGGTGCGTATTACGTGCGGGCCCACATAATGTTTATGGATGGATTCATCTTTAAGTAATTATGCAAACATCAATTCCGGTAGAGTTTTAGTAATATTTTTTAGACTCGAGCTATACTTGAAACAGCATGGCTAACGAAATCACTTTTGTATTACACATTTTACATTAACCTTTCTAGTCACATTCTATACAATCAATTCTCCTATAGACGTCATAGACAAGTTTATGACCAATAAAGACAACGTAGACTGCGATACGTGACAGTTTTTATATTGTTTCTTTTTTGAGTGCTTTATGCTGTTACAGATTTGCACAATAGGAAACTCTCTTCGCGCCTATTAAAAGACACTCGCGGGCCCAGTTGGGCCCTGAGTTGTGCACCCCTGTTTTAGAGCTAACTTATTTACAACAATTAAAAAAAAACAAATCATTTAAAATTAGAAACGTACATGTATCTAAATTGTATTCTTGCATTTTTCTTCTTGCATCACTTTTGTAAGTTTTATTGCTCAGTAAAGGACGCAAAGTTTTAGAAATAAGCATTTCCGGAGTTTCTTTAACTTGAATTCTATTTTTTCCTTTAGTTGCTTCATATTCTTTCCGATAAAGTTTCTACAAAGATGAATTTACTGACAACCGAAAGTTTATACAATTTAAGTTTTAAAGTTAAATGCTTTACTAATTTTTTAGAATGTAACAATTGACTGTAGTTGCAGTCAATAACATAATCTCATAAACAAAATATTTAATAAAGCCGTCAATAAAATTTAATCATATTTTTAAATAAGCATGCCTGAAATGGTTTTTATGTATATTTTTAATAGACTTTCAAGAAAAGTACAATAATTAAGAACTAAGAATAGCAATCGCGATAAAAATTATTTTATCGATTTTTATATTTTGCATTCATTCAAACGAGAAAAACAATTCAACAGATTTTAACAATGACATTGAACTGATGGAAAATGTATGCAAACATGTTTGATCGGTTTGTAATAACATTGTCAAATAAATATTTAAAATTCTAGACATACATCCGACGTAAGGTCTTTGATTTCTTGATTAAATTTGTATTGTTGAGTGTCAGCAACGTTAAATTGATTGTTGCCTTTGGTGTCTTCGTAATCTTTCTTGTAAACAGCCTGAGAATATAATAAAAATATTGATAATTAGCATTTGTTTTTGCTAGTCAAAAAGTTTTTTCTTACATCGCTTGAGATTTTATTTGCTTCAACGGCAGCTTCATAGCCAGGAGTTATGTGAACAGGAAAATATACATAAGATTTATCGGATTCCCAATCTTCTTTGTAGATTCGCTATAAAAACGTTTTTTAAAAACTTTATTTTCATCCAAAACAAAAAATATATGAATTAAAAATTATTTCTAAAATTGGAAACGAAACAGAACTTAACATAATGCGTAATTCACCCGCATTCAAAACATATTTAAACACCCATAACAAAAAAATAACAAAAAAAACATATTTAAAGCATCCAAAACAAAAAATACAAATTTAAAATTATTTTTTAGAATTAAAAAAATGCATAAGCTTTAAATAGCCTACATACTGTAATTTGCCAGCACTGCTTTTGTTTTAACTAATAATTTAATCCTTAAATTTAGATATAGAAACACTGATTAATTTAGTTTAACAGTTTCAAAGTATAATATTGTTATAGTTTCTAATTAATTCGTTAAGCAATAGAATTTCTACTCTTAAAATAGTTTGTAAAATCTTTTGATTTTACATATTTATTTCAAGGTTAAAATTAGAAGAACTGATTTTCTTACAGTGTTATTTCAAGGTTGAAATGTTCATTGAGAGTGCTCTAATTACACTTATTTCAAGGACATTATTACCACGCCATTCGTTTATTGCCGTTGTTTTTTAAATATTGTAAGCTGTAAATGCTTTGAAATGTCAGTAATAAACCTAGTAAACAGTGCTTTGCAAACTTTCAGAAATTAGAAACATAAAAAATAAGTGGAAAAAGAGCACACTAATACGAATTTTTTGTTCAAAAGTGCGGTAACTAAAGAGGAAAAAAATTAATCACCCAACCATGAAGATATGGGAAAAGACTAATTAGTGATTAAAAAGAATCTGCCAACATGAAAGAAAAAATTGTAGAGACGGTTGCGAGACAAGTAGGAGACATTACCTTTAACTAAAAAGCAGAAAGCACACATCCAAGAGGTAGAAACTAAAGATGTGGCTTTTTTCAGTCGGAAATGACAAAGATAGGTACGAGGAAAGATAAATGAAGCAAGGGTAAGGTGGGCACGTATTTAAGAAGAAAACACAATTTCGTTGGGAAAAATGTTGAATCCACCTGGGAGAAAAAAGACGAAAAAGGCAATGACGGATGATATTATGTCGGTTAATTTGACCGGGGAAAAAGTGAAAATAAAAATGATCTGGTGTAACTCTGAGGGAACAGCCCACGAAAAAATAAGATCTTTTGTTTATTGCCGTATAATAATCAAACTCAAAAAAATGAAATATTTTCGTAATACGCAAAAATAAACGTTTTCGTAATATGCAAAATAAAGTAAAGAAATATAACTTTTTATTTTACTTTAGCTCAAATTAAAAACAAAAAACTGTTAAAAAAACTTTTAAAATTTTAATAAATATAATATTGAACAGAAAAATTTTCGTTTTTGTAAGCAAAGCACTTCAACTATGAACTTACATTGGAAGCCAACTGTGCAGCTTTAATTCCTTGAAGAACTATGGGATGTTCCTTGCTATCCATAGTTTGAAATCCACGGTAGTTACTAGCAGCTATCTTACCTTGTTTCTGATATTCATTCTACATATAAATCAAATTATTTAATTTAATTAGGCTGTTTTTTCGCGACATCTCTTTAAATTAAATTGATTGATATCTTACATTGCTGACGTTTTTAGTGTTTTCTTTTGCCCTGACAAACTCAGGACAATCCAACGGTAAATTGTGTTGATGCATCATCTTGCCGGCATCTTTGACGTAGTTAGTCTAAAATTTTTCCATTTATAAATTTAATTTTTTATGAAGTTTGTCTTGGAGAAACGAATCTAAATCAAAGTAACTTTTATCATTTAACTTTTTTGCTTCTTTTTATTACAATCTATATTTTAATATACAGGGTGTCTATAAATTGTCGATTTTCAAAGTTTGTCAAAATTTTATTTTTTGAGACATTTTCATTTGATTTGTTTTATAGTGAACAAAAATGGTTCAAGTTTTTTCTTTCTTAACAGGTATTTGTGGAAATAATTAGGTTTAAAATTACAATTTATAATATTTAGTGATTAGGCAGAATATTTTTGAATTTAGTAGCGAAAGTAGAGTTTATGAAAATGAGCACTCCGCAGGAAAAAGCCCAGTGTGTTTCCTGGATTATAGAGACGATGTCAGACATCCAAGCACAGGAAAACTTTAGTCTGATGTCTGACTTTGTCTCTATAAACCAGGAAACACACTAGGCTTTTTCTGGCGGAGTGCTTATTTTCATGAACTCTACTTTCCCTACTAAATTCAAAAATATTTTGCTTAATCACTAAATAAATTGTAATTTTAAACCTAATTATTTCCACAAGTATCTGTTAAGAAAAAAAAAAAAAAATTGAACCATTTTCGTTCACTATAAAACAAATCAAATGAAAATATCTCAAAAAATAAAATTTTGACAAACTTTGATAGTTTTAACGATAATTTATGAAGACCCTGTACATTCAGCCGTAATTAACATCGGAAAGCTGAGTCACCAATTATTTCTAAGATTTAAAGAAAATAACCAAATTAAAAGGTAAAGATCAGTTATTTTTTGTTCTAGCAAAAAAAATATCGGGAAAAGATGAAAACTCGAAGTTTAGCAAGGTTGATTCAATATTCTGGTTTATTAGCTGGCTAAAAAAAGGGTAAAAAGAGATTATAATAGATTTTCCACGGTGAAATTTGCCTATTTATTGAGAATTGAAGATAAAGCTCCACGTTGATGAACTTTGGAGCTGAACTAAAAATGTAGATTATCTAAAAAATTTTAAAATTAAACGGTTACACTTTATGACAATGGTGAAAAATTGGCAAGTTTGGTACAAAATGTATCTATGTATTTCATTTCCGAAACACTGGGAAATTATAAAATTAATACTGATTAATCAACAAATTCAATCGGAAAAAGTCAAACAATTTCAAAATTTTATTTAAAAAAATAATTACAAATAGTTATCAGGGCGAGCTTCAAAAGCCCGCCCGATGAGGAGAATAGAGTTTACGCTTTGCAAGATTTAGCAATTTGTGTTAGCTGCATCTTCCACATCGCAATTCTTTATAGAAAATTTTTATAAAATGTATGTGTATAGCTCACTCAACAAAATAAATATTTAGAAAATCTTCAAAACCAGATAAAATTTAACTCAATACAACCTGTTATTTAATAACATAAATACAATAATTAATACCGGTAGTGTAAAAAATTTTCTCATGGCAGAGCCAACATTACAAGATTACCAAAAGTGCGGCCGAAGAAAAGTTTTATGTTTTTTTTATCATTAATTCGAGCTGTCAATTTTTTTAATCTGTCATACTTTTTAAATTGAAAATTCAGCAGCAGCGGTAAGAGTTAACGTTTTACCTTGCTTGCCAATGCAGCAACTTTTCGAGCGAAATCATATTCTGGGTAGGACTTTTCAAGATTTGACGGCGGCTTTCCACGAAGATTACTCTTGAAATCTCGTGTATATTCATTAGAAGAAGAAAGTTTTTGGCTTCCCAGTGCATGACTTATACTTTCTGTACCTGTTTAAAAATTACTTGAAGAGTTTCTTTGTGGTACAAAATTTTAATATCATTTTGAACAAAATCGATTTTATGGGAACCAAAACTTTTCGTGACGCTCTTATCAGTAACTATTACGTCAAAATGAGACGAGCCAGAGAAAATCAAATTATTTATGTTCTCAACATATAGGAAAAAGGTGCTATACAGTGGAATCTCACTAGGACAGTGGCCGTGGCCCACTTTCCAACCCAAGATAACTCAACGACCCACTTTGGTGAACAGAATTTAATTTCCGTCGCAAAAATTTGGTAATCTCTAAAAAACAGTCTTCACTTAAAATTTGTTTCCGATTTCTCGATCATAATGACATCATTATACAATTCTCATATTGCTTTCATTCTGATTTATGCTCTGTGGCCCACTGAAAGCAGCGCCATGGCCTACCACTGGGCCATGGTCCACTGGTTGAAAACCACTGCAATAGGAGAAAGGCACAGTAACGCAATCCCTAAAGAGAAACACTGTTGTTTATAACGTCGGTTGCTTGAAAAGTTTTAACGTGTAAACAAATTCTTTTCTCTAGATAAAAAAGGATGTCTGGTTCGTCAGCGATCGTGACACTGCCGTTGATGTCTGGTTTATCAACGACTGTTGTCGTGCCACTGTGACAGTAGGTACGTAAAGCGAACAGCACAGCGATTACAAGATAGAATCAAGCAGCTTGTTTCTAAGTGGCTACAACAGCAAGCGAAGCGCCCAACAGCTCTCAACAAGCTCTCAACCATTAGATCCTGCAAACAAAAACGTTACAAACCAGATTGTGACACTGCTATAGGACGACACCTGCTGGATAATGTGCATAGTGCTACAAACTATGATGACTGGCAAAAATTCTTGCATTAGCACGCAACTCGTTCCATCTTTATCTACTTGAGACAGCGTTTATTAAAACCAGATATTCTGTTTTATATAGAAAAAAAGAATTTGTTTACATGTAAAAACTTTTCAAGTAACCAACGTTGTAAACAAAAGTGTTTCTCTTTAGAGATTGCTAACTGTGCCTTTCTCCATTCAGAGATTACACTGTGTAACATTTTTTTTCTTTTTGTTGAGATCATAAATACTTTGATTTTTCTGACTCGTCCCATTTTGACGCGATAGCTACTGATAAGAGCGTCATGAAAAGTTTTGGCATCTATGAAGTCGACTTTGTTTAAAGCGATAATTACTTGGTTTTAATTTAAAAAACAATGCTATTCAGAAGTTTTGTAATCTTTTTACTGGAATAATTTTACAAAATATAAAAATATTTATCCAAACAGAAAAAATGGTGACACTGTTCAGGCATATTAAGCCATGCCAATGCTAATGCAGTTAGCAATGGCTGCAACATTGAAAGCACTTATGACATCGAACTAGGTATTAGCAGATCTTGAATTAGTTTCAAGCTATTGCTGCTAGGTATAGTATTGATGAGGTTTCATTAAACAACAATGTGTCACTGTTTGGCTAGGTCAAAAGATTTTATTCGTTTTACTGCAGTGCAAATTAATTTTGATTTTATCACAGTTTTACATATAATTTGTTTTTACTTGTGTCCAGATTGTATTTTTGCATTATTGATTTTGATTTTTCAGCATATAATTTGTTGCTTAAAATCGGATGGAGGAGTTTTGACAATTTCATTTCATCAGTTTCTGGAATAGGATGTAAATTTTTGTCCCTGCTTTCCATGTATTCTTCAGTGTAGTTTTTCTGTGAAAATTTAAGTTTGAATTTTTATTTTTACATAGTAGGCTACGTACCAAAATTTAAATACAGTATGTATGTACAAAAATCTAAAGTGGCGTTTAAAAGTAGTATTATTTCTTTTTTGCACTAACTTTTAGAAATTACAAGCATTTTAAAAAGTAATGAATGCAGCATAAGAAATAAAATGATACCAAAGTAGTGAAAGAAATACTCACTAGTACGACAAAGATTTTAATGCCCGTTTGCTCGTGCTACGCAAAACTATTAAACAATTTATTGAACTAGACATTTTCGTTCCTTAGTGACAAATTTCATATGAAGCAAATATAGCTGAATTTGTAATTATATTTCTCATGCTTTTATTTGGGTTGTAATAATAAACTTGTTTGGGAAAAATTAGATTAAACTTATGGGCTTCTGATGTACAGGCGTTTCATTTATCGATTTTATGCCAAAAATGGGTTTTCATTGGACACCTTTGGACATCTTAAAGAATACGAAGTCCAACGATTTAAATCAAAATATCGCATGCTGGCTTAAAACAACTGATATCCATAATGCAGCAAGCTGATGTAGAAAAGATATAACTGTATATTCAAAAGGGTAGTAATGGCTATTTTTCCAAATAATATTTGATACAGCATCAAGTTTATTTTAAACGATTAATTACGTACAAATAAAATTTCAAAAAATATATTAATGTCTTTCTTATGGCACAAGCTAAGATTATATTTTTGGTTATATAAACACGATAAATATACGAGTAAAAATAAATAATTCAAACGTAAATTACAAAGCAAACGAAAATCATTTTTCCATTAAAACAGATCAAATTTTTTCAATAAAATTATAGACATTTTGAAAAAACTTGGCTTTTTTTAGTCAATCTGTACGTCATTCCAAACTAGAAATTCTTAAGAAGTGCAGCCCAGATGGCAGTTACTTTCTCGCAGCCTGTGCCGTAAGTAAGCCTGCTTTTGCTGTTAAATACGAGGGACCGAAACCAAATCTGCCAAAACGGAAGGGTATTTACCCATTCCGATATTTAGCAAGGGTCTGCTAATTGGTAAACGTCTTTTTCAGGAGCAATGTCTAGAAAAAAAGGCCCTTTTCAGACCACATTACCAACAAGTTCCGAAGACCCATTATTTTCTAGCTGAATATTGAAGGCCTCACTGCAAGTAGGATGAACGTTCTTCATTATCTTGCTTTACAGTTTGAGGTACTCGTTATTCTACTACAGGAGACCCAATGCACTAATGCAGAGAAGTTAGTACTTCCAAACTACCAACTAGTTGGGTCTTCCTTCAGCAGAAAGCATGGCCTTGCCACGTTTGTCCACGAGCGACTAAGGTATACGCTTTTGGACTAACCTCCACCGATATGGGAGATTAAGTGGTTGTGCGCGGACGTTGATGGTCATAAAATAGTCAACGTCTACAAACTTCCACCAACGCAATTGCGATGCCTAGATCTCCCAGTGTTTCCTCACTCCTGTCTCTATGCCAGCGATTTCAACTGTAGCCACTTTGATTGGGGCTACGATGATAACAGCCCGGACGGTGAATGCTTGGCTGGCTGGTCAAGTATAAATAGTCCTGCCCTCCAACACAATGCCAAGGATGCTGCCAGCTTTTTCTCCGGCCGCTGGAACTTTGGCACCAATGCAGATCAAGCTTTCGCTAGCGTAGGTCCTTACGGTCGGTTACTGGATAGACATGTTCTGAAAAAGTTCCTCAGGTCACTACATCGACCTTCGCTTATCGCACCACCAAGGTTTGCTTTGTCAGTGCCAAGCATTCCTGTTAAATGTTGGAACTTTTGCCAGGTCAAATGGAGTCACTATATTGCTTTGACGAATGAATTCGCAAAGACTTTGTTGCCGCCCGATTCACTTGATGTGGATGCGGCTTACCAGAACTTTTGTAACATCATGCATTATTAAGAAAACAGCCAAAAAAACTATCCCACGCGGGTATTGAAACAACTATATTTCATGTTGGGATGCGGAATGTAAATCCCTCTATAAAACTTTTAGCAGTCTCTTCAGGAAGACGACTAGAGTTTGGTGCTACAGCTTTACTTTCCAAACTTGACAATCGATAGTCCAAAACAGTTCGGAGTAACAACTTCTCACACTCTAGTCAAAAAGCATGCAGTATTTTGAACAACCTTACTGGTAGGTCACGATACTCTCGTCACTGTCCAATTTCAGTTCATGTTATTGCATCGCAGCTAGTCAGAAGTGGGAGATATAAGGCTGTTAACCGTGAGTTATCTCGACTTGTTTTCAAGAAGTGTCTCACCTTTGGAGGGCCACAACACTAGACTCAGTAAACATCTCTGACACTTTCTCACAAAGAGGATTCACTGCTACCCTTTAACACTTAAAACCAGGTAGGCCCCCAATTCTATCTGGCCAGAGCTTATAATCCAAGTTGAAGCTGCCTTGAAATCCTGGTTGAGGACTTCCTTTCTTCATACTTGCGCCGCCTCAAAATTCCCAAGATCTGGAGAAGAGCGCTTGTAGTCGCAATCCCAAAACCGATGAAAATCATGGGGGACCCAAAGAGTTATCAACCGATCCCTGCTCTGTGTCCCCCACAAGATTCTCGAGAAGCTTTTCTACGCCAGCGTCGAACTAATTGTTAATCTACTGCTCCTTAAAGACCAGGCTGGGTTTCGATGCGGAAATTCAACCGTGAATTAAGTTGTTCTGCTGACTCAAAACATCAAGAATTCTTTCGAGGCTAAGAAGAAGACCAGTGCCGTATTTGTCAATCTGACTGTGGCATATGACGCTGTCTGGCACCGTGGCCTTATCTGCAAGCCTCGGAGGGTTTTGCCGTATAAGCACATGGTTAGAATGATCATGAAGCTTGTCTAAAATCAAAGTTTTACCCTTTCTATCGGTGGCAGAAGCAAAGTAGGTTACGCCGTCTAAAAAACGGCTTTCCTCAGGGATTGGTCTCAGCTCCCCTTCTATTCATCATCCATACGTAGAACCTGCCTTTCACGATTTCCAGAAAGTCTGCTTATGCAGCCTATCTAGCATTGCCGCGCTTTTCTGGAAACTAGAAGGACTTGGAGGGACTTTAAGCCAAGACATGGCTATACTTTCAGCGTATCTCCTCACTTGGAGGCTAAAGCTCAGTCAAATAAGACGGTGATTTTTATTTAAATAACCGAGAAGCCAAACGTGAGCTAAACGTCTACAACAACAACAATATACTTCTACCATTTTGTCCAATCCCTTCTTATGTTGGGCTAAAACTGAACAGATCGCTCGCATTCCGTCACCATCTATTGGCATTGCACAAAAAACTATCTTTGCGTGTAACACTGCTGAGACGACTTGCAGGCTCAGGATGAGGTGCTGATGTCAAAACACTGCGCACAACTGCCCTATTTCTAGTCTACTCAATAACTGAGTACTGCGCACCAGTCTGGTGTCGCAGCGCATACACTCGCCTCAAAGACAGTGTCCTGATTGACGTCTTGCGCATAGTCACTATACGCTTGCGTCCCATTTCAATGACCACTTACCCATACTTTTAGGCATTCAGCCAGTTGAGCTTCACCGACTACAAGTGACACTGTCTTTTTCTACCGTAGATCTCTGGACCCTAATCATATCCTGTATGGTCTTTTAAGGGGGTCCACCGATTCTCGCCAACAGAAACTAAGATCTAGACGCCCGTTTGTGCCAGCTGCGAGGAATCTATTAAACAACCTTATAAGACTAGGCATCCGCGCTTCTGAGTGGACGAATCATAAATGGAACGCGGAATAATGCGAGAATATATCCAGGCTTTGTGTTTTCATACCCACGACCAGTGCCAGGCCTGTTGGGATGAGCTTGCCCGAACAGCTTGGGTTAAGCTCAACCGCCTGCGGACTGGTGTTGGGAGATTCCATTCGTCCATGCACAAATGGGTTCTCACTTCTTCACCGAATTGCAAGTGTGGCGCTTCTGAACAAACTGCAGACCAGTTCTAAGAACGTGCCCCATACATCGGGCACTACATGGAGCACGAGGTCTGACGGTTTTGAATGACAAAAATTGATCTTGGTTTAAGCATATTACTGCCAGCATCTGATCCGGGAAGTACAGCAGCCTGGGGTAGTAAAAGGATAAACCGTCGGCCCTAGTCCTGTTTGTGTCTGACCTGGATTGGATGCTCTTCCAAACGACGACGACATCAGGTAGTGCAATACTTACATACGAAAAAGCTTTCATACCTTCGATAGTATTTGGTTTAGATTTTGTGCAGTTTCATAGTGTGTGGTTTCAGTAGGTCGATATTGATTTTTTCGATTTGCTACCGAAGCTTCTTTCTTGTACATAGCCTAAAAACAATCAAGTTTTAAAACAGTGAGCAATTAAAAACTAATCTTAATATTATGCCATGCAGCAACTATTGTATCAATTTATTGTTATCTGAAATCTAGTTCGAGGGTGTTAGGAAAAAATCGAATAATACGATTCTTCTGAAAATATAGCCAATAAAATTTTAAAAACTTTGAAAATAAGCTTGTTGGGTAATATTGACATTATTAAAAATTGCCTTAAAAAAAGTCTACACGGCAATAAAACTTTAAAATTTTTGTTACTTAGGCAATCTAAACCGTGTAATGTGTATTCAAATTGAGAAGTGTTTAATTCTGGAAATAAGTTGTATTAAGATAAACGCATTTTTACGACTAATACAAAAATAGTAGCCTACTTTATACATAACTAATATAATAATACAGTAGGTTTTTTACTTATGGCACACTAATAAATCTTTATTTGCTCACGACACACCTACATGATGAAGGCAAAAAACAAAAGTAGCATTTATTGAGATGGGTGCGCCTGCATGCGTGCACAAATTGTTTAACGGAGGGTGGAATGTTTGACAAGCACACACTCAATGCCTGCTCCACAATTTTCAGTCTTAATTTTTGTTTGTTTTTGATTAAAGTCGTAAAAAGCCGATTCGCATGACTAAGTCGATATGAGTGACATTAAAAGACGCTTCCACTCGCATATTTTTTTTTTGCTTATAAATTCCAAATATTTTTCCGTTGCGTTTAACAAGTTAAATATTATGCCTAATATTTATCAAATAATTTAAAAACCGTTATTAATAATAAGAATTAGTATTGCTAATAACGCCAGACGAAGAATTAAAAACTTTATATATGATTGAAATTACGTGGTAATTATTTAATTACAGAATTATATATATATTTTACAATTGTAGAATTTTATATACATAATAATTAATTTTATAATTAAAATTATGTTTTCAGCAACGCATTCCACCCTCACGACGATTTTACAGAATAATGATAAAACCTATAACTTCTTAAATGCTATTAAAAATCATAACTAAAAATTTGAAAATACAGTAAAAATACAAGCCAACTATTCCTTCATTGTATAAATATTCTAAGAGCGAGAGATATTGACAGGCTTGTCCATGGGACATATTTTTCTGTCCCATCCCATCCTATCCCACAGCAATTTATGCCTATCCCATCCCATCCCATCCCATCCCATGGAATTCCCATTGGAATACAATTCAATAAAAATAATTAAATTTATGAAAATTTAGGTTTATTGTCTACTAAATAGGACTACATGTACAAAGAAACGAGCAAAACAAGAAAATTTATTGAATTTGTTAACTTTAAAATTAAAAAAAAGACTATTTGTCTTTATTTATCCGGTGTCCCACCACAAAATAGATAATAGATACAAGTATATAAAGAAAAAAAGGAGAGTAAAAACATTTAAAAGGTAAAAATGTATAAAAACTAAAGTTATCTCTGACGCAATCAAGTTACTATGACATGGCTATGACATCCCATGGGAATCCCATTCCCATGGACATGCAATATGACATCAATATCAATTAACACTAGAATCCTTAATTTATGCTGTTTCAGCATTAATGAAATAGAAAAGAGATTTTATTTGCATAAAGTTGTTTGTTTGCGTCCAGAAAACCGTGACTCGACAGTTGATCGAACGACACTTGATTTAATGACTCTTGTTCGAAACCACACTTGATCAAATAGCGAAAGAAAAAATTTACAACTTTGAATCTGTCCCGGTTTTATTGATTTGTCCCAAAAAGATAGTAATCTTAAAGGCTTTCCTTTTGAGTCTCTCTCTGATTTCTGCAAGGGGTCTCCAAGGGTGGGGGCCATGGCTTAATGTCCCCTAAATAACTGACTACAATGAAAAATAATGCAAAAAATGGCAGCAATAGGCTTCTAACGAAACATAACCATGACAAAAGCTCTACTTGCTGCCCTCTTAAAAATGTTTTGCCCATGACCTTGTTAAAAAACCCTGACCTTGACATTGACAAAAAATTATAAAAAATAAAAACAAACTGTTTTCTTACTGATAACCTCTGCTTTTTATGAATCTAATTTACAGTAACAAAGAGGTTGTTTAATCGCAGAAACATACCAAAGTAAATTTTTTTTTATCAAAAGTCATTTCGATCAAATGTCGTTTCGATCAAGTGTCGTTTCGGTTAAATGTCATTCCATCAAATGTCGTTTTGATCAAGTGTCGTTTCGATCAAGTGTCGTTCGATCAATTGTCTTTCGATCCACTGTCGTTCGATCGACTGTTGAAGCAAACCACAAAACGGACAATTTATACAAATAGATCCTCTTTCCCATTACATTTTTATTAAAGCGGTCTGTATCACAGATTTTTAGGAATACTAAACTGCATCAAACACAGAAGTCTTCTCTAAATAAAAAGTTTAATGGCTTTCAGTAAAATTGTGAAAATTTCGTGATATATTTCAATTTCTTTCATGACACACAATTTGGAAAACCCTGCAGATCAGGAGTGGGGGCCTGCGGCCCGCAACATATTTTAATGCGGCCTGCGTGCGGTTGAAGAGAAGCATACGCATCAACCCTTTTGATCAAAATGGTGCATTTTGCTTTATTAACCCGTTAATCAAATGTTTTTTTTTTAATTTCTGCCAATTCAAAAGTAATTTTTTTAATAGACATTGAATTATGCTGTTATCGAAAATAAACATCATTTGTATTTTGAAGTTGTAATAAATGAATACCTTGCAAATAAAAAATACCGTCTCAATTAACCCGGATACTTAATTAACCCGAAACTTGGACGGATATATACGGGCTAGTTGGAAAGTGCCAGGCAACTGGCGAACGGATATATACGGGTAAGTACGTTAAAGGGTTAAGAACCAAAACACAATAATAAAAATGTAGCCTCACCAGAAAAAATATTAATATCCAGGTGAACATCAAAAAAGCTACAGAATAAACCAGTGCCCAGCAACCGATGTGTCGCGTTTTTTTTCGTATTACTTCGAATTTGGTGTAAAAGTTAAACAAATTTTTGAAATTAACCATAAAATCTAATAAAAACTTTCTTTTTCTACATTTGACATCGAAGAACAGATACTTGTTTAATGCTAGTGAAGATAAAAAAAAGGTCTCGACATGACGAACCAGGTAAAAAAGCGTGGTGTGTCGATAAATTACTTTTTTTCTTAAATCAATTAAAAGTTTAGTGCGGCTCGCACCTAATTTTTTTATTTTAAGGTTCGGCCCGCGAGTGCAATCAGGTCCCCCCACCCTGCTGTAGATGGTTACACTATATCAAGTTAAACCGTCTGTTGTCAAAAGGTAGAATGTCCAATAGCATTACTTTTCAAAATAAAATAAAAAGTTGATTTTTGAATTGCAAAAATACAAAACAGAATTCAACTTTTGTTAGTGTTTATTTTATAAATACTCCCTACCATTACCTAATTTTGTGACTTATTTGATATATTATTTGTGCATTTTTTACGTATGGCTAAAAAAAATAAATTATCTAATTATAAATTACCATAGAAGTTTTTTTCTATTTAGTTTGTTTCATTCAGATGTCTGTCATATTAAAGCTATCAAAAGGGTCATATTGTTTTATCAAAGTCTCGAACTCAGTCTAAAAGTATTGGTTTCCAGAAGATAAAAAAGACCTTCCCAGTAAAATATTGCCCCGGTTCAAACTTCTTTAACAAATTTTATTTTTGGCGGTTTAAATAAAATTTTGTTGAGTCAAGTTTCCGGTGCGACTCCTGGTTCGATCTCGAGCTCGGTTCTGGTTTAAAGAAAAACAATTTTTTTGTAATGTAGGCTTTTAGTTTTAAAGCTTTTGGTTTATTTCTATCGTCGCGGCTATCAACGTCTCAGCTGGGCAAGAAGTGCATAAACGCCAAATAAAAATTTATCAAAAAAAATAGACTAACATTATAAATTTAAATAAAAAAGTATTTTTGTTTTATTTAGTTGTGTACAGTTTGGTACTGTAAGATGCTTTGCATTAACACCGGGTAGCTGCTTTAATGTGTTTCTAGAGTAGAATTGAAAAAAATTGCACAATTTATTTCAAAAATCCAATCGCTAAAACATTAGCTAGAGATTTAGGCAAAGTGAATCACGATTGACAACATAACAGCACGGCCAGAGTTAGTATGACAGAAAAATTCAGCAAGCAACTTTTTTAAATATCAAGATTTGAAAAACCAAACCGTTAAACTGCCATTTCAAAATTAAGTTAACACACTTGGTATATGACTTTTAAATAGATTATCCTTCCACTGTCTTATTTTTTTATGAATTTCTTTTTTAGTGTAAACAAAGACATGAATTTTAAAATCGCATTATCACGCTGTTGATTAAGAGACATACTAGTTGGGACGTAGACATAGAGATAGAGACTTTTTCTATTTGTGAAAACACCCTCATTTTGGTATTTCATGATTGCATTGCGCATAGCTGTTTTGCTAAGCTTCATCTTCCTCGTACTTTGACGTACAGAAAACATTAAATTGCTTAAAGCTACGATTTGAGCCAGTTTTTCTGAGAGACTACTTTTTGCCCATTTTTTCAACCAATAAATTTAACTAATTTTGACCAAAACGCAATCTTGCTAACAATTTATTGAGCAGGAAATGAAAAAACAGAGTCATACAGAGATTATACATTAACACAATAACATAATTATGCATTATGGCACAAAATACCGATTACTCATTGAGATATGAGCATTTAAAGCTATATGCTGCGTTTTTTTTTAAAGTGTCCCTAAATTTTGTCGCAGACTGTATATATTCAAACTAATAAATTCTATAGGTAGGCATTATCTAAATATGTGGAATGAGTCGATAACATAGTTTTACACTATGTTTGCAAATAAATAAAATGTATGTTGGGAGACTGACCCTTCATATATACCTTTAAAATATGATGAACAAGCAAAGAGCATATATCAATAATTCAAAATTAACTCGGTGATGTTTTTGCAATATTATACTTTTTTATTATTTTATTAAGGGTCAAATGTTGGCTTTATAACTCAGATAATTATACTAAGGTGTTCTCATAAAAAAAAAAAAAAAAAAAATAAAAAATAAAAAAAAAAAAAAAAAAAAAAAAAAAAAAAAAAAAAAAAAAAAAAAATTACTTGCTCAGTAATACCAAAAAGACAAGTTTTTATTCAAATGTTACGAAGATTGCTATTTTGTGCAAAAATTTTTTAATTTCAAAATAATAAAAATATAGATTTAATACAGTAATCAGTCCATTTATCAAGTTTTATAATTTTCACTAATTATAAATAGTCAAAGGCTTTTGAAGCTTATTTTATTGACTGCTAAAAAGCAAAAATGTTCAGTTCAACCCTATCTTTAGAGAATAATATTTTGCATGGTTTGCTCCTAATGAAAACTTTTGCAAACTTGTTGAGGTTGCAAAACATATTGCGTACTTTTAAAAACAATGATCGGGAAACAGATCCTCCTCACTCTCAGAAATCTAAGCCTATGCATACAAATGAATTGAAACAAATTTGAAAAAATAAGATTTGTTATTCTTCAGATGTATATATGGAGCATGTAAAGATTGCAATCGCCTACCGCTCTTCGTGGCACCATACAAACAGGGACGGATTATCCATAAAGCCAAAAAAGCTAAATTTTTAAACCCACGAGAAAATTTGGCCCACCAAGAAAAGAAAATTACTGAACCAGGATGGTCCGAGCTCGTCGCTCCCATGAGGCACTTTATAAATTTTGGAGAACTTTTGTAATCTAGCGTTCTGGAACAAGACTAGACTCAGACTGATACTTGAGACTCCTGGCCGACACGCAGACACAAACTTGAGAAGTCTGAGCCAAGCCGCGGACTGGAGCAAAATTATTATCTTATTTTTAAATATATACAACTATCTTTGATGGCCCATTTCGCTAACAACGAAATTAGATTACTACAAACTTACAACCAGGCCACTTCACTACTGCATAGGAAGGGTCCGCATTATGCAATTTTTTTCTTATGTAAAAAAACCTTGGCTACCACTTCTTCAAGCCTATTTGGTGTTCATAAAAAGAACATTTATTCTAGCGTAATAAAAATAACATATTAAAACAAATGTTTATCACAGAGTAATATCTTCCAATATTTAAAAAATCTCGGGTAAAAATTATTTTGTTTGAAAAATATTTATTCTTTTTGAGCAAGGTAGGCAAATAGATAAAAAGAAAAAATACCATAAAATAATTTCAAACTTACATCACTTTGAAATTTGCTTGCATCCAGAGCATGTTCATATCCTGGGGTGATGTGAACTGGATAATAAATCATATCTTTATCATTTTCCCAGTCTTCTTTATACAGTTTCTGTAAAATAAGTTTAACAAACATACAGTACATATAGATGTAATTGCTTCTATGAACGTGAAACTGATGTAAAATAGGAATTTCTGGATCAAATCAAAATTGTTTGCATTAGGCTGCTGCCTGTTATCCAGTTACTAGCACGAACTACAATAGCGCGATAAAAAAAGTCTGATTTCTGTCGCAATTGTAAGTGTACTCTTTTGTGGAGGGCACCAGATTATGGTTTGCGTTCGACCTCAACAAGAAAATACAAAATATTAAAAAAATCTATTCCACACAATTGATGGACACCACAGCTGTGCTTTGCTCCTCCCGACGCATTTGGGACATGTCAGTGGGTCAATCATTTCCCATCGGTAAAAATTCGCAACTGTTTTGCCCAGGCCGGAGATCAATGTGTTTGCGTGTGCCACTGTTTTCAAAAGGCTTCAAATTCTGGCAGCTTGGTGGTCGGCTTCTGAATAATTTTTCCCCTTCTGGAAGTTTTGGATTTTTACAAGGATTTCCAGTGTGTATTTTTATCATAGTCAGGGTTATGCTGTAGATAAAACGGTTTTCTTGATTCGAAACGGGCTGTAGTTGGAGCTTGTAAAAGCACTTTCTTTAGAGGTATGCCCTCTGGGAGTGCCTCCAACTTACTGAATTGATTCTGTATGGCAGATTCTCTACGAACGTTTGGAGGGCAATGTTGCTCAATGTAGGCAACCAAGTTGTTGGGTCAATTTCAAAATTTTAGAAATTATCTTCGGTTAAAATCATTCTTAAATTATGAAATAATTTAAAAGAGTTGGACGTATATTTTCCTGGTATGCGTACTGCGTACCTAAATAGGGGCGCAATATTTAGCGACACTGCATTCCAGTGCCAATGCTGTTACTTGGAAAACAGATTGGCTGCCTCACATTTAGTACCAGACAGCTTTGCCATTAGTTCTGTTCTTGACTTGAACTTTTGGCATGTGTTATTGGTATGTTAATGATCTATTCAAGGTGATTTCAAGGTACCTGTCGGCAGTGTGGTCGAGTGGTTAAAGCACCGTGCTTATGATCAACATAGTCTGGGTTCAAAACCCACTTGCGCCATTCTGTTGTGTCCTTAGAAAGGACACTTTACGGCACTTTTCCCTGCTTGGTGGTCTTGGCAAGCAGTTCTAAATTTCAATCATATCTCTATTAAATTACAAGCGGACAGCAATATCTTGGCATTTCCGGAAGCAGGTCGGGGTAATTGCCTACCCTATGTATTAGCGCCTCCATAGCTTTCCTGCGAGCCAGAAGGATAAATATAGAGATAAAATAAAAATACCTTGGATTAGGATCTGGTGCGAAAGTATAACTATTAACAAATACATTAAATGAGGCTTGTGTTAGCCTAACTATTATTTATTTCTTTAAATAAAAAAGCGTGGTTACAGTTTCTTATTGACGCATTTTGCGGTACCATTTTCTGAAGTACTGAAGTATTGTACTTAGATAAAGTGTTGCTTTAGGCTTTAATCGGTTTTGACTTGGCGACAACAATCTCGTCCCCAGCATACTCAAGTTTTGGACTGGTTTATGGGAGTACTGATATACACATTGAAGTGTGCAGGAGCGATTACTGAGCCCTAAGGCACTCCATTTCTTGTTTGATGCACCCTGCTCTTGAACTTTCTCAAACAGCCAGACCATTAAAATTTACTATCGATTCTTGATCATAGTTGACAAAACTGCTAACGTCAAAACAGCCCAGAACGCTAAAGATGTAATTTTGTCTTGGCTTAAATTCTCTTGCACAACTTTCCAATTTCCAGTCGCAACTATCATCATTACCATCATCAACAATATTATTTGATCATTAAAATATAGTACTTTATGTTGAATTAAGTAGGAAAAGATTTTTTTCTAATAAGTTTTTTTATGGTTTAATTGCTATAAAAGCGCGAAACAGACCACTAAAGAAAGTCAAGTATATCAAAGGTCCAAAAATAGTGCGTCGCAATTTCAAATTAAGTTGCAAAATAATGTAAATGTTGCACAATTTTCTCATTTCAAAATGATAGCCAACAGTACTTTTTCTGACATAACTGGATGAAGATTTTTTTTTGTTTTCACTTTACTTTCGAAAAAAGCACTAAAATGTAGGGGTCGCAAAACTTTGAAATAGTTTTTTGGAATTGTGCCAAAAAGTAGCCTATTTGCAATCCTCTAAAATATATAATCGGCAAATATTTTTGAAATTTTTATATGTGATTGGGAGGCGTCGGTTGATTATGCAAAACAATGAGTAGGCCTATAAATGTACAGAAATAATTATTTTTGTTGATTGGTAAAAGAATTGATATGCAGTAGTCAATAACTAATATACAGTAAGATAAAGGCAGATGGTTATTTTATCATTATTTTCAAAATACTAAAATCTGTTATTAGTAAAAAAATACAAAAAGTTAAAATTTGAGATTTTTTTATAGGGTTATTTTGATTTTTATGGATAAAAGTAGCCATAAGTGCTAGATGAAAAAAAAGTAAGATGAATTTGTTTGTTTGCTTTATTTAAAATTAAATCTATTTGGTGAATACTACAACATAATTAAATTCAAAACAGAATAAATTATGTTTCTTACGTCTGAGAATAACTCAGCAGCTTTAATTCCTTGTTGTACAATCGGATGTTCTTTGCTGTTGATGGTTTGAAATCCACGATAGCCGTCAATTACGTTTTTACATTGTTTTTGATACTCAATCTAAAAAGCATAAAACGTCATTCTTCCGCCTTTTGGCAGTCATTTTTAATTAAAAAAATTAAGTACATTTATGTAGTTTATAGCCATTAGCTATTTCAAAAAACGAACCAAATATTTAAGATTAATATTTTTATTAAAATTAGAAACCTAATTAATTTTTAATTAACACCAAAAATATTACGCATACGACGAAATAATGTGACTTCAAAACGATTTATTTTAGTCGGAAAAAATCATTTTTTTCTTAGTCAGTATATTTTAGGACCACTGTGGGTTCGCAGAAATTTGTCATGGGGCTGGGGTTGCAAGTTGAAAACACGATTACTAAAAGGATTCTTGGTCAAGGTATGAAAACTTTCCCAAGCTTATAATTCCAATTAAATTAAGCCTATTATGCTTTTTAGTGCGCCTTGCAGTTGCACGAGTTTTTTGCCCACCCATAAATGTAATTATTAAATATCTATAACATTTTCCGGGAGTTTAGCTCACTGATATAATTAAATTAATTCAGCTCAAATTGAACTCAATTTTAATAATGTATACGATCACAAGGCATTGCTACAAAAGAATGTAGATAACTCACTTTGTATTTACATATTGAACTCTATTTGAATAAGATGATGATCGCACTTGGGTGAAACAAGACTATTGGGTTTTTTTAAATAAATTACAGTTTATTTGCATGATAGTTTGATTTAAAAATGTTCAACTCTAACTGCATTATCAAACACTCTGTATTGTAACTGAAATCAACTAATCTAGCTCAGTGTTTTTCAAAGTGAGTTTTTTGGCTCCTTAGAAAGGAATTAATAATCTGTAGGGAAAAATAATTGTTGGAGAAAAAACTTGAATAAAATGTAAGTTGTCTCTAAATTATTAACTGATAACAAAAATCGTTCAACTTTCAATTTATTATAGCAAATAAAAGTTAAAAATTTAAAACCAACTGTATCATTATGAAAAATCGATTTCGACCTATAAAGGTCATCATCAGCTTCTTATTCAAATAGAATAAGAATTCTTATTCAAACAAATTCTATTTGAATAAGAAACTGATGATGACCTTTATAGGTCGAAATCGATTTTTCATAATGATACAGTTGGTTTTAAATTTTTAACTTTTATTTGCTATAATAAATTGAAAGTTGAACGATTTTATTAATAAATTCATGCATCGCAATTTGATTAGTTAAATAAAATTGTCGATGTAACTTTACTGGAAGAAGGGTAATAGATTTCTGATAAAAAACTTTAACTGATAACAAAAACTAGCACCAGATGGCCTGTCCTTTATAGTTGCACCTTGACAGCTCATAAAATTTTTTAAAAAAAAGTAAAGACCATTTTTTTAGTCTTTACATCCATGCAATCTTATTTGTTTTATAGGCCTACTTTATTCTGATTGTAAGAAAAAACTGCAAGGAAAAAAGCGAATAATTAAAAAAGTTTGTTGTTCTCGTAACAGGTCGTAGTAGGGAGGCCATCGACTCTGGGTTAAATACAAACAGGAATGGGGCCGAAGATTTATACTTTTACTACTACAGGCTGTTGTACTGCCCGGATAAGATGCTGGCAGCGATGGTGTTGAGCCAACATCAGGTTTCGTCATCACGAATCATCAGACCACCTACACCATGTCATGCCCAATGCGGGCTGCGGGACACGCTGTTAAGACGTGGCCTGCAGTTTGTTCAATGTTGCTGCACTCTCAATCCGGTAGAAGAGCGAGACCTCATTGTGCACGGACGAATGAAATTGCACAACACCAATCTGCAGGCGATTGATCTTAGCCAAAGCTGTTCGGGACAGCCCGTTCCGACAGGCTTGGTACTGGTAATGGGTATAAAAGCACGGAGCCTGGATGCTCACAGTGCTCTATTTTCCATCTATGATTAGTCCACTGGGCGCCCACTGGGACGCAGTATTCAGCTGTTGAATAGGCCAGAGGCAGGGTAGCTGTGCTAAATGTTTTGGCTTAGCACCCCATCTTCGCAAGTCACCTCAGCATCGTGACGCTCCAAGAAATTTTTTTACGCCATGCCACGAACTGATGACAAAATATGAGCGATCTGTCTCATTTTATCCCAAAATAGGTCGGGACCAAACAGAATGGTAAACATTTATAGTTGTAACAAGCCTTTAGCTTATGTCTGGCCTCTCAGTTATTATTATTTTTATTTTATCACTATATTTATCCTCCTGACTCACAGGAAAGCGACGGAGGCGCTAATACATAGGGTAGGCAATTATCGCGACCTGCTTCGGGAGATGCCAAGATATTGCTGTCCGCTTGTAATTTAATAGAGATATGACCGTGATTTAGAGCTGCTTGCCAGGACCACCAAGCAGGGAAAAGTGCGGTAAAGTGCCTTTCCCAAGGACACAACATATTTAAATGAACATAAATTTAAATAAAAGGCTGCTATCACTGTTTTTCAAAGATTAAGTTTCAACTTCTAGGTCTGGAGATACATAGAAACTGAAGTCATGTCTTTAGTTCATACATGAATACAAGTCATTTTAGTGCTAGAAGAGTGCAACAATGCTAGATCGGCTGCATAAGCAAACTTTCTGAAGATTGTTGAAGGTAGATCACATGATTGATATTAATAAGAAGAAGAGGAGTTAATACCGATCCCTAGGAACGCCATTTCTTTGACGACGGAGCTTGCTGTCAAGTAGATGAAGTAAAACTTCTGTTTGGGACAAGCTCCATGATTATTTTAATCATGTGCTTATCTGATAGAAGTTTCAGCAGCTTGCAAGTAAGACCACGGTCCTTCACTTTATAACAAAAACCGAAAAAGATTTTTTACTCAATAACAAAAACGATTTAAAAAAAAATTTTATCTTATGTTTTTGGAAACAGCTGTATCTAAGCATTGAAAGGGAAGAATACTTTGTGAACCACTGATCTACACATTCTATCAGACAAGCACATGATTAGAATGATCATGGAGCTTGTCCCGAAGAGAAGTTTTACTTCATCTACTTGACAGCAATAGTTTTTGTAAAAATGAAGAACCATTTTAATTAAATTTGTGTATATGTACTGTATATATTTTTATTTTATTTTATTTTCCAGAGTAGGTTTATAATCGGATTTCTTTATAGATGCTTAGCACTTTTTTTGCTTTTCATACCAATGTAGCTTACAGCCGAGTAGAAAAGGCTTGCATCTCACGCGGAAGCATTGTGTTATTAGGCATCAAAAGTGAGGCATAAAAGACCCGAATTTATGTTTAAATACTTTTCGGTTTCGAAAGTCTTACTCAGATTAGTTAACTTTAACGCAATTGTGGCGATAGAAAAACGATCTTTAATAAAATTACTAATAAAGTTAAAAAAAAAACAAAGCGCGGAAACGATAAAAGCTTATATCATGTAGCGTAGCCTATTTGTCGTTAATACGTCATATACATATAAGTGCATATCTCTGATCACCATTCTTCAAGGAAGCAATTTTGACCCCCACCCCCCGCACTACGTCTATGTAAGACCATATTGATTGCTGTTTATGTAGCAGTTGTAAACATTTACTTTTACTTGAGATTTTGTTGCATTCCTCCTTTTTTTACGTTTAAAAAAAAAAAAAAAATTCAAAGTTTCCACACTTTTTCGAAGGTCTTCACAAGTTTTTTTAGTCTTTGATGGTGTTTCTAACAATAATTACATCATGAAAAAATGGTCTTCCGCTTTTTTTACCATTGATCCAGTTTTTTAAAATAGTGCATCTTATAAATAAACGATCATTTGTAACATCACATAAAATAGTTACATCGCTTGCGTTCTTCGTGTTTTCCTTTGCTCGAAGAAATTCAGGGTAATCCAAAGGTAGCTTGTGACTGTGCTGCATTTTTCTAGCTTCTTCAACGTAGAGAGGCTGTTGAAAACAAAGTGTTGATGATGTAATAAAGTCAACTTCGCTTTATTCGGACACCGAATAATTCGGCAACCGCTTTTTTCTGCAAAAGAGTTTAAAATAGAACCAAAATTAACACCACACGCTTAATTTTCTGGCTTATTCGGACAAACCTCAGCTTATTTCGGATAACGAATGCTTCTGCATTGTCGCATTAAGATTAAATACGCTCAAGTTTCGAGTGGTTGTGATTTAACAACGTAGTATTTGTGTTGCCGTGTTAACACAAATAAGACAACTTCATCGCCCGTTTTGTTTGTTACGCTAAATTTTTTTGTTTAAGTCAGCAGTGGCACAGAAAACCTTGTTTTAAAAAATAAAGTTGTTGAACAATCTCATTCAATAGTTTTATTTTCTGAAAAGGTTTGTTGTTTTTTGTTTTTTTTGTAGTAATTTAATTGTTTAATCAAAGCGTTTGTTGTTTTTTGTTAATTTTTTATTGCAATTTAAATTTTTTATTACATATTAATGATGGTTTGTTATTTTTAAATGTTTTTATTGGCTTCTACTACCCTTTTACTGTAAAATCAAGACAAGTGTATCAATTTCTTCCGGTATATCACTCGTTAATTCTAACAAAGCTCATTTTTTATCTTGATTCAGACAAAATTAGCCGTGACTAAAGGGTCCGGATAAACCAGATTCGATTGTATTTATATTAAAAATAAATGTTTTAAATAAAAACCTATTAATTGAATTGAACAGTTACAAAACAACATCAGCGAGATGTCTCATGTTGTATTTTGGCGAAATGTTGTATCTTGGCAACGTGTTTTTGCAAGAGCACACCATAAATCTGACTCTACTTTTCGTTTATGCTTGGCCTTGTTTTTTATTCCTAGCAATGCAGTAAAGCCAGTCTGAAAGAGCAAGGTCTAATAAATTAGCATCAAAAACCGAAGGTATGTACTGTACTTGCAATTCTGGGATATAAAGGAGCCATTGGTCTCTTCATCAATACAGCATTCCTATCTACTAGAACGCCGCCGGCATTCAAACTAATGTTTAATTACTTAACTAACAGTATCTAAATTACATTCGCGTAAGTGGAGCCGCTATATTGATGGCGAATGCATCTATGCGATCTGGGTTCAACTCCTGTTTAAGATAGAAACTTTGAGGGACTTTCCTCTATTTGGCTAGTTAAGAGTTCTAAATTTTATTCATATCATTGTATAAAAACTCAAAAATTAAATTAAACAAAAATCTAGCCGACAGCAATATTTTGGCATCTCCAAAAGCAGATCTGGACAATCGCTTAACAGTTGCTTAAATATAGCGCCTCCGGCGGTTTCCAACAAGTAATAAAAGTAGATAGAAATGATGATGATTTTACTCGTAACTAAGACTTACAGTTATAAACAAAAAGCTAACATGTGAAAGCAAAAATAATGGTATAATAAAAGGTTCATCATATATTTGACGATAATATAGTATTTTAATCAATTTTATAATCCCTTTTCCTTATGACGTATTAGAACTTTTACGCAAACTCTTCCCTTTAATATAGTGCATCTCTCTCTGAAGCTATTATTTTACGAATACTCGTCTAAAGTATAAGTACTTTTAAAAAAAAGAAGAATATTTTTATCGCGAGCAGAAACTAACCCTTTGTGCAAAACACAATAATACTTTTGTTTTACGTATTTATTGTAAAGTAAGAAATTGTTTTAAAATTAGTAGTCATTGTAAAAAAGGCAAATTATTCTCAATTAGTACATTTTACTAACAAGCCTTTTTTTTTCGTTTTAAACATTGGTTTTATGTTTTGATTTGAAAGAGGTTTAAATTAATAGGGCACAAAAACTGTTAAATTTTATAAAGTTTTGGCAATAAATCCCAACAAAGACATTGATGTTCGAGCTGTTTGAATATTTTTTGTTGACTTTCAATTCAAAAATATCTCCTGCGTTGGTTTGCCGACGTGATCTTTACTGAATTAAGCAAAAATTAAACGCATTCGCTAACCTGGCAAATCGTTTTGTAGCAAAAATTGGCGCACGCCCACTCAAACTTGAATGCCAGGCTACTTCATAGTGCTGAGCACTCCAAACCAAAGTTAGTGGTACAGGAGTTTTTCAAACTTAAAGTTACCGCTCATTTTTTTGGGATCTTTACCTATTTTTATCACCATAAAAAGCTTAGTCACAAAATATGAAAATCTAGATACCAACCAATTGCAAAGCCGGTAAGATTTGTTGACTAGATAATACGAGATATTTGCAATAGACACTAAATCAATTTTTTCTATTTTTAATAAAAGCTTGATTACAAGTGTTAACACGGGTTTTAGATGATATGGTTGGATATACCCGGAAATTTTTGATTGCCACAATTAGAGTGAAGACATTTTGTTTAGCTTTCATTCGGTTTACAAAGGCAAAAATAGTTTTTAGAACTTTAACTTTCAATTTTAGAGTTTTTTAAAATGTTCACATAAACTTAAGATAAAAGGCGTTCATGCGAAGACGTTTCTTAGCGTTCACTTGACTCAAACGTGTTTAGTTTCTTTTTTCCTTCATTTTCAAGTCAATTCGAGGATCCTGGATTTAAATTTAGAACCAGGACTGAATTTTCTATCACAGATCTAACTGAGCACGAAGCATTTGAATCATCGGACTCTTAATGTTAAATAATTTAATTTAAAACAAAGTTCTTACTTTGCTGACAAGTTTCGACACGTTGCGTGCGTGCACATGCTCTGGATATGAGTTTGCAGGATCAGAAGGAGCTTTTCCACGGATATTCATACGGAAATAACTTTTGTACGGCAAATCACTGGCAAGCTTTTGGTTCGAAAGTGCATTAAAAATACCTTGCGTAGCTGTAAATATTTGTTAACGTTGTTGCATTTTTAAACAAATAGAAAATTTTACATTGATTTGTATTTGTGTTAAAAGTATTGTTATTTTAGCCAACAGACCTTTAATGCAAACTCGTCCAATGGTTCATTTTGTTACAAAGTCAGAAAAGCCAAAATTTTGTAGACATAACGAATTGCATTAATTCTCAGCATGTTCTTGCAGAGATATTTTAAACCAAAACTAATACGATGACTAAAAAACATATACAGCTGATTTAAAATTTTTACTATCTGGACTGCATCGCGTTTTTACTCAAAAATTGATTAATCAAAGAAAGTGCTAAAAAGTCACATTAAATTAAAATCTTTAAATTAAAAAAAAAAGATCACTTAGTGCATATCTATCATAATAAAAACTTTTGATTATAAAATGTTAAGATTTAACAATTTTAAAATTTGAAATTTGTGTACAACAAAATGCATCCAAACAAATTGAATTTTTGAATCAAAACAAAGGTTTTTTTGTTAGGTATCAATAGAAAACAAGCTTTCAAAATGATAAATACGAGTGCACCGATTAATATAATTGGCATATCATTTATTTTTAAAGTATTTAAAATTTGAACTTGTAGCATTATGCTTTTAAGTTTTTAGAACATGCATTTTTATTCACTTTTTTAGACAGAGAACAAAACTATCTCACTAATTGAAAGCAATTAAAAAAATTATTATGGTAACCGCAATATTTTTAACGGTTTGTTGTTTGTTAGAAAAAGATATTAATAAAAAACAAATTACTTGAAAACAGGTTCACACATTAAAAACTTAAAACAATAAAAATATCAAAGTTTATAAACATACAAGTATCTAAATTGTATTCTTGCATTTTCCTTCTTGCATCACTTTTGTAAGCTTTATTGCTCAATAAAGGACGCAAAGTTTTAGAAATAAGCATTTCCGGAGTTTCTTTAACTTGAATTCGATTTGTCCCTTTGGTTGTTTCATATTCTTTCCGATAAAGTTTCTACAAAGATGGTTGAGCATCTTTTAGAACTAAAAGAATTCTTTAATTTTAAAAAATAAATTAAATCTGAAAGCATAAAATAGAACTTAGTTATATGTACGTATACTCTTTTTCAACTAAACACTGTAAATTTAGCTTTATTTTGCCCTAGTACGCGATGCTAAGCCGTGACCCGACAGTTGATCGAACGACACTTGATCGAAACAACACTTGATCAAAACGACATTTGATCGAAACAACAGTTGATCGAAACGATGTTTGATTGAAACGACATTTGATCGAAACGACTGTTGATCGAATAATGAAAGAGAAAATTTACAACAAAACATTGCAAAGCCATTTTGATTTTTTTCGCAAGAAAGAATCTTCGCTTTGCAGTTTCTATAAATAGTTGCGACAGGAAAATTTAAATTTCTATCGGACCAACAAAAAAGCGATAATACGGATGAAAATTTACGTTTTACACAGGAAACAGGTTAACAAAAAAAAAAACAAAAAGTAAAAAAGGCAAAGTTTAATTAAAAACTCCTTAATGTGCTATACAGAGCTATGATTTATCTTATACTGCTTCCAAAACATTTAAATCTTTATAACTACTGGAATCGATAAATTTCAGCCTGTCTCGGCCTGGTTAGCCTTTTTCAAAAACGCATCAGCATGAAGATAGCATTCTTGCTAAATAGAAAATATTTCTAGTGAATTCCAACACATTTAAAATTTCTCAAATTTGTCAGCTCCTCTGCTGCAGCAAGGACAACTTTAATCTTGAGAGTTGCTGTAATATGAAATATCTTACAATGTGTCATTAAAATAGGACTACAATGTAAAAAGAATAAAAAAATGGCAACAATAGGCATCTAACGAAACATAACCATGACAAGAGATCTACCTATTGCCCCCCTAAAAATGCCTTGCCCAGGGACCTTGTTGAGAAACCCTGACCTTGACATTGGTAAAAAAGGTATAAAAATTAAAAACAAACTGTCTTCTTACTGATGGGTTCTACTTTTTATGAATCTAGTTTATAATAACAAAGAGATTGTTTAATCGCAGGAACATGCAAAAGTAAATCATTATTTTTATCAACTGTCATTTCGATCAACTGTCCTTTCGATCAAATGTCGTTTCGATCAACTGTTGTTTCGATTTAGTGTCGTTTTGATCAAGTGTCGTTTGATCAACTGTCCGTAATACCTTGCTAAGCAGTCAATGAAACTTTATTACCGTTCATTTGCTGTTCGTGCGTTTTCTTAAAAAGAAAACACAATCATCATTTTGAGCAATATAACGATGAAATGAAGATAGTTAATTTGGGATTTATATTGTAAAATAGATTTTGTGAAATTAAGTTAATCTTTTTTAAAAATATTTTAGCATCATTTGGAATATCTTTTCATTTTCAGTCAGGTGCATTTGATTAGCAATTATTATTAAAAGTGAAATATTACATCAATATGGTAGTATTGTAAGTTTCAACAAAGAACCACACGAACGTAGTAGAAAAATTTAATGTAATTTTTGTTAATAGTTCTTGAATTTGAATTTATAAAGTAACTTGTTTGGCTCACATAATTAACTAACATTGTAATTTTTGGCTCACATAAGGTTAACTAAAAGGTGTTGACCAATCGGATTCACTAAACATGACTGGGGTTGAAAATTTGTCAAAACGAGTGAAGGTGTTGCGAGGGTTTGGAATTCGGCCAGTTCGAATAAATTTTGGCACGGAAGGACCTACCATATACATTTAAAGATTATAGGGGCAGGATCGAGCAAAAGATAGATCGGAGGAGAAGCGGTTTTAGGTGGAGTGATGCAGTAGAGTGGAATGGTGTGGGTTGTTGAAAGTCATTAGATCCGAGGAGAGGATGTCTTTATATATATCTTTGCCTAATTGGTCCTCAGGGCTATGAGAGTCTTAGGATGAGTGGTGGCAGTTAAAATTGCCGAAAATATAGGTTATAAAGAACGAAGGAAAAAGCAAGGGTGAAAAAGATTTAGGATGGTTATTAGAAGAAGAAGGGCGATAAATTGGGGATAGAGGTTGAAATAGTGAATAGGAAAGGCTCCTTTTATTTTTAATATAATAGCTAAATAATTGGAGCAGGGTTTGAGCGAGGAAAGGTGATGATTAGAGAGAAGGAAGTAGGTTAAACCGTTTTCGACAAGTTTGAGTGCAGCACAGCCTAGGTTTCCCGTAAGGTTGATGATTCCCTTCCTAGTTACAGAGCGGTCCTTCCGGAAGGTTTTATATTCCGGGACGTAGAAAGTGGAGCCTGGAGAGGGATGTGACTCCTGCACAAAGATGAGGTTGTACTGGTATGGAGAAAGAAATTGGATAAGTTTAGTATGTCGCGGTCGAATTCTATTAGCATTCCACTGGAGGATTCGTAGACAGTTTTAAGAGGGAGGAGGATGATGAAAATTAGTTTGGATAAGGGGTGAAGTAGAGGGTTGTGGTTGGGAAGAAGGAGGGATGTAGCTGAAGGTGCATACGTAGAAGTCAGTTGAGGTTGGTTAGAAAGATTGGAAGGGTTGGTAAAAAGAGGAGTGGTAAAGTAATTTTTAGGAGTGCTTTTTAAGATGACTGATAGTTAAATAGGATTAAGAGATTTCAGGAGGAGATGGACATTTTGGACAAGTCCAAAAGTGTTCTGGAGATATTTTTATTAATTCTGATGAAGAGAGACCAGAGCAAGAGTGATGCACCCAGAGAAAACAGCAGGCACATTGTACTGACCCGTTTCTCCAGGTGATACGACGGGTGCAGACAAAGCAGAGTTCTATAGGACCAGGTTAGGATGAATGTCGCCGCTTATGAGAAGGAGTGAGGGAATGAGTAAAAGCGACAGAATAGAATTACAAAAAGGTAGGGGAGATTTTGAAATATATAGTGTTTTGAAACAATATTTAGGGGTTGTCAAGAGCGGTGGGTTGGTAGACGAAGAAGGGTAACGGTCATTTACAGTTAAGATGCTATACATCTGTGACTGTTAAGAGGACAGAAGGTATAAAAAATGAGGACAGATGCCCATAAGGTGTTGCCCAAGAATGAGACCTTCGGGGAATCGACAAGCCATTTCGACCCAACCCCAGTGCAGGAAAGAGGATCGCATCACCACGATGAGATGGCTTACCGTTGGTGTAGTGAGTGATTATTCGCAGTTATTGGCGCTGTGAATTGCTTTGAAGTTTGGTGAAGGTAGAGAGTCAAGTTTTACTGAGAATTGATCAAGTGTTTTTCGTTTTTTAAATATATTGTTTATAGTCAGAAACCGTTTGGTTTTTTCTATTAGTAGAGATAAATTTTTCTAGCAAATCCATTTCTGCTTAGCAGGAAACTAGCTGTTATAAGGACTTCAGTATCGCGGCAAACTATTCCTAGAGCCGACGTAAATAAACACAACTTTACTTCAAGGCAGATATTTTTGGATTCCCGAGTAAAGTTGTAACAGATTGAAAAAAATTTTAAATATATTTTGCGGTATTAATTGCTTAAGCCAACAGTGCAGAAATTGCGCAAACGTGTTATAAACTTGTACGTCAAATATTTTTTAAAACCGCTTTCTATAGGTGTAAAATCCGTAACCGTAGCTGATAAAAAATTTTAAGTTTTTGAATTTCTTTTGTTTGGGATCCAACTGAAAACAATTTATATTTATCTCAATACACTATATATTAGTGGTTCTTAAACGTTTTACATATTTTATTTATTTATCAAATGCGATTACTTTAATTTTCTCCAATCCAAAACAATTATAAGCTCACACCAAACACCGTAAGGCCCAACAACTTATTCAACCATATCTCCACAAATATATGAATGGGCCACCACTAATAATCTTCATATAAACACAGACAAAACTACCACCACACTTTTTACACCAGACCCAGCTAAATATAGCACAACTCTATCGCTTAAATTAAACAACCAAACATTACCGACAACAAAATACCCAAAGATTCTTGGTATTACTCTTGACCTAAAACTAACATTTTCACAACATATAAATGTCACCATCACTAAAGCAAAACAAACGCTTAACATTCTGAAAGCACTCACTTCTACCAAATGGAGTAAACAAAAGGAATTAATTGTTTCCACATTCCAAGCTATCACTCGCCCAATTTTGGAATACGCAAACACCATATAAAACCCAATTATATCAAACATTAATTCAAAATACAGCTTTGCGAATCGCTACTGGCTGCACACAAGATACAAACACTCAACACCTACACGAAGAAACCAAAATCCTTCCAATGGACACCCATCTTAAACTTCATGCTACTCAACTTAAACAATTGACTCAAACACAAACACACCATTTAAAGGATCTTAATGCATGCTTAAATCCGCCCAGGTATATAAAAGCCACAATCTTTCATAAAAATCAGCACATTAACATCATCATTTCAAAACCAGATACCTAAGGAATGTAGAGAAAACCTGAAACACATTCACACTACTATCACCCTCCCATACCTCAGTTCTAAAAAGAACAACAAAGTTGCTAACACCACACTCCATGACATTCATTTATCAGAACAAACATTACCACATCATATGCGTACAAAACTGGCACAGCTCAGAGCCGACAAATCACCACTCTTGCAAAGTTACTTACATACAGTGAACCCTAAAACTTACACACCACAATGCCTACTATGCTTGTCTCACACACATGACACTAATCACCTCTTTAACTGTAGTCAACTACCAACATAATACAACACCATTAGTCTGTAGAAAAAGTCTTTAGAAGCAACAGAAGTAATCCAAAAGTGAGAATCTAGATTGGCTTCTTTGAGAGATTAAAGGATGACTACTCCAAGATATATTTGGAGGAGGGGAAACAACAACAACAAATTATAAGTGTGCTGCTGCAGAAATAAATCAATAAAAAATACTTTAAATAGAAAGTATATGATACCTGTAATAATTTACCCGAAAAAGGTCAAAAATTTACCCCAATTTAAGAAATGTCCCATATATCATAATAAAATAAATAATAATTTAATCCTTATCTTACGTCCGACGTGAGATCTTTGATATCTTGATTATGTTTGTACTGTTGAGTATCAGCAACGTTAAATTGATTGTTGCCTTTGATGTCTTCGTAATTTTTCTTGTAAATAGCCTGAGGATAAAAATCGGTGATTTAAATCTACATTTGATAATTAAAAAGTATTTTTCTTACATTGCTTGAAGTTTTATTTGCTTCAACAGCAGCTTCATAACCAGGAGTTATATGAACAGGAAAATATACATAAGATTTATCGGATTCCCAATCTTCTTTGTAGATTTTCTATAAAAAAATAGCTTTTAGATGCTTGATGGTTAGAATAAACTCTGTACAACTGTTTTTTAGTTATAATGATTGGTTATTAATTTTGATTTAAAGAAATAAGATATAGACTCAATTTCAATGCCAAAAAAATCTGTGTCACACTTTATTCAAAATGTTAATCTGAACCTCGTGAAGCTGTAGTTCATTTTCAGACTTTTACAGTAATTTTTAAGCTTTTGATTATGACATCATCTTTCCATTGTTTCGTAGTAATGCGTATCAATACACTACCCCCTCTTAATTTATTTTGTCTGGAAGTTGTTCTTACAAGTGTATTATACAGATTTATTTTACCAATCAATTCATAGTGCAATGCTTGTGCTTTTAAACCAGTGTTTCTCAAACTGTGTGCCGTGAGAAATTCTCAGATGTGCCGCGGAACTTTTGGGAATTTTCGAAAATAACCAATTCGTATTCCAAATTGGCTAACAGGAAAGCAATTTTATTAATCTTGTAGCGTGGGTGTGGATTGCACGCTTAACACTTTTGCTGCGACGTAGGAATGCACGAAAAACAGAAAACTCAAACGTGTGAGTTACATAAATTCCAGCGTAAAATTAATAATATTGTGACGTCAACAAATGTGGTTGTGTTACCAAGGCCACAATTGCTATAGTCTGATTGAAATGATATAATGATAAGCTTTTAAGATATGTTTAGTCATCGAAGTGCATTAAACTCTTAGTTTATTTATTCAGGACTAAATTACATAACGATAAGTTGAAATAATTCTAAATATTAAACATGAAAAAGTATTTTGAAAAAGCTAGTACGTCCAAACAGAAAGAGACAGTTCGGCAAAGGTCTAAGCGTAAATATAAAGAAGATTACATTCAATACCGGTTTATTGCTTCGGGGCCTGAGGATCACCAACAACCTTTTTGCCTTATCTGCAATACGGCCTTATCTAACGACTCGCTTGTTCCAAGCAAGCTCATCAGACACTTGAAGACCAATTATCCAACATTGAAGGGTACTTTGTGAACCTGATGCCGCAAACACACAAACAGGCAAAGAAATTGGATCGCTACTTCAAGCTGCTGAAAAAAGGTTTGATTGCAAGCTACAAAATGGCTCATCTGTTGGTTAAACGCAAAAAGCACACACTGATGCAGAAGCAGTTATTGCGCCAGCATTAGCCATTGTTGTTGAAGAAATGCTTAGAACTGCTGCCGTCGAAAAAGTTAGACAAGTTCCATTGTCAAATGACACGATTTCATAAAGAATTGTAGACTTGTCCTTAGAGTTAAAATATCAATTTCGCGAACACTTTGTGAAAGAAGACAAACTGTTGATATTGTGGGCTTTACAAGTTGACGAATCTACTGACAGAATGGTAAAGCTCATCTGCTTGCTTTTATTTGGTTCATAAAGGATGCAAAATCGGTAAATGAATACCTGTTTGCAAAGAATTGGAAGGCACAGCTAGGGGAGAAGATATATTTCAATTGGTTAATGAAACTGTTTTGCTTTTTAAGTTGCAGTGGAGTAACTGTGTGAGTATTTGTACGGACGGTTGTCCTTCTATGCAGAGAAAAAACAAAGGATTTGTTGCATATACCCGCAAAAAAAATCTAAATGTGGTAATTGTGCATAGGATGATTCACAGGGAAGCTCTCGTGGCCAAATCTTTGCCTTTAACAAACCGTAAAGGTTTATAAGCCGTTATGGATCAAGTTAGCCAAGAGATAAATTTCATTAAATCTCGGCCGCTACAAAATCGACTTTTTTTTCAAATTTGGAAAGCTATGGATTCTGAGTACGAGTTTTTATTATATCATACTGAGGTTCGTTGGCTTTCGAAAGGAAAGGTGTTAAAACGCTTGTTTATTTGAAAACTCAAGTTATTTCCTTCATGGAAGCGCAAAAAAAAGACTTTGGATTTTCTCTTTATGACAAAAGTTGATGGCTGAAAGTTCTGTTTCTGCCTGACTTGTTTGACAAACTGAACAATTTGAATTCCAGTCTCCGAGGGCCACCAGAAAATATAATCACAGCAACATAAAAGCTCCAATCATTGGACGAAAAGTTGACGTTGTGGAAAACTAAAATCTCAAAGGAAATCTTCGATTCGTTCCCCACCCTTAATGAATCTCCCACAAAAAAAGAAAATTGTTCCTGAGATCATGAATACATTGTCTGAATTACAGCTGTCACTTCAAAATTACTTCCCTGAGTTAGCTGTTAACAACTTCAAATGGGTAATTAATCCATTTGGAATCAATTAATCAAGCAATCTTTCTACCGAAGAAGAGCAGCTCATTGAATTACGAAACGACCCGTTTTTTCAAGTGTTGTTTCCCCAAAACAGCTTGGACTAGTTTTAGCTATCGGCTTACCAATCCTATTCAACGATCGGTGTCAAAGCTATTAAAATAATCTTGTCATTTGCATCTTCATGGCTCCGTGAGTATGGATTTTCTGCTCTAACAGAAATTAAAGGCAAAAAACGAGAGAGACTTCTTGGAATTGACAACAAAATGCGGGTATGCTCAGCAACGACGGAACCTCGCTTCAATCTTATTTGTTCCCAAAAACAGGCACACTCATCGCATTAAAATTTTTATTATAAAATTTTTTTAAGCAACTTTGTTTTATAGCAAGTGTGCCGCGAATTTTTTTTATTTTCGTGATGCACCGCAAGCTAACCACTGTTTTAAAGCATCGTAGTCTTTAGAACAGTTCTACGCATTTTCTCTTTTTTCTCTTTCTACTTTGTTTCTTTTTATTTTTTAAACGTTCAAGAAACGCTAACTGCATCTTCTACAACTATTTAGCTGATTGGACAGTATAAGCTAGATTACATATTCACTACTGCATCTTTTGGTTGTATTGTAACGTCATAGACTGCTTTGTCCGATGTCAACTTAGTATACAAATTAATCTAAGAAATATGGTCCGATCTAATAACTTCGATTGTTACTCGTGATCTTGCCTGATTTACATAAATAGCTCGCATTTTTTATTATTGATTCGATTGCTGTAGCGGTTAGAATCGTTTCGCATTATTGTTGCCTGGGTTAAAGTTGTTTAAGGGTCTGTGTTGATGCCTTTGAAGTTGATTCTATAGTGAGATAGAGCTGTTTTAGCTTTCGTGGCGGACGAACTATTAAGTTTAATATTAACCAACGGGGTGCTAAGTTATTTTTAAAGTTATTCAGTACAAAGTTGTTAAGTGATTACCCGTAGTTGTTGGCCTTGTAAATTGCTTTAAAACTGTGTGAAGATTGAGAGACAAGTTTTACAAGAATTGATCAAGTTCTTTTGATTTTGTAAGTATATTCTTTACAGTCAGTATACACTTTGAAATTCAATTGGACTAATGAAAGAGAAAACTAATTTTATTGGTACGCTTCCTCACAAAGCTCTTGAAATTTCTTCTCCAAAAATGCACTTCAGGGAAATTAATAGGATCAAGAATAATTTATAACAAAACGTATTATCATTCTGAGATTAAAAAAAAATTCAACTTTTCAAGTATCTAAATCATACATTTCACAAAAATGTCCCGTATATCTAAAATTACCCTAGACCAGGGGTGGCCAACCTGCGGCGCATTGGACAGTTAGTGATGGCGCATTGCAGTTGGGGAAAATATTTCAAATGAAAAGTGTTCCACAACTTATATTTATATCTATATCAGGGGTGGCCAACCTGTGGCGGATTGCACCCTGATTTCTAGCGATGACTTTTTTTTTAAAGAACAGCTTGGTTTCAGTAGGAAAAGTAAAAATTTTGAGAATTTTTTCCGGGGTTGACCTTTTTTATTTTTATTTTTTTAGAGAACAGCTTGGTTTCACTATGAAATTTTGAATTTTTTCGTTTTTGTGGCGGAGATAAATTGGACTTAAATAAAATTGGCGGTTGAGGAAAAAAAGTTGGCCACCCCTGCCCTAGACTAATAACGTTTCCCTTAAATTTAAAATATCAACAAAGTCAGCAATTAGCAATTGTTTCGGATCCGCTTCACAAAAAATAATTTTCCCTTTTAAAAAGATGTTGCCTTTCATTTTCAAGAATGTTTTGCCTGGTCAATAACGAAGCCATGTTGTATATAAATACTCGTGCCATTGCAATGTAGTGTACGCAGATCGAACATCTCAACGACTAAAAAAAAGAACGCGGCAATATGTTTTCAAATCAATCCGCAATCTAGATAAACCTAAAAAGATTTTAAACGCCGATGTAAATCCACTTAAAACACTCCTATTTTCGATTTGGCTATTAGTCAACATTAAATAAAAAACAAGGGTTGGGCAGAAAAAAACTAATACTGATTGATTCTCGATTTTAGCTACAATCATCTTACACGTGGCAACACTAGAAACCACTTTCATCAAATTCCTTGACACCTCTCTTTGTTTATGAACTAAAGCTTTTCGCTAACGGCGCAAGTGAGCGTTTTATTAGCCAATTGCATGCTTTCTTTCCCTCAACCAATCAAGACGGAGTCACTTTTGATGTTCACTATATCTCTATATTAAGTACATATTTTTTGTAGTTCATCATTTCCAACTAGTACTTCTGAGAGATGACCGAAAAAATTCTTAAAGTAACTGTCTTCTTAAAGACTACCAAAATTTAAAGAATCAAATAAATGGTTGTTAGTACTTTGGTTATTGTTGAAATCACTTTTACCAAAAAGCGCGGCTCCAAAATTGTAGGTGTAAATAACGTGTGAAAGCTTTTTGGTTCTGATGTTGATTTAACTACGTAAGGTTGAGTATCAGAATTCACATATCTTCTGTCGTCAAGCTTTACGTACGAATGGATTACAAAAAAATGCGATTCTAGTAGACTTTCAAAGCAAAAGAGAGGAATGCTATTTACTTTAGGTATATGTTAGGGATATTAGAACACCCGGATCAACAACTCATTTTGGCTATTTACGTTAGACGGGCTACTGCGAAAATGGTGTCAAAAGTCATACGAAGCTTTGAAATCTTTCGTTTGACGGTTAAACACATTTTAGTTATAATTTAAAGAGTTATTTGTTTAAAGAAATTGAAATCTTTATTTCGATAAAGGCATTAAGCAATACCAGATTTTGAAAACTAAAGATATATTGATTACAATTATTTAAGGAAAACAAAAATGAACTTGTACGTGCGAAAACAATAAAACTAACTAACAATTTGGCATGCAATAAAACGAAAAAATAGCCTACCAAGAAAGAAAAATAAACAAGTATTAAGCTTTAGACACAAGAAGCAACAAAACCATCAAAATAACAAAAAACAAACTATTACACAAGTATTAAAACTGGGAGCTTTTTGAAGTTAATTTTTGCAATTTTTTGGCTGATATTTCTGGTAATTTAACTTTAAATGCGTTTATCCGTTTAAGTTCCTTCTTTGCAAAACAATTAAACGTAAATTTAACCACTTCTTTGAAATTCAAATGACCGGCAGAACATTGCTGAAACAATAGGTCACTAGTTTCAATTGCTGCAGCAATGTTAATTAATACTTTGATAAAAACAGATCGTGGGTTGCTCATGGATAAAAACTTGGTTTTTGTCGGTTTTATAGTGGACAGAATGATCATATAATGTTGCACTGCCAGCGCTGTCACAGTGTAAATAAATTCGGATGGTAGCAACAGGCCCCCACAATTTACGTTTTCAAACAATTGTTTGTACTCATCTGGCAGGTAATGGTGAATTGGAAAGGAATCATCACCTGCAATGAGCAACTCTTTGCAGGAAGAGCATTTGCGGCGGCAAGATATGCTTCTGCTAACGTAGCCACTCACATAGTATGTTATATTAGCATCAGCACATGTTATAACATCCAAAGAAACACCAGCGAATACATTATTAAGCCAAAGCATATCATTTTCTTTAACTCCATTATCAGCACTGGTTTTTAATAAAGGAAGAGCATCAAATTTTTTAAGAATATTTACACCAAGCAAGAATATTAGACAATTCAGTTACTTCTGCAGAGAACCACATGAAAGCTAATGCATATATTGACCTTTTGGTATCTAGTTAGAAAAAACAAAAGCTTTGATTTGTAGCTCACTTACAATTATTTCAGACACTGCAAGTTCTGGAGCTACTTTGTAATTATCATCATTTTTGACAAAATTGAACTGGACAGATGAAGCTGAATAAACACCTCTGTATCCAAAGGGAAAAACTGCATTTTTCATCTTGCTTGTAAAGGATAAAAAGTCCGAAAAAAAGTCTTGAATGAGAAAATCACTATTTTGCTTTTGTAAAATGATGTTATCTTTTTCATGTCTGGAAGAGGAACTGGTAGAGGTTACACGCATTATTGGTAAAGATGATGAAAGGTATTTTGGCAAAGAAGGAAAAATTTTAGAAACAGCATTATGTTACAGATGAACTCTGCAGTTTTAAGGTCTTTCTAGAATTACATCTGGTACTACAAGTATCAGTTGAGGTAGTTTTGAAATCACTTTCATGAAAGTGCTTTACAAAAATTTATGAGATTTTGATACTTTCCAGTTTTTTTTTTGATAGCCCTATACAGTTTATCACAAAGGTCAGAATTTATAGGAAACTGAAATAAAGCAACTGTTTTTCCATTCTTGTTGGACCTATAGCCAGAATTACAAACTGGCATACAGCAAGTGTTCCTCATCAGTGGCAGCTCCTGGCAAAATTTTTAGGGGGTGCCGTAAAAGCTATTTAAGCCTAAAATTTAACCATGTCGAACTTAAATTACAATACAATTCTAGTCAAAATATGCACTAAAGAGGGTCTTGATTGGTACAAAACTTATGAAAAAGTACATGGTGCTATTTCAAGGAATTTTCAAATAGTTATAAATTGCGGCAATAACAAAAAGTTTTTAATGAATACTGTATTGTACAATTTAGCATCCTTTTAGATGTACTATAAATATTCGCAAACTTCTCGCGCTAAACAATATTTCAATAACCACAAGCTAAAAGAGAATACCACTCAAACACTAACAATCGCATTTAACTAAAGCTTGGTTCGTCTTGGTTTTTGCGAAAAGTCAAGTGAATAGCAATCCAATCATCAACTGTAAAGCAGGAACTTTTGTGTAGCTGGCGTTAAAACAATATTTCACCAACATGTTTGGATATTACTCCCGTAGCTAATTATAATGAGCTAGTGCAACTTTTTCATGTCTTCTCTTTTTTCTTGCATCTTGTTGGTCTTCTCTTACATCTGATTGTTAGCTCGACGATGTTCCTATGCCTAAAATAAATAAATTGCATAGATCAATTTAACCAAACTATAAAGCAATGCAACCTACAGCACCGAAAGTGAAAAACATATATACATTATATAAACTTAATTACCAGGGGATCAGTATTAAAAAATTTTTAAAATATGGTTATACAGGGCATGCAGTATAAATATAAAAATGTACAATAAAGATCTTCAACTTGTGTAGGACATTATAACTTAAACTATCCTATCAAAATAACTGCCTTGTGTTAGTATGCTTTGAAATGAAGTTTGCAGGTAAACAAAAAACTTTCAGCAGCTTGAGAATATTGTTTATTACATTAACCCTAAGAAATAAGCTTATAATTTGATTTTTGATCCATTAAAAAGATATTAAAATTGCAATATGCATTTAAATAGATACGAGAATCGACAAGCTTGACTTGTGTTTATAGAAAGTTTTCAAACAACTTATTCAAGCTTAACAAAATATTTCAATTTTCAATGAAATTATATTGTAAGTGCACACAACATAAGTTTTAAGATAACTCACCTCTGAACATTCTGCAACATTGTCCAACTTGAAATCCTGATAGAAACATTATAATGTCTACTTTATTTTCAATGTAATGATTTCCTAGCAAACAGTTTAATTAATTTTTGAAATGTATAGGTTTTTTCAATATACAATATCACTAATATACAGGAAAACATACAATATAAAATGCCCTTTATGTTGCAAATAAGCTGTACCTTAAACTTGCATAGTTAAAGTTGCAACTAAGCTCTACCTTCTATCATTAAGTACTTGGTAGTTTCAACACTCCTTAAAGTTAATTCAAATTTAAATTACCTGTCAGCATTTGATTGACATACAATTAATATTTTTATACACTAAATGATAACAGAATAAGCTGCTACAAACAAATACTTTTCATGATCAATACACCAGTGTTCATTTTCTTACTAAAGTGATAGCTAACACGAAAAGACTTACTAAAAATTAGCATTATAAACTTGACACAGATGAATTTTGTAATACAAATTTTGAGCTTAGGCTTTATAAGTATTTTTAAAACCATAGAATTTATTTTTAAAAAACAGTTAAAGTGAAAGTAAAAATTTCCTATACTTACATGAAATATAAAAATACTTGAATTGTTCAATACCATATTACACCCAACAGCATACCATAGAACATATGAGTGATTACACAAAAAATTAAATTGTAGAACAATTATAAATATTTCACAACACTAATCTTTTATTAATAAAATAAACAACTTTTGAAGAAATAAATTGTTGGCTACACGCTTTTAACTTTTAAAAATAACTGACTTATTGAAAAATTAGTAAAATTGCCAATTTTCTCATCATGTCATTTTAAATCAAATAAAATTTTTTTACTCTTAATCTATTAATTAACACAAAAAATTTTAAATTTAAAAAAAATTATTTTTTAACTACCATACTTTATTTAAAAACAATTGGCTTCTTCAACTTATTGAAAAATTAGTAGAATTGGTAATTTTCTTACCACATCATTTTACATCAAAAATTTTTTTTCACTCATGATCTATTAATTAAAAACAAAAATTTTTTAAAAGGTTATTTTTTAACAACCATACTTTGTTTAAAAAATAATTGGCTTCTTGAGTAATCAACCTAGTCACTTTCAACTTGATAAAAATAATAATTAAAAAAGTTTTTTGTTTTGATCGAAATGCTAAAAATTCAGGTTTTAAATTTTTTATTAATTTGTTAATTATTTTGCTAACTGCCTAATCAACTTATGTTGCTAAATTTTTCATACTATAAAACTTTTTATATTAGATCATTTAAATGAAAACATAACTTTTGCAAAAATTAATTTTTGACTATAATATTTAACTTTTAAAAATAACTGATTTATTGAAAATATTAGAGTAGGTAATCAATTCACTTAAAACTACTTAATTTTATTACTTTATATATATATATATTACTTTTAATTTTATTACTTTTTATATATATATTTATAGTCCTATATGTTTGTTTATTTCTTTCTGTTTTTGTTGTGGCGGAGCAGAAATAAAAGATATTGATACTGATACTGATTATAGCTTGATAAATTTTCATCAGTAATTCTTTTTTTTTTGTTCTAATTAAACTGCTTAGAGTTTATAATTTCAATGTGGTAATTTGGATAACTGCCAAGTAAACTTTTTTCACCAACATTTTGACAACAACTATTGACAACACTTAGTTTTTTAAAACTTTTATGTCTTTATCCATTAATGAATATTACATAAAATTTTTTTATTTACTTGAATAATGACTAACATAAAATCTTGCTTTAGTTTTGATTTGAAAACTTGACCCTACTAACGTAAACCAAAAACTGGATCCAAAACGGAATTGTAGGCTACATCCCGATATCTAAAATCTCTAGTATATGTTCTAATAGCTAAAAATATCACTCACTTTTCGGATGAAATAAGAGATACTCTTGTGGGAGTAGAACGAAATAAATTTAGTATTCTCACAGAAGATTAAATGGAATAAGATTTCTTTAGTATCAATGATGCTGCTAGTGAGAAAAAGGGGAACGTATTGAATTATTAGGAGGAGGAAAAAGGGGATTAGAAATTTTTTAAAATTTTAGGTCCAATCTAGGAAGGCCAGGCCTAATGCCCATACTTCGTGCGGAAAGCGCTAATTAATTGTTTACGATTTTTATTTCAATATATTAATACAGCTATAGGCATAATCCTATATTTTTTAAAATTCTAGTTAAATTCGTTTGGTAAAATATATATTCGTTTGGTTTCAAAAAATTTTTAATAGATTTACCTTTCACTAGTAGAATTTTAATCAGTTAATCAACTTAAAATTTTTATTTTTAAACATCGTCGTCCTCATCGTTTTGAAGGGTATCCACTCAGGGTCAAACACAAATAGAAGTTGAGGCAAGATTTACCTTTTTACTACTCGAGGCTGTACTGCCCGGATCAAATGCTGGTAGTGATGGTGTTGAGCTAGCATTGAGTTTTGTCATCCTAAACTGTCAAACCTCGCGCTCCATGTGGTGCCCGATGTATTGGGTATGCTATTAGGACATAGCCTGCCATTTCTTTATTGGCGCCGCACTCGTAATGCGGTGAAGAATTGATACCCCATTTGTGCATAAACGAATGGAATCGCCCAACAACAGTCCGCAGTCGATTGAGCTTAACCCTAGCTGTTCAGGGCAAGCTCATTCCAACGCGCCTGATACTGGTCATGGATATAAAAGCGCAGAGCTCGGATATATTCTCACAATACTCCATGTTCCATCTATAATTTGTCCACGGAGAAGCGCGGATGCCTATAGTCCTATAAGGTTGTTTAACAGATTTCGCGAAGCTGGCACAAACGGGTGTCTATATCTGAATCTCTTCCGGCGAACATCCACTTAAAATACCATACAGGATATGATCAGGGTCAAGGTATCCACAGTAAACCAAGGAGAGTGGCGATCCAAGTCAAAAAAGCTCAGCCCGCTGCAACACTAGACTAATGCGTAGTACTCAGCTGTTGAGTAGGCCGGAGATAGGACTGCAGCTCGCAGTGTTTTGGCACCAGCACCGCATTTTGAGCCTACAAGTTGGCTCAGTAGTGTGACGCGCGAAGATAGCTTTTTGCGAAATTCCACTAGATGGTGAGAAACGTGATCGATTTGTCGAGCTTTACCACCAAGATAAGTAGGGTTGGGATAAAATCGTAAGATTCTATTGCTATTATGGACTTTTAGCTCATGTTTGGCCTCTTGATTATTTAAACGAAAGGCTGCCGTCATCGCCTTAGTGTGACTGAGCTTCAGCTTCCAATGTCCGGAGATACGCTGAAAGTCTACTCATGTCTTGACTTAAAGTCCTTTCCAAGTCCTTCCAATTTCCAAAAGAGTGCAGCAATGCTAGATCATCTGCATAAGCAAACTTTCTGGAAATTGTAGAAAGCAGGTCGTACATATACAGGTTTCCTCCTTTTCAACTTGTATATGATGTATATGTAACTTGTATATGTTCAATTTGGCTTCCAAGCCAAAAGCGATCCTTGAGGAACGCCGTTTTTCAGATGACGTAGCTTGCTTTGCTTGCTGTCATTGGTAATAAGGGTGAAACTTCGGTTTCGGACAAGCGCCATGATCATTCTGACCATGTGCTTATGAGGCAGAAGCCTCAGAAGCTTGCAGGTAAGGCCACGATGCCAGACAGTGTCATATACAACTGTCAGATCGACAAGTAGGGCATAGCCTTCTTGGCCTTGAAAGAATCCTTGATGTTCTGTGTCAACAGAACAGCTTGATCCACGGTTGAATTTCTGCTTCGAAACCTAGACTGCTCTTTAGGGAGCAGTGGATCATTAATTAGTTTGAAGCGGACATAGATAAACTTCTCAAGGATCTTGTAGGGAACTCAGAGAAGAGGTGTTGTTTGATAATTTTTTGGGTCCTCTCCGCGCTTCAACGGTTTTATGATCGCAACTACAAGCGCTCTTTTTCAGATCTTGGGAATTTTGAGTCAGCGCAAGCATGAAGAAAGGAAGTTACGTAACCAGGACTTTAAAGCAGCTCCAGCATGGATATTTTTATGGTAATCACGTAACAATTTTAATTGCTTCACATTTGACTTAGATTTCTAATCAGTTAATTAATTTTAAATTTGAGTTTTAATACTCATTATTTGGTTATGGAACCTAATGCTAAAGAAAGGAAATTTCATTTACATCTTTTTTTGTGGCCCGCCGAATATACTTAAATTTATAATTTGGCCCATAATGAAAAAAGGTTCGACATCCCTGGTCTAGAAGCACAAACAAACCAATATAACTAGAAAATTACAACACTGTATTTCTTTTGATGATTTTTTAAAAGTAAAAACAAGAGCTCACATCGGAAGCCAACTGTGCAGCTTTGACTCCTTGCAAAACGATAGGATGTTCCTTGCTATCCATGGTTTGAAATCCACAATAGTTGCTAGCAGCTATTTTACCTTGTTTCTGATATTCATTCTACGTATAAATCAAAGGGTTTAATTTTAATTAAGACGTTTTTTGCAACATTGCTGTGAACTGATTTCTTACATTGCTGACGTTTTTTGCATTTTCTTTTGCCCTGACAAACTCAGGATAATCCAACGGTAAATTGTGTTGATGCATCATCTTGCCGGCATCTTTGACGTAGTTAGTCTAAAATTTTGCCATTTATAAATTTAATTTTTATGAAGTTTGCCTTGGACAAGCGAAAATAAATCAAAGTAACTTTTATTATTTGACACTTTTGCTTCTTTTTATTACAATCTATATTTTAATATACAGGGTGTCTATAAGTTATCGTTACAATTTTCAAAGTTGGTTAAAATATATTTTTTGAGATATTTTCATTTGATTTGTTTTATAGTTAACGAAAATGCTTCAAATTTTTACTTTCTTAAAAGGTACTTGTGGAAATAATTACATTTAAAATTACAATTTATTTAGTGACTAAACAGAATATTTTTGAATTTAGTAGCGAAAGTAGAGTTCATGAAAATGAGCACTCCGCAGGAAAAAGCCCAGTGTGTTTTCTGGTTAAAGACAAAGTCAGACATCAGACTAAAGTTTCGCTGTGCTTAGATATGTAAGATTTAGCGTCCACGAAAACCAAGACAAACAAAATTTTTTATTTTTAATTTAATTTTGTCCTAATCTCGTAATAAACAAGATGATTTAAAACAAGTTCTTACTCTGCTGACAAGTTTCGACATGTTGCATGCGTGCACATGCTCTGGATATGAGTTTGCAGGATCAGAAGGAGCTTTTCCACGGATGTTCATACGGAAAAAACTCTTGTACGGCAAATCACTGGCAAGCTTTTGGTTCGACAACGCATGAAAAATTTCTTGAGTAGCTGTAAAATAATTTTTTAACGTTTCTGGATTTTTAAGCAAAAAAAAACAAACTCGCATTAATTTGTACTTTTATATACTACTAGTATAACCATTTTAATTTAAAATCATATCTTCAATTAAAATCGCTTTCTACACCAAAGCGTGTCACAAGTTGACCATGACAATCTTGCCCGGATTGCTTCTATGGAACGCAATTCCTTACTTTAAAAATCAAAAATTAAATTTTTCAAGAAATGCAAATTAAAACTTTCTTCTAACACAACGGCATAACTCCGATGAAATAATTCAAAAAGTCTTCGCTACAATTAAAATACCTGAAAGCAGTTTTGACAACTATTCGGTAAATAACATTGGAAAACCAAAAAAAAATCATTTCTTTAAATCTAATCTCTAAATCTGCTCTCCCTTATCATTTGTACCAAAAACTTATGGTTGAAGAATTTTTTTTGTCAAAAATATCTTCTACAATGCCGAAAAGCTTTTACTTTACAAATCAGGATTGACTCGGGAAACATAATGGCGGCTACGATTACCGAAAAAAAAATTTTTGGGATAAAAAAAGGATAAAAAGGACACTTTGAACAAAATAAGACAAAACTAACATAATATGGAAATATTTAGGTCAAGTAATAACTCATGAGTATGACCTGTATTTGAACTAAGTGTTACGCTGATTACGGAAATGTTTATTTTCTAAAAGATTGCCTGTTGCACTTCTGGTATTATTAATGTTGTCCTCAACTTGCTTATGCTTATTTTTCGTGTGCCACTATTGCTACTAAACCGTTTACAATGCAAACAATATTTGCTAGAGTATTATATATTGTGTGGGATCTATGGAAAACATTTATTACGTTGTGCTATTTCTATACATCCTCAAGACATACTTTAATAAATTTGTACTCAAAAAAAATTTCTACTCTTTAAAACGATTTATTTAACTAAAAATTTGCGACCTCAAATATTTGCAGCTGATTCTGAGAATATGGATCCAAAAAAACTATGGCTAAATTGGCGCAAGTTTTTTTACAACTTTTATTGTTCATAACTCATGCTGACAAATTGAATCTGCTGTATACAAGTTCATATCACAAGCTGTGTCGTATGAAGAGGCTGTTAAAGTTTTTGTAAGTACTAAATCAAAATCCCCCAACTCTACAGTATATTTGCTGGATCTGCTCTGATCTTCTGTAAGCAGAAGACAGGAGAATCTATCGGCATTTGCAAAAACTAAATCGCTTAAGCATGGATTGCGAGTGAACATTGATTATTATCATGTAATCTTTACACAGGCATACAAAGAAGAAGCTATTCCAGAGATAATTTTAATGAAGTCATTATGCGGAATTAGATAGAGCCTAATCAATGACAACAAACCCGCATCAAATTTACATTTGAAGTTAAAACTACTTAAAGAAATGCCTAAAAATACTATTAATTTTTCTTTTTTGCTCCAGTAAACATCGCTGAAAGACGTTCTAGTGCAAAAAATAAAAATTCAGAAGTTACTTTCAGTACAGTTACAGCTTATAGATGATAATTGCTGTACATACGAGTATATTTATTTCTGTACATATAATTCATGTACATATACGATAATTGCTGTACATATTTTGATGGAATAAAATAATTAATAGCGTTTCAATGAAAATTTAATTACAACAAAAAGGAGCATTTAATCAATATTGGGCGATTAACACCCACCACAGTTGTTTGTAGAAAATTATATTTGCTTTCAAGTCTTACTTGGTCAACGTTTTTAAAGCTTCATGTATCATTTCAAATTTTGCGCTCATCGAGTAATTCCAAGAATGTTTTTTATTTTTAAGGAGACATTTTTGTTACGGTTATTTTGGGTTTTATTTTTATTACATTGTACAGAATAACGTTATTAAAGTGCCCAAGACATAAAAAGCCGGACCATTTGCTCAACTTTGTGCCCTTTTCTGTTTGCATTGACCAATAATCTTTTTGTAGATGTAGATTGTGATTGTAATTTATTTGTGATTTCGGTTTGTTTGTTTGGATATACTGTACCTAGAAGTAAATAATTTGGTTCTTTGTTATTTGTTTTAATAAATATTACGGGAACAGCTTCCGATAAAACAGATTGCGTGAAATATAGAAATTATTGCTGATATGATAACACTGTTTACCCGTCGAATTAAACCCTCTTCAAACGAATGAAATAGAAATTTTAAAATAATGATCATTGACCAAATTACGTAAACTGTTTTTTAAAAATTTTTATTTTTAATTTTTTTAAGCAATTTATAAAGAAGAGTTGTAGTAAACAAACAAAATACAACTTTAATTTTATTGTGTTTGTTTCACAAAAACCACGGTGGCCCTATAAGTTTTACAGAAATGCATAATTAGTTATGCAATACAAAAACAAACAATATTTTTGACATATACGGTAAAAAAAGTTTAACTACGGTTGAATTTATTACTTTTTTGTTGTAAAGTTGTCCTAAAAAAATACCGTTTTTTGGTCATTTTTTTGGTCAAAACTTATCAGAAAAGTGATCAAAAAGCAAGCTGAATGTTCTATTTATTAAAATATTTACGTACGCCTCACAAAAAAATTGATATTTTAGGGGAAAAATTTGATTTTCAGAAACTGGATACAGTTTGAAAGGCATGATTTCTTTATTTTTAGTCTTTAGTTTTGAATTAAGACAAAAATTAAGAATATATACAGTAATTAAAAAAAGTGAGGATCTTTTTTTTAGTCATCACTAGATTTTTGGAAAAAATATGCGACATTTTGTCATATCTATTGCCATGCAAGAAGATCGTGATTTGGGCAAAATTGTATTGCCCTCCCAAAAAGTTTTCGGCTGGTACGGCTATGTATCACCACATAGAAAACATCAAGGTTTGAGAAGGGATTAGGTGGACTTGGCCAAAAAAGGTTGGGAAACACTTATTTACAGGATTTATGAGCTTTGAAATCAGTCAATTGAATTGATTGGACGGGAAAAAGTAGAATCGAGCACGTATTCGCGTCCGGCAATTTTCAACGCATAAAGAAACTGTTTTTGGCCACAAAGAATCGGTTACAGAGATCTGATGAAAACAGCTTTCAAAGTTGCCAAAATTCAATGCGTACGAATCCTGTAAATAAAACATCGAGCTTGCTTTTTTATCATGTTCAACACTTTTTTTTGAAAAATGTTGACTTGAAAAGTACTTATGCTCTGAAACAATATTCTTCAAGGCTACCTTAAAAAAAAGAATAATGAATCCACCCATAGTCAAAGCTATTTTCAAATTCTGTACTACTCGACATTTGTTTCAATATACAGTAAATTTTTTTATGGGGTATGTTTTCGTTTCACTTATATCTTATTCCTTACGCTAAACAATCTATTCGACTAATAAAACAAATGGTTTTTAGATAAACAATTATATTTTGTTGGCTTAAAATAATTATTATCTCAAGAAAGCTTAATTTAAGCGGTGTCGTGCGCTAAATAATATATATAAGTTAAAATACTTTTGATATTTTTTTTAGTTACTGTAAGAATTACCCAACAATGTTGGCAACATTCAATTGCTTGCTCACAAACAGTAAAATCTGGGAGTCTTGCTCATACTTCTCAATATTTTAGAGCTTACTTAATTACAACAATTAAAAAAACCAAATCATTTAAAATTAAAAACGTACATGTATCTAAATTGTATTCTTGCATTTTTCTTCTTGCATCACTTTTGTAAGTTTTATTGCTCAGTAAAGGACGCAAAGTTTTAGAAATAAGCATTTCCGGAGTTTCTTTAACTTGAATTCGATTTGTCCCTTTGGTTGTTTCATATTCTTTCCGATAAAGTTTCTACAAAGATCAGTTACTGACAACAGAAAGTTTATACAATTTAAGTTTTAAAGTTAAATGCTTTACTAATTTTTTAAAATGTAACAATTGACTGTAGTTGCAGTCAATAACATAATCTATTAATAATAAACAAAATATTCAATAAAGCCGTCAATAAAATTTAATCATAATTTTAAGTAAGCATGCCTAAAATAGTTTCTATTTATATCTTTTGATAGATTTTCAAGCAAGTACAATAATTAAGAATTATGAATAGCAATCGCGATAAAAATTATTTTATCGGTTTTTATATTTTACATTCATGCAAACGAGAAAAACAATTCAACAGATTTTAACAATGACATTAAACTGATGGAAAATGTATGCAAACATGTTTGATCGGTTTGTAATAACATTGTCAAATAAATATTTAAAATTCTAGACATACATCCGACGTAAGGTCTTTGATTTCTTGATTAAATTTGTACTGTTGAGTGTCAGCAACGTTAAATTGATTGTTATCTTTGGTATCTTCGTAATCTTTCTTGTAAACAGCCTGAGAATATAATAAAAATATTGGTGATTAGCATTTGCTTGTGCTAGTCAAAAAGTTTTTTCTTACATCGCTTGAGATTTTATTTGCTTCAACGGCAGCTTCATAGCCAGGAGTTATATGAACAGGAAAATATACATAAGATTTATCGGATTCCCAATCTTCTTTGTAGATTCGCTACAAAAACGTTTTTTAAAAACTTTATTTTCATCCAAAACAAAAAAATATGAATTAAAAATTATTTCTAAAATTGGAAACGAAATAGAACCTAAATGCTTAATTTACCCGCACTGCTTTCGTTTTAAGTAATAATTTAATCTTTAAATTTAAATATAGCAAATACTGATGAATTTAGATTTCATTGCAGACTAATAGCTTTAAAGTATAATATTGTTATAGTTTCTAATTAATTTGTAAAACAATGAAATTTTCATGTTTGAAATAGTTGGTAAAAGTCTCTCAATTTTACATATTTATTTCAAGGATAAATATTCATTGAGAACGCTCTGATTGCAATTATTTCAAGGTGACTATTATTATAACATTCGTTTATTGCAGTTGTTTTTTAAGTATAATAATTAGTAAATGTTACGGAATGCCAGCAGATGACAAATAAGTAAAAGCAGCGTCGTCGGGTGATTAGAGCGTTGTGCTTGCGTTCAAAATGGTATCGGTTCAAAACCTACTCGCGCCATTCTGTTGTGTTCTTGGAAAAGACACTTTATGGCACTTTTCCTTGCTTGGCAATCTTGGCAAGCAGATCTAAATTTCAGCCATATCTCTATAAAAACTAAAAAACCAAAATAAAAAATTTCAACCGGACAGCAATATCTCGGCATCTCCGGAAGCAGATCGAGGTAATTGCTTACCCTATGTATTAGCTCCTCCGTCGCTTTCCTGCGAGTCAGGAGGATAAATATAAAGATAAAAAAAAACGAAATGAAAAGAAAAGCACACTGATACAAATCTTTTGAAATAAGCGAATGAGGATAATTGCAATAATTTTAAATAAAGAAAATTAATCAGCCTCACAATGAAAATATGGAAAAAAGTGTAAAAAAGATAGTAAAAATTTGTCAACAGCAAATTGGTTTTATAAGAGAAAAAAAATACCACAGATGCTTAATTTTGTCTCAAGAATGCTATTCGAAAAATATTGAGTAGGCCAGTAAGTGCTTGTTTGCTTGTCTATAATTTTGAAAAAGCGTCTGACGTCATGCTTAAGAAGAATATTGGTACTACTTGAAGAAAGCTGGCACGGTGGAAAAAGATGTGATTGTGGTTCAAGAAATGTAAGAAGGCCGTAGAACGACAGTTTTATGTGCTATATAAAAGCGACAAAATACTATTGTTTATGAATAGGAAATAGGAATGTACCAAGGATCAGCATTAAAGCTTTTTCTCTTTATAATAGCGATGCGTTTAGTGATAGTTGTTAATACGGCAATGAATAACAATATGACGATTGACTTGAAAAAAATTTGCCATAACTCGAAATGAATGGAAAGAAAGATCTGGTTTTGCAAATTCTTGAAACTTTTTTCTCTATTGTTTTATATTAATTAAAATTTAAAAAAATAGTTGTTTAAACAAACTTTTTTGTAATATGCAATATAAATAAAGAAATATTACATTTTATTTCACCTTGGCTCAAATTAAAAATTAAAAAATGCTAAAAAAGAAAATTAAAAAGTTTTATAAACAGGTTTAGTGGAAAAATTGTAATTTTTGTAAGCAAATTGGTAAAAAACTTCAACTAAGAACTTACATCGGAAGCCAACTGTGCTGCTTTAATTCCTTGAAGAACGATAGGATGTTCCTTGCTATCCATGGTTTGAAATCCTCGGTAGTTACTAGCAGCTATCTTACCTTGTTTCTGATATTCATTCTACATATAAATCAAATTATTTAATTTAATTAGGCTGTTTTTTTGCAACATTGAGATAAATTGATTTCTTACATTGCTGACGTTTTTTGTATTTTCTTTTGCCCTGACAAACTCAGGATAATCCAACGGTAAATTGTGTTGATGCATCATCTTCTTGGCATCCTTATTGTAGTTCGTCTGCAATATAATCTATCTCTAATATCTACATTTTCAGGCACGAAAAAAACGTAAAAATATAATGGAAATAAATGTAGCTGCGAATTTTTTAAAACTTCAATTACTTTCAAAATTGTAAAATAGAAAATAATTCGCGCAGTGTCTTCAACCTGGGGGCTTTTAGAAAAAATTTTGTTTTCCTTCCGTTACTAGTATATGGTTTTACTCAAATAATTTGATTCACTATAGACTTCCTGTTTTTTGTCTTCGAGATATTTTTAAATGTTGTTTAACTCTAAAAGGCTAAATTTTAACTTTTTTGTAGCGTTACGTCTTATTTCGATTTCGTAAATAGTCTATATATTCTATGCCAAGGCTGTGAAAAATATTTAGATAAAGAAAGTAAAAAAAACACTCATGACGTAGAAAAAGCATTTGTTTAGACTAGAGGTGGGGAACCTGCGGCCTCTATGACAATAGAATTATGTGTCAAAGACTGCTGATAATTAGAGAACACTCATTCTAGGGACAAAATCAAGAAATTTGAGTCAGATTCAAAGTGTTGACCCTTTTTTTTTAAATCACATTATTTTGGGGACCAAAATTAAAAAATCCGAGACGCTTTCAAAATGATAACGCTTTATTCTTGGGTATTTCAACTTATACGGCATCCTTTTTTTACTACCTAATAGAAATTGGCCTCCAATGATAAAAAGGTTGCCCACCTTTGATATAGACCAGGGTGGTCCAACTTCTGCACTCTTGTGGGCCACTTTTCAAAATTATTTGAGTTTGCAGGCCTCAGTCGGCTAAAAACACCTATTTTCGTCCCAAAAGTCATAGCGTTCTACAAAAAAAAAGGTCTTTACTTGGAATCAGTCTCAACCCTGGACTCTCTTTCATCAGCTCGCCATGCCTTGTTATACAAGGTTGCCGCTGGTTGTAATCGACAAGACTTGTGCAAAATTGTTTCACGCTGGAAATTCCATTGTTGTAGTTGGTCCACGCTGGTATAGACCAATGTTTTTCAATTTTTTTTCTTACATGGGCCGTATTGAGTTTGGGTGAATGCAACTTATTAACACTTTCTTAATTTAACTGTTAAAGGGATTTCGTATTTTTTTTATGTAATGAAACTCATACAGTGGTGTATGAAAAAGTTAGTTATGGGAGATTAAGAGCCGAAAATATAATTACATAAGAAGTGATCACTTTTGCAAAAGGGAGGCCTAGTGTAACAAAAAAGGTAGCGACTTTTAAAAATTTACATTCGTTATCAGTCACGGTGCTCTTAATCATTCAACCACGTTGCGGACAAATGTAAAATAAAAGTGAAGACTTTTTTTTGTTTTTCACTCTTTTTCAAACCCTAATTCTCTTTTGGTTATAAAAAAAATACTTTATTTTAACAGTTTTAAAGTTGTTGTACTGCTACTATAAGCCTTTGACCGTAACATTTTATTGACGTTTTTTAAACCCCAACTCCCTCTTTTGGGTATACGCCTATGGATTCATAGATGACAACTTTTAAACAAACAATATCAGGGGTGGAAAAACTTTGTAACTCAGAGAGCCATCTCTTCTCTTTTGTAGATTACGAGCCATAACTAATAAATATATAAATATAACGTTCAAATTATTGCATACAAAAATTTCATGGCAAAAACAACTTGTTCGCTTTGTTTAGGAGAAAAATACGCATATTAAGGTTACTTTTTTTACTATTTCATAAAAATACTTTTTTTGGTTTAAATCCATGTTCGTATAAAACATAATTAAAAAAAATTATTTAAATTAAACTGATAAATCCAAAAAAAAGGTTTCATCGCTTTGATTCTGTTCCGATTGCGGCGAAGAGATACTTGCAGAGAGAAATTTGGCCCCGTTATGTAAAAGGTTGGGCACCCGTGATGTAATCAAACTGTTTGTAATTTAAGGTTTGCATTATATCATGTTACTGCCCTACAACCATATCGATACTTTATTATGGCTCAAAAAAGTATGAAATAATACCTTATTAATTGTGTCGTGGGCCATATTTTGCTCGGGATTGAACTACTGTATACTATTGCATTCCATTGTACTATCCACTATAAGTTGTATCTCCTCAAATAAATTTTTAAAAAATTTATCGTTAAGATAGCGTTATCCCTATTGGAGTCTAAATCCAAAATTACTGAAACAAGTTTTTAAATCGGATGTTTAGAAACTTTCAGCTTCCAGTTAGCGGCAAATAATTTTTTGTATCACAGTTAATCTGCTTCAAAACACACACAGTGAAATATATTGCCTATGACATCATGCACTTAAATCAAGATCTGAAACAAACATTTTAATTTCTTTTTAAATCAACTTTTGGCAAACGTACTAAATTTAAAGGTAGCTGTAGAGTAACTTGAACAGACAGCATCGCTCTCCCGGTTTACAGCTGCACTTTAACTAAATTAAAACTACACAATTCATCTTGCTGCTGTAGATTTCATTTTTTTATTATTATGTCTTTCGTTTTTCTGTTAAAGCTTGTTTTCCTGCTGAAAATAACTAGCTTTAAAAAGTATTTACGTATTTGCGTTACTTTATTTTCCTAAAATCAGATTAATTTAGTGTGGATATTTTAACGGGTAAGGATTAAATACAAACTTTTATCCATATCGAATGGCGTGACGAATTTGAATTGCGTAAAACTATTAAATGTATTCCGGCATAACTATCAGTGGTAACGTCAAGTTAGCATCTGATAATGTTAGTATAAATGACGAATAAATAAAATAAATTTAAGATTTTTTTAGGTCTATAACTAAAATAGTTTTTATAAAGTAATTTTACCTGATGAATGTGTTCCTATGTTTATTTACGTAACGTTCTTAATTCACTTTGAGTAAAATAAACTTACAGTATTTTTAATTACTGAGTGTCTTACCTTGCTGTTTAATTTAGTTATTTTTTGAGCGAAATGATATTCTGGATACGACTTTTCAAGATTTGCAGGAGGGTTTCCAAGAATTGTATTTTTGAAATCTCTTACGTATTCATTATACGAAGAAAGCTTTTGACTTTCAAGTGCATGACTAATACTTTGCGTATCTGTTAATACACATATATAGGTTTATTTTTATTCTACAAGAAAAGCAGACCAAAAAGTGGATTGTCTCGTTAAATCTTTATTTGTTTTAGTTTTATTTAAATTTGATAATATAAAATATTTTATTTGATAATAATCAGCAAGTCCAACAATTAAGAAAATTTTTGGAAGGCACAAAAACCATGGGCATTAAATCATGTCTAGCAGACTACTTGAATATTTTGAACTCAAGCAAGCATTTGTAGAACTGCACATAATGAAAATCAGCAATCGCTTTTCAAGTAACTAGTTGTTTAGCTATAAGATTTATATTTAATAGAAGAAATATTTATTATTTAAAACAAATTATAGTAGTTTTTTTGGTGCAAGCAAATACTGTATTACAATAAATAAGTGAGCAGAATCACTTTTAACTATATCCTTTTGGACAATTATGTGTCATTCGCCACGGTAGTTAGGGGTCAAAAAACTTATGCCTATGCATATTTTAGATCGGTTGACATTTTTAGACACCAGAAGCGATTATCAAACTTACAGTATAAGAAATTTAGGATTGAGTTTCTGCATACCTTTTCGTGATTTTTAATCAATTTTTTAGAAGCTTTATAAACGAAATTTATTTACTTGTGTCCAGATTGTATTTTTCCATTATTGATTTTGCTTTTTCTGCATATAATTTGTCACTTAAAATCGGATGAAGCAGTTTCGATAATTTCATTTCATCAGTTTCTGAAGTAGTATGTAAACATTTATCTTTACTTTCCATATATTTTTCAGCGTATTTTTTCTACAAAAACACAAAATTTGTTTAATAATTTCATTTAAATGACAAAAAAAATTAATGGACCGCTGTTTGTTTGTCTTCAGTGATTCTCAGAAAATGAAAGTCAATTTGCCTAAAGTTCAACAATGCAGAATAGAAAGCATAACCTTTGTGATAATAAATATTGTACAGTACAGAAATACAGCATTAAAAAATAACAGCAGGTAGAAAAAAAGTTATCAATTGTGTAGGTCGAGACAGGAGTTCAAGACTATGGTATCTGTTTAGGGGTTCACTGTAATTTCATCGCAAGGTCATTTTATCGTCGGTTGTTGTATCGTGTAGTAACTATCTGATATATCACAGAACATCAATTATTACCGACGATGAAATTACCAGATACCATTGAATATGGTGTATAACACATTGAAATAAACTATTTCGACGTAAAATAACTTCCTTTCTTCAAAGAAACATTTTTACAGTGGCATTTTACGCCTCAAAAACCTACTCAGTTCCAGAAAAATCAGATGGTTCACGAATTTTTTGCTGGTTAACAGGTTGAAATAACAATATAGCCTCGCATTTGTAAGGCAAGTCAGAGTTGTTTGTCGGGTCGGGCTTTTCGGGTCGGGTTCGGGCCTAAGTTTGAGAAAAATTTTGGGCTTGACTCGGGCCCAGTGCGGAGCTTACATGTAAACGACCACCTTTTTTCAGAGCCAAGTAGCTAACTGTTTTGACTTTGTTAACGCAAACCCATGCTGCCTTTCTCCTTTTTAAGTTCCCGAAGTGATATATTCACTATATATATCCACAAGAAAAATAGTAGTGATATATTCACAGTGATTCAATCAAAAACTGGCGCTAAATGTTTTAGTACGAATGAAAAAAATTCATGCTATTGTGGGAAAACTGACGCGTTTTAGCACTTCAATTAAAAAGTGTTCTAAATCCTCCGCTTAGAAGAAGACTCTTACCATTTGTTGAAAAAAGTAAAATAATGAATGTGTAATTTTTGATGTATTATGCAGATAGATCATTTCATTGTTAGAAGTTATTGTTAAAAATTAATTATTAATCTAAACCTTGCTAAAGTCTAAAAAATAATTGCAACAATGTCCACAAAATTTTCGATTCTTGCCAGCAGCTGCACGTGCAGAATTTTGGAAGAACATGAGTTTTGTTGCTCAATGCACGGATCACAAAGAATCGGAGATTCAGTCTTCCAGCCGATCTAATGTTATATTTGGGGTTATGGTGTGCAGCATTTGCAAATCGGTTCTAAAGTACAAATGCAAAACAACCAAATCTTCGCGTGTCAAACGTCACGCTGAAAACTGCAAGCCGCCTTAGAATAGAAAAGAACAAACCTTTTTCACTTCACACTTTAACAAAAAATAAGTTAAGCTGAATGATTTGGAAAAATTGGTCATTAAAAATGCTGAGCTAGAATTTTGCGTGCGTGGGTAGCACAGTTTCAATTTTTTGCAAAATGAAAGCCTGATAACTGTATTACAAATATTTGTTAATATTTCAAGTAGACGTGACCGCTTTAACGTGAGAGATTTTTAGTACGGCAGAAACACTATCTCTACATTTGCTAAAGAAAAAGCTGCAAAAGTAAAGAAAACTTTAAAAGGTGACTTAGTTGAACCTCAAAAAAGTGGCTGTTAAGTATAGATTCTTGGACGGCTGATAAACAACAAAACCAGTCCTATCTTGATATATATGCATTTTCTATTGATCCATCGTTTGAAATTAAGCTCCAGTGCTTGGCCATACGTCATTTTGGAACTAAACGTCTGCAGATACTATTGAGGCGATTAAACCGATAAACTCATCAATAAAAATATGAATTTGCGTTTATGCGTGCGACTGTGCGTATAACTTTATTCTGTTGCCTCTTATCCACTCTGTATATTTAATTACGCAAACCTCTAAAGTTCATTTGAAAGAACAAAAATTTAACATGTAAGTTTTTAAGACCAAACTTAACTTTCGGACATTTTTAAGCCTGTTTCTCTTTTTTTTAATTAAATTTCTCATTGAACCTTAAATTGTTCCTTTTTTTGAAGCAATTATAACCATGCTGCTTTGGTTCATTTTTAGTATAAATTGTTCACTAAAAAATTTTGTTAGCAGTATAGTGTGACAATAGCAGCTCAGGTTGATTGATTTTGTAAGTTTATTTGAAGCAAATAAGATTAAGGAAATCATTAACAGGCCTACAATGAATTTTGTTGAAACAAATTTGAACGTTAAAAAATGCTGACATTTCTTTCAATTTCAATCTGTAAAAGTGAAAAGCATATTATCAATAAAACTTATTATTTTCTACGCTTAATACATAATTACATCTACTTACTATAACTCACTAGCGGCCACTACGTAAAACTAACTCTATAATGTGGTCGGCAACAACAAAAAGTTGTGCATCCCTGCAGTAAGCTATTTTACAAAGTTAAAAATTTTCATTATAGTCTTAAGATCTGACTTTTGTTTATATGAATTTGTTTCGTTATCTTTGGTGCTCTTCAGTTCAATAAATCTTTCACTTTAGTGCAGTGGGTCCCAACCGCTTTGCCGCAACAAATACACTGGTGTGCCGCGAAGCGATGCCCTTGAGGCATCAAGAATTTTGTTTGGCTTTTTGGCTTTTTTTGGCTTAATATTTTGGCTTCTAAGTACAAAGTAGCCATGATTTTGGGAAAAAAATTGAGAGATCATGGACAGATTTTAAGTGAAGACCCCTTTTTTTTTAGAGATCACCATGATTTTGGGACGAAAATTGAGAAATCATTGACAGATTTTAAGAGAAGACCTTTTTATTATTACCAATATAATGGGTGTGCCGCGAAAAATTAAATAGCTTAATAGTGTGCCGTTATATAAAAAAGGTTGGGAACCACTGCTTTAGTGCTTCAGTATATTATCTACTTAAAACTGCTCTTTCTTTATTCAGCCCGCATAACTAATTTTTTTTATTAATTTATGGCCTAGAAAGTTGGTTATGACGTCTCTGTTTTGCCACACAACAAGTACAGTAAGTGACCAACAAATTGCGGCCATTTTAATTAAAAAATTGTAATTCATCTAGTAAACCTATATAAATAAATGAAAAATTAAAATCAGAGTGTCGAACTACAACCGTTTAAAATAAAGTTTCCGTTCAGGTTTGGCAAATTTTATTTTGATGGCTCAACTCCCGTTCAGGTTTAGCAAATATTAATTTTTGGCGTTCAATTCCGGTTCGGGTTTAAAAAATAGTTACGGTTAAAACGGATTTACGGATCCCGTTTGGGTTCAATTCGACGGCCTGGTATATACATTGCATCTACGATTAAGAGGTCACGACATATAGTAACAACTTTACATCATAAAGTAATGTAACTTAAGTTTCGTAACTCGAGAGAACAAATTACTAGTCCTTTTATTTAAGGAGTCTATGGTAGGAGTAGTATTAACAGATACAATGACGACAATTAGTGGAGAAACTTTTACTCATGCTGATTTCAGCAAGTAGGTTGCAAGGATTAAATAATGGCGTTTATTAGAATCATCGTTAGAAACCACTGGTCTAAAGAGAATTGCAAAACATGACTACACATTTAAAAATTACATAATTTCTCACGCTTTCTATCCGTTTCACATACACGTGTCAAACAGCTAACACACTTTTATCAAAACTTTTTTGTTTATATTATGAACCGATGTCGTACCTCGGACAACAACTTTATCAAATTTTTTGCAGTTTCGTACTGAGTGGTTTCCGTAGGTCGATATTGATTCTTTTGTTGGACTTTCAAAGCTTTTTTCTTGTATGATGCCTGAAACAAACATATTTACTCACAACTGACATCAATTAGGCTAAAATTTATTTTTTCAAAACTTACATCACTCTGAAATTTGTTGATTTCTGAATTCTTCTCATATCCTGGGGTGATGTGAACGGGGAAATAAACTCTGTCTTTGTCATTTTCCCAATCTTCTTTGTACAATTTCTATGAAAGATATAATTAATTATATTCCCATTTTACGTTTAACTTTATTCAGAATGGCTGCTGCAGGTAATAATATAAAAATTTAACAATCTGTTTATCATTCATTTTTATATACAATTGTAATATTTGGCATCAAACAAGAGAGACAAAGAAAGGACCTGACTTTGATGTTGCAATTACATAGCTGTATGGTTAATTAAACAGCTCCCTTGAAAAATAACATTTTTTACGATGTTTTTACAAATTTGTATTTTTAGTGGTTTTAAAATTTTTTTCCAACATTAAAAATCAATAAAGCTTGTTTATTGTGTGTTTTACTGATAGATAATTTTTTTACCAAATCCAATTCTTATCTCATCTACATCATTTAAAGTTTCCGGCTGTTTTTATAATTTTTCACAATTAGGTATATCTTAAAGGAGATTAAAAATAGCCAAAAACAACTAAAACATATAGAGGGCAATGCATTTTTCGAACAACTGATTGAAACTTTAATTCGAACCTTGATTTTTTTATAATTAAAAAATAGATGGTAAAAAGAATTCCAAATTTGGTAATAATTGAATTCTTTTCAACAACAATTAACTATGTAATAATAGCATTGTAGGCATTGTAAAGTTTTTTGTTTTTGTTTTTTGATATTTTTGTCTTCTAAACTCGTATCTTTACATGTGGCAGGGCTTTAAAATGGTGCAAAAATCCGTACATATTGCCGGCAAAATTTCAAAAAATTTAAAACTTTTTTGCCAGTGTTTTACGGCAAATGTTGGTTTTCATTATTTTCGCTCTCATTATTAATATTCTTAAGTTAACTCAATTTTGAATTATTTGATAAATTATTTCGTAAATTTAAAAAAGAAAAGTAAACAAAAACTTTTAATTAGTATAGATCAAATGCCACAAAAAAACTGCAACCCTTTGAATAGCAAAATAAAGATTTAATTTTCTTGAAAATTATTTAAATAATTGGTAATCATGTCACTATAGAAAAAAAGCTACAGAATAAAATGGGGAAATTTTTTATTTCAAAAGAAATGATTAAGGTTTATTAAACGTAAAGCAATTTTTGATGTACGTAATAAACATTTCAGTATAACTAATTAATGCTGCATAGATTTATAAGTGATGTATGCATTGACCTTTTGCACATCTCCATAATATTTCCAAAAATTAACTATTGTTTTAAGAACTATTCTAACAACGTTTAATTATTCTGTTATTCTTCTTCTTCTTCATTTGGGGGAGATGGAAGGGAGCTGGATGTTCCACTAAATGGCCGGACATGTTTTCACCTGCCAGGTCTTCTTCTTCTCCTTTCGTCCTTTCCCTTCAGTCAGGGGTGGCCACAGCGTATCATCATCCTCCAAACCTTTCTGTCTTCAACATCCGTCTCCTTTGCACCAACTTCCCTTATATCTTCTTTTACTACATCTACAAATCTTCTCTTTGGTCTCCCTCTTTTCCTCTTACTCTAACTCCATTTCCATCATCTTTCTTCCTACATACTCTTGGTCTCTCCTCTTGACATGTCCATATCACCTCAGCCTGCCCTCCCTCATCTTCATTCCTAACCGTTCTATCTTAACGGTACTCCTGATGTACTCGTTTCTAATCTTGTCTTTTCTCGTCACTCCCATAGCAAACCTCAACATTTTCATCTCTGCGACTTCCATCTCTTCCACTTGTTTCTTTGTGACTGCCACCGTCTCAAGTCCATACATCATTGCTGGTCTCATCACTGAACTGAACACTTTTCCTTTTACTCTAGCTGGTAACCTCTTGTCGCAGATTACTCCCGATACTCTTCTTCATCCGTTCCATCCTGCCTGTACTCTCTTCTTTACCTCCATCTCACAACCACCACTTTCTTGCACCGTTGATCCCAAATACTTAAATTCCTTTACTCTTGGCATTTTTGTATCCTCCATCTTTACTGTTTCGTCGTCATTTCTTCCATTTATGCACAGATATTCGGTCTTTGACCTACTTATTTTCATCCCTCTTCTTTCCAATGCATACCTCCAGCATTCTAGTCTCCGCTCCATTCCTGGTCTCTTCGCAAATCACAATATCATCAGCAAACAGCATCGTCCATGGTGGTTCTCTCCTTACTTCATCCGTTAGCCTGTCCATTTATCACTGCAAACAGGAATGGACTTAACGCTGATCTCTGGTGCAGTCCAATTTTAACCTTGAAACTTTCTGTAGTTCCTACTGCACACTTCACCACTGTTTCGCTTCCCTCATACATATCCTGTACTAGTTGTACATACTTTTCCACTATTCCTGATTTTCCCAGACAGTACCACAGCTCTTCTCGCGAAACCCTGTCATAAGCTTTCTCTAGGTCTACAAATACACAATGTAGCTCTGTTTGACCTTCCCTGTACTTTTCCATCAACATTCTTAAAGCAAACATGGCATCGGTGCTTCCCTTTCTTGGCATAAATCCATATTGCTGTTTGCTAATCTCTACTCTATCCCTTAACCTGGCTTCAATAATTCTTTCCCATACCTTCATTGTGTGGCTCATTAGCTTTATTCCTCTGTAGTTTCCACAGCACTGTGCGTCCCCTTTGTTTTTATAGATTGGGATAAACACACTCCTTCTCCATTCTTCTGGCATCCGTTCACCCATTAATAGTCTGTTGAACAGTCTGGTCAAAAACTCTATCCCCATCTTTCCCACGCACTTCCAAACTTCTACTGGCAACTCATCTGACCCAACCGCTTTACCTTTTTTCATCCTTCTTAGTGCGTTCTTCACTTCTTCTCTACTGACACAATTTACCTCTTTGTTAATCACTTCTGCCTCCTCTGTCATAAGGTCTCTGTTATTTTCCTCGTTCATTAGTTTCTCAAAGTACTCCTTCCATCTCTTTAACACTGCCTCCGAATTTACCATCACATTACCGTTTTCATCCTTTATAGCCCTCACGTGCTGTACATCTTTCCCTGCTCTGTCTCTCTTCCTAGCCAATCTGTACAATTTCTTTTCACTTTCTTTTGTTTCCAATCTAGCATACAAATCGTCATACGCACGTATCTTTGCTATTGCAACTGCCTTCTTTGCCTTACTCTTCTTTACTTAGAGATCTTTTTAGTATTTTCATTTCTTATTTTGTCCCATGCTTTCTTTGCCTCTTTCGTTTTCTTTTATACTCTCCTGAACTTCCTCATTCCACCACCATGTCTCCCTGTCTCCTTTTCGTTTTCCAAATGTCACTCCCGGTACAGTTTCAGCTGTTTTTCTTAGCATTTCCGCTGTTTTGTTTCACTCATCAGGTAACCCGTTCTTGCCTCCCAGAATCCTGGTCATCTCTTGTCTAAACGCTTCTTGACAGCTTGTCTCCTTCAGTTTACACCATCGTATCTTTGGCTTTACTTTCTCTGTTTTTTTCTTTTTCACCATGAGAGCCATTTTACATACCACCATACGGTGCTGCATTGCGACACACTCATTCAACATTACCTTACAATCGCACATTTCCTTCAAGTTCCTCCTTCTGCACATCACATAATCTACTTGGGTATTTTTTCCTCCACTCTTATACGTCAATCTGTGTTCATCTTTCTTCTTGAAATAAGTATTGACAATCGCCAAATCCATCCTTTTCCCCAAATCCTTATTTCTTGTTTCAGCACCGTACCTGCCCATTATTTCCTCATCCCCTATATTTCCTTTGCCCACAATTCATCCTTTTCCCCAAATCCACAACCACTGATCCTTCTTTATTTCTTGTTCCAGCACCGTACCTGCCATTATTTCCTCATCCTCTATGTTTCCTTCGCCCACATGTCCATTAAGGTCTGCTCCAAAAACTATCCTCTCTTCTTTTGATATACTTTCTATCAACCCATTCAGGTCTTTTCAAAAATCCCGACCTGCCAGGTAACCAGGTTTTTTTGATATCTGAGAGAGCATGGGCTCCATTTGGATGATGCTAGATGGGGCAAGATGCTATTATATGTTCAGCTGTCTGCTCCTTTGCGTCACACTCACAGGCTGCCGTAGAAGCCATACCCCATTTGTGCGTTTCTGAGTGGAATAGACCGACGCCGGTTTGAAAACGGTTAAGCCTGACCCATGCAGGTCTAGGAAAGCTAATTCTTGATGGCGCTGAGTCAATATCTCAATAAATGTATGGAGTCTAGAGACATTTTCTCGCCACTCTATGCTCCATTTATATTCCCCCATCATGCTACACTGATGCCTGACTAGGCAATGTCGTTCAGCAGTTCCAATGCAGCAGGCAAAAATGGTTATCTTGATTTAAGTTGCCGAATCCTCTTATATAGGAGGTGTTCTGCTCTTGAGCGCGGTGAGCCAGAGACACTGCGGCTTTTTGGCGGCGAAGCTCAGTCGTTTGGATGCCTGCAAAGATAAAAAGATTGTCCATTGGTGTGGGACGCAGGCATCCCGTTACTATGCGCAAGACATTGTTAATGGGCTTGTCAATAAGGTGAATATGGGCACTGCGACACCAAACAGCTTGATCCAGCTTTAGAAGCCCAACGCAAAATGTTACTTCTTACGCAGTGACTCTAAGTATCGCCGAAACGTAAGTGCCCTATCAAGCTTTATGCCAAGATAAGTGGGTTCAGCACAAAACCGTAGGGACTGTCCGTTGACAAGGATGTTAAGTTCTTGTTGTGCCTCCTTGTCGTAAAGATGGAAGCCTTTGGACACAGTCTTTGTTGTACTGAGCTTGAGCTTCCATTTGTAAAGCTAGGATTGCTATGCTATGAGTAAAAGTCCTTTCTAATCCCTGCCAATTGCTTGCACAGTGCAAGATGCTCAGGTCATCAGCATAAGCAAATTTTCTGTTGACTATCACTGGAAGATCAGATGTATGGATATTAAACAAGAGCGGAGCCAAGCCTAATCCCTGTGGGACGTCACTCGTACGGCATCGTAACCTGCTTTGCTTTCTGGTACCGGTGGTGGGGTAAAACTTCGATTACGAACAAGTTCCATAATCAATGAGACCAGGTGTCCGTCCGAAAGAAGTAGCTTGCAGGTGAGGCCGAGGTGCCATACAATATTGTAGGCTGCTGTACATCGACAAACACAGCGCCAGCTTTCTTTTTGGACAAAAAGCTATCCTCAATTTTTTGAGTAAGTAGAGTGACTTGATCTACGGTTGACCTTCCGCGCCGAAACCCAGCTTGCTCTCTAAGTAATGGTAAGTCTATAATTGATTTGATGCGGGCATAGATAGGTCTCTCAAAGATCTTGAAGAGGACACAAAGCAAAGAGATAGATTTAATACACTTTGGGTCCTCTAATAACTTATTTGGCTTTGGGATGGCAACCACCAATACTCTCATCCAAATTTTTGGAAGTTTAAGTTGGCACGTACGCAAAGACCGGAACTTGTTTAACCAAAACTTTAAAGCAGAGCCGGCATAAATATTAGCTCTGGGCACAGAGCGTCAAGGCCTGGAGCTTTTCCAGACTTTAACAGCTGGAGGGCATTGGCAAATTCTTCCGGAAAAAAATCTCCAGAGATACCTTTGCGGAGCGATGTTGGAATCCTCCAGAGTTGAGACACCTCTTCAACGACAATTCTGGCTGACTCACGGTTTTTTGTTTTATGCAAGTATATTCCATTTTTAACCAACTGCAAGGCAATCGAGTTGGTGGTAACAAGGCAGAGGTGGCGTGTGTCTGATTTAAACAGCTCCAAACGGTAAGACATACGTTAGAGAAATTTCCTAGGTCCCAACATCAACCATCGGTAATTGCAACCTCAAAAAATCTGGCTCCAGTTCCAAATTAGCCGTAGAAACGTTGGAACTTCAGCAAGGCCCACTGGAAATTATATAGCCTTATCACAAACCAGCTATTCTGTTATTTATTCTCTAATAATGATTCTATAAATAACAATCTACGTACAGTTGATGAGCTCAGAATTGGTAGTCTTTAATAGACTAGGTTTTGACGAACATTTTTTTGGTGAGGTTAGAGTTACGTAAGATTTATACCTATATTCTATTAAAATAGGTAACCTCCTAATGATTTTGAACTGACCACAGTGATTTTTAAAATGTGATTTAATCAATTGAATAAATACTTACATAAATTAAAAAAATTTTTGTTTTGTTCGGTGCTTCCCAGAAAAAATACTCAATCGCGGTAAAGTCAGAGCTGTTGCGATTAATTAAACCACAATTTATTTTACATTAATATATTAACTTCAGAGTCTTTTTTGCCTATTTAGGCTCGTTAGGGGGTCTTTTGAGAGCGATCGAAAATATTATTCATATGGGATTTGTTGTAAAATTTCTATTGAATGCATGAAATACTCTAATTGAATAAGATTTTCAATAGCCCCCTGATAAGCTTAAATAGGTGAAAATAAAACAGACTGTGGTGCTAACAAGTTAATGTTGAGATAAATTGGTCAAATAGTTTAATTAATTCTAAACACACACGCACATACACGTAAATATACATGTGTGTGTGTGTGTGTGTGTGTATGTTTAGAATTAATTAAAATATTTGACCAATTTATCTCAAAAACATAAATATACGTAAATATACATGTGTGTGTGTGTGTGCACATCATATTTACTTATACAGTTTTTCTACAAATTTTTCCGCTTGATGCTCAGAATTATACGTGTTAATTAAGTGCTCATAAAATAACAGTTGAGTCACAGTTCTTTCTCAAAAAAATTTCTGTTAACACTTCTAATTATACTTATAGCAAGAGCGTGTTAGTTTGGAATATTTAAAACGTATTTTCTGAATTCTAAGTTTGGCAATAAAGCTTTAGTCTAAAAAAGACAATTGATGCTCTTGTTGTAATTTTTTGGTCATTGCTTCCAAGCCCGATTACGGTAATTCGAGATAATTTTAAAAAATGTAGTGAATCAATTCTAGTTTTCATTTTTATTATGGACCTAGTGGCCCTATAGTATACTTATAACACAAACATTACTACTTACATCGCTGATTAGTTCAGCAGCTTCAATTCCTTTTTTCACAACTGGATGTTCTTTACTATCCATTGTTTGAAATCCTCGATAATTTTTGAAAACTTCTTCACGGTGTTTTTGATATTCGAACTAAATGTAAATCAAATAATTACAAATGATAATTTTATAGCTTTTCCTAATCAATTTTGGAAAGCTTAAAAATGGAAAATAAGAAATCTCTTTAAACATATATAAAGATAATAATTTGCTGAATCTTTGCATTACAAGATTTTACTGAGAAATAAAGTACGAGGGGCCTTCAGAAAGTAATGCAACCAATTTTTTTTCATGACATTGAGTTTTAAAGGTACACAAATCGTGCATCACAAGAAAGTATATAGCATCAGCATTTCATAGTTACTTCTCGATGTAATATTCCGATTTTCGAACCGCCTTTTCCCACCTTTTAACGAGTGCACATATTTCTTCATTGTAAAATTCTACAGGCTGCGTTTTTAACCACTTCCTAACAGCAGTTTTGACCTCTTCATCACTGGAAAAATGTCGCACCCTCAAACTTTCTTTGAGGGCCCAAACAAATGGAAGTCAGATGGTGCCAGGTCTGGCGAATATGGGGCATGTGACATTGTTGTCCAGCCAAAGGAGCTGATGACTTCACAGATATTCGGGCTGGTGTGAGGCCTAGCGTTGCCATGTTGCAATAAAACCTTAGACATTTCCAAAGCAGGTCGAACTCTTCGTATTCTTGCTTTCAACTTTTTTAATGTATTGATGTAAACATTTGAATTGATTATTGCTCCTTTGGACAAGAAGTCTACCAGTATTACATCAACACTATCCCAGAACACAATCATCATCACTTTTCCTGCAGACTGCTGAGATTTAAACTTCTTCGAGCGTGGTGAGGTGTGATGGTGCCACTCCATTGATGCTCTCTTTGACTCTGGTTCAAAATGGTGAACCCAAGTCTCATCTCCGGTCACTATTCGCTGCAAAAAGATTTTGTCACTATGGCAATACTCCAGAAGTTTAGAACAACCTTCTAGGCGGGATTGTTTATGAGCCTCTGTGAGCTGCCTTGGGATTCACCTTGCACACACTTTTGAATACTCCAGGGTATCCATGATCTTTACAAAACTCACTCCTAATGACTCAGCAAGCTTATTAATAGTGATGCATCTGTTTTCCTTAGTCAATGCATCTGCCTGATCAATGTTAGCAGAACTGTGAGCAGAAGATGGCCTACCACTTCCTGGCCTATCGCAAAGATCGCTTTCAGCAGGCTATTCCTGTTCATCATTGATTCGCTTCACCCACCTCGTCACTGTGCTATAGTCTATTGCACTGTCACCATACACTTGCTTTAGCCTTCTGCTTATGTTCTGAGCTGTTTCTTCCTCCGACAGCAGAAATTCAATAACAACTCTTTGCTTCTGCCGATATTGTTTTGGGGCAATCATGCCAATTTTACCTTCTAACAAAGAAGACATAGAGGGATTGCTTAAAATTTGAATTGCAGATTGCAGTAAATAAAACCCTTATTTTTGTACAAAATCTATAAACCTTAGCTACCAATCTATAACCTGTAAAAAAATCAGATGTTAGTTAAATAAATGCTGCAAAAAATTAAATTAGTTACATTACTTTCTGAACGCCCCTCGTACTTTTGCCAATATCTAGAAATTATTTTAATGCTATAAACTTTGATATATATAAAAACCGATTGTAGTTTATATTTGTAGAACTTACGTACTATGACATTTTTTACTCATTAAACGTTATGAAATGTACTGCAACTACTGATAATAAAAATCTTAAAAAGCCTACTCCTATTAACACTTACCTTGAGTTTCTGTTAATTTGAAGATTAAAACTATAAAAATTGAATTACTAAAAACTCTTAATGTTTGCATAAATATTTACCCTTCTATTGATAAAAAAATTAGGGGAGATATAAAATTTTTTTGATATATGGAAACAACTTTGCGACTAAACTGCGTGAGAAAAAATTAACAAAAGCATCCTACAAATTAATTTTATATTATTACTACTAGCTACTCACATCACTGACATTCTTTGTCGATAATTTAGATCGTGTGAATTCCGGGCAGTCTACCGGTAAGTTGTGCTGATGCATTGCCTTAACAGCATCTTTTTGATATTCCGACTAAAATTGTTTTATAAAAAAGTCATAAATTAGACAAGTGAAAAATTCAGTTATCTCAAGTTAAAAGCAAATTAGAATTTGTGATTGCAATTTTGATTTAAAATTAAAATTGTTTTTGCACTTGCAGTGAATGACTTAAATTTAGTAATCTATTATAAAATTAAACGCTAATAGTGGATCCCAAGCGACAAACGTTTTTCCACCGGTGTCACGTCACCAATTTTACCACAAGCCAAAAAAAAAATAAAATAAATTGGTTAAAAAGTCACTTTGCACCTGTAATCCCAATGCATAAACAACATTCTGTCCTTTAGAAATCGATAACTACAAGTTTAAAATAACCAATTTATTGTTTAAAACAACGATCAGTTGGTAATTAATGAAGAATTTATGAGACTCATAACAACTGCTGAAAATGTCCACCAAGTTCACCAATGCAAAGGTCGATTTGACGCTTCAAATTCTCAAACACACGATGAATTTCCTCTTGTTTAATGGATGCAATTTGGTGTCGGATATTGTGAGTCATTGTGAGTCTCGAATAAATTCTTTATTAATTACCAACTGATCGTTGTTTTAAACAATAAACTGGTTATTTTAAACTTGTAGTTATCGATTTTTAAAAGACAGAATATTGTTTATGCATTGGGATTACAGGTGCACAGTGACTTTCTGATTACACTGTAAAACACATTTAAAATTAAGCATAAAAAATTCTAAAAATAAGTTGTAATGACCCTGAAAAAAATGTTTACTGGTACGTCTCCATTTTGCTAATTAACTCAAAAAGAAAAAAAAACACAATTCGTAGCGTACTTAAGTTTTGATGTCACTGAAAAAAGAAAAAGCTCAACTTTTCACTAAAATTAGTGATTTCTACAGCTATAGCTGCTAGTAACAACAGAAATTAGTTTTATATGGCTGGTAAAGATAAAAAATAAAAAGTTCTAATGGTAAAGAATTCGTGGTGCTACTCTAACCTGCGATTTCACGCGATAAATGATCTCAGAATAGTCGATATCTACGTATTTTGAAGCGATTGTTTGTACAACTTTTATTACATCTGTTATTCAACAACTTCGTAATTACAATATTGAAATTAAAGATTATTTACATTTATTGCAAGTGAGATTGCACTTCAGAGTAGTTATACGGCATTGAGATCTTTTATAAACCTACAAACGGATCACAAAGAAAATCAAAGTGTTAGTTCGCATGATTTCTGAAAACCTAATAAAAATGTTTTTACTTTTTCTGTAAACACTGCAATATTATGCCGCCAGAAAAAATCAAATTGACAAAAAAAATTCAAAACTAGAATTTCATCCCTGGTGCAAGCCGTTTCAACAACCTATATCTTGAGATGGAAGACTGGAAGAGCTGGAGGTACTGATACTGATATGCGCAGCAAAGCAGGTTATTGAAAAAACTTGAAGCAACATATCAAGCAGCACATCAGTAACAAATAACATGTGCTATATAAAACCACTCAAGCATTTATACTGAATAGCAAGAATTGGATAGTGGGAATTGTTTAATTAGCCCCAAAACGGTATGGCAGCTACTTTGCTTAAATTGGAATTGCTTCAATTTATTAAATGATAAGGAAACTTCAAAAAACTATTAGTTTTATTCTACTGTGTGGTAATTCCATAGCAATGTAAAAGCAAAGTAAAAGCGATTTTCTCCTATCAGAAATTTTCTATTTGTCTACTGTGTTGTTTCATCACGCAATAAAGAATTTTTCCGAAATAAGAAGACAGTAAAATGAAAACAATCCGCTTGTGAAGTATTTATTAATAGAATAGTTAATACGCCACTATGTCAACTGTAAATTAAAATATTATTTGCTGCCTATCATTAAAGCAATACATAGTGGCTATGTGGAAAATCGGGAAAAAATAACCAATACAAAGATTAATGCTTGCTTGTGCGGTAATCGCCATGAGATAACGATTTTGGGAAGAAGAAGATGTAAGATAAGAAGGTTGTCCCAAAGCTTATGCATCTACCCTCTATGCGCAAGAGAAAACAGAGTACCGCATTACGAATAAAATGTCGATACATCAGCAAAATTCTTCGTAATTTTTAGCACTTGGAAAGCTTTCAATGTTCTATAGCATTGCAAAATTAAAGCCGTTAAAATTGTGGGTAACAAAATTATTCATTTATTTATTTTTTGTTGAAAAAAAAAGATAAAAATTCATTACGGAATGCCTTATCTGACGTTTTATAACTTTACCTTTAAGTTGTTTTACTTCACAAGATATTGTTTACGTTGCCACAACAAACACATGCATGTTGATTGCGTCATGATATTCTGCATCATGCTTCATTTTAAATTGTTTTGAGGTATATAAAAATTCTGACTTTATTTATCGTTTTTAGCAATCTTCAGTAAAATGTTTCTACATAACAAGCGGTTGTCTAATTTTGATGGATTTTGGATTTTTAGATTTATGTTGTAATTGTAGCTTTTTACAATTTTTTATAGGTAATTGGTAAAAAGTAATACAATACTGATACACGATCTTACTCAGATCCACCCAGAAATATGAAAACCACAACCTTTCATAACAATCAGCACATTAACATCATCATCTCAAAACCAGACATATCACAAAAGAAATGTAGAGAAAACCAAAAACACATTCACACTACCATCACCTCACAATACCTTAGTTCTAGAAAAACAACAAAGTTACTAAAATCACACCCTATGACGTTCATTCGTCAGAACAAACATTACCACGTCATATGCATACAAAACTGGCACAGTTCATTCCAACAAATCACCACTCTTGCAAAGTTACCCTAAAACTTACATGCTACCATGCCCGCTATGCTTGTCACACACACATGACACTAACCACTTTTCAACTGTAGTTGAGTACCAACACAACACAACACAACACCATTAGTCTGTAGAATAAGCTTTTAGAAGCAGCAGAGGTAATCCAAGAGTGAGAATCTAGATTGGCTTTTTCGAGAGATCAAGAGATAGCTACTCCAAGATAGCAGGACGGAGGGGCAACAACAATAACAACAAAAATACTGATGCTGTAAAAACAATCACTTAGGCAGCCTTCCAATGACATCATCAATCACAAGCAATCAAAAGCATTTATTTTCAATTTAATTTTTTGAAATATTAGGAAAACGAAGCAATTTTGCATCAAACCAAATACATTGAGTTAAAAAAATTGCATTCCATACTAAGAAAAATTTTAGATTTATATAAAACTCATCCTTAACTAAATTATATCGTTTTTTGTTCAATAAATAAGTAAATATGCTCTATATTGTTTAATCAATTGCCGTTTTTTTAACTGTTGCTGAATTATATGTATCTTTTATAATAAACTGTCTTAATACCCAATTGATAATTTTATTTTATCGTTTAACATCAAAACAAACTATTTATTATTAACATATATTACAGTATAGAGCTGAAAAAAAAGTAGTACGACAGTTGATCGAAAGTCGTTTATCAAACAACAATTTATTTAACTGTGCAAGTTTTTATGATTGAACCATCTCTTTGTAATTTTAAATTACATTTGTTAATATCATAGTTCAATTGTGAGAAGCTGTACAGCAATATTCCCTCATTGTAACTGTCATTCGTCCTCGTTAGGTGGCGCTGGTCATCTTTAATTTTAACAGTCATCATTTGTTGCCTTTTTGTTTTCTGTAATTACCTAGAGCGCTTTAATTTCCATGCACAATGACAATTAATTATCTGATTTGCACTAAACGCATCAGGTTTTCTTTTAGTATTACTTTGAACGTCGGATAGATTGCTTTACTCAATTTTATTAACGTGTTCAGTTGAATTGTAGCTAGTTTAGGTTTAGGAAGTATTTATATTTTAATGCGCCAGAATTAGCTAGATTAGGGTTAGGATTGTGTTTGTAGTTAAAAATGTATTTTATTCATGTGCACTAATTATTTCTTCGATTCTATTTGAATAAGGGATTTAAATTAACGTCGTGTGTTAATAAACTATAAATTTTGCTTTAAACGACGCGTATCATTTCTGAACCAACAAATAAATTCAAGACTAGATCTGTGAAGTGTTGGAGTCCGTTTGGCATACGATAGCACTCAAATTTTAGCACCGACACTCATTATGCAGTTTCGATAAGCTGTCGTTTGATAAACTGTAGCCTATGTCAAGGAAAATATGTCTTGTTATAAATATGTTTCAACAAACATCTGAATCTTATGAAAGCTTGCATTATAAACTAAATTAAAACGATGTGCCATAATCAAGCAAAATACAATTTATAGAAAACCTTGCTCATCAGTTTAGTAATTTTTTGTTGATGTTCATATTCAGGATAAGAATTTGCAAGATCAGCAGGAGATTTTCCCAACATTTCATTTGTGTATTTGTCTTTATATTCGTTAGCAGAGGCTAGTTTTTGTGAACTTAAAGCATGCGATACTTCTTGTAAATCTACAAAAAAATTTTCTTGATTGTACTATTTAATCAGATTAAAAAACAAAATATTTTATATCACCTGCTCCCACGGACACATTTTTTTGGATTTCTTTTGATTTCTCAGCATACAATTTCTTGCTTTGAACTGGCCGAAGTTTTTTTGATAAAACCATTTCGGAAGTTTCAGGAATTTCGGTGAAATTTTTTCCTCGTTGTTTTTCATAACTTTCTTTGTATTTAACCTTTAATTTTAAAAGATATAAACTTGTTATAGTAAAGCTAGAAAGGATAAAATGGTCAAAAAGTTAATTAAAAAAGTTATTAGCTTGCATTAACAATAATGTGCTATTTTATTTGTCAGTTTCACTTTTAAAGTATTTTTACAGTATCAGTAAAGTTCAAAAAAAGTCTTTCAAATGATTTAGTTAATCAGTAGCCCAATTCATGAGAATTTTACGTGAAATTCACAAATTAAATAAGTACAGTATATTTAGTTTTTGCTCTGTTGTAACGGTACTGCATTGAAAAAGCATTTATTATTAGAGTGGTTCTATTATTTAAAAAAATAGCCAAATTAAAATTTATTATTTAATAATAAGCTTTTCTCCAGTCGCCTAGTGGAAATGATAACCGTTGCTATGCTCGTTAAGCTTTGGCTCTATTTAGTTTGTCTTTTAACAGCAAAGTCATGAAGCGGATAGCTTATTTCGATGATTTGGATTTGAGTTGGGACTATAAAATTAGGTGAAATCTTACAATCTGTTGCTGTGTAGGCTAATGAAAACTAATTTTTTGCACTTATTACGCTAGACTTTGCTTATAATCAGATAGCCTACGGTTGTTATTTTTTTAAAGAAATGTTTTGAACATCTTTCACACTGTAGCTCGCGGTAATTTTGCTTTAAAAATTTATTTATGTCCAATGCTGTAAAGCTTAAATTAAAGCCAAAATTAGGTAGACGACCAAAATATTTTGTAATTGTATTACAGTAAGCAGATTTTGTTAATTTCAGTTCAGTTCAGTTCAGTTCAGTTTCAGTTTTTTTCAGTTAATTTACAAATATTAACCATTTATGTGTCTGTGTCTACATTTTTTAGAGAAATGAGTAGAATAATTACAATTCTTGTTTCAAATAATATAGTTGCATCTGGTTTGTTTCTAGTGCTTATGTATAATCTTGTAACTTTTTGTATCTCCAATCTTATTGCAATCAAGTTGCATGACATAATGAATTTCAGTTAATTTTGGTTAATATGTTCTGACAGCTTGGGAAAAATAAAGATTTCTTGTGTAAGTTTTTCTTTTAAGCATCTGCTGTCATCACGAAGTGGCTAAATCACTATTGCACCAACCCCATGAGCTTCAACACATTTTAGTCTACTATGTAGCGTTTTCGTTATATAGGCCGCTACTGCCTAGCGTGTTCTGTTCCTTATTTCATTTTTACTCACAATCAACTTGAAATTAATCATAGTGCATGTAGAAATAAAGATTGCGAATAAGGAAGCAGCGACTAAACGAAGTACGTTATTACATGCACAACGTCAATTATGCATGGTCGCCGTACCATTGAACAAAGCGATATGATGTTAATAAGAAAAGGAAAGCGAAAAGAAGATAATTAATACACCGAGCCATATTCAGAGAATGTTGTATAATCATGGGTTCGAGAAACAACAAACTCAAAGACCAAAAGGGTCTGGACCAAAAAGGGTCAGGCAGGCAAGGAAACCCACCAAAAGAAATCCTGCCACGGGTCAAAAGGACCATTTTAAAAGCACTTCCCTTCTTCTTTTACTCAAAACCAAATAGTCAATGTTAAGCTTCCAAGCATGTATTTACATCCATCTCCAATCTGTCTCGATTGCCATTTTACACGAACATAAAAACTGCAACAGAAGACTTAAGGCGAAAAAGGCGCAATGGAAAAATAACACGGTGAAAGAAAACGGATGATTAATTCGAAGAACAAAAGAATGTAACGCGGAGGTTCGAAACTCTGGTTCGCCACAACTATCAGTATGCACTTGCACTGAAAACCGTCTAGGTATTTTAATACACTACCAGTATGCACTTGTACTGTAAACTTTTGAATTACGTGTTTAATAACTAGTTATATTAAAAAGCAAAACTACTACCACCATTACAACATACATAATGATTATAGTATTAAAACACCATCCTTGATAAACTAGTGTAAAAATTTGTAAAACAAGTAAGATCTATCAGGATGCTATAACAAAATTTGCTTATCATAATAAAGTTGCTAAATAGTTTGGTTGTGCTATCTTTAACTAGGTCATTCAGCCACTTATGACTGCAGATGCTTAAAAAAGAGAGATACAAGAAGCCCCAAAATTATCAAACCATGAGAAATAGATATTCTGATAATTCACAATGAGCTTGAATGCTTACATACTTTCATAGTCTAAATCAACTTGAAATGGTACTTAATGCAAAAACCAAGTTATTCAAAAACAGAAAATATGGCACCAAAAATCATTCTTACAGTATTAAAACATTATTAGGCCTGTTATTTCATTAAGCTTAGCTAGTAACTGTAGAAGATGAAGTCTACAAGAAGCTAAACTTTATCAAAAGGCAATGAGCAAGTATTTGTTATAAGCTATCTTTATTTTTCCCAAGCTGTCAGAACATATTAACCAAAATTAACTGAAATTCATTATGTCATGCAACTTGATTGCAATAAGATTGGAGATACAAAAAGTTACAAGATTATACATAAGCACTAGAAACAAACCAGATGCAACTATATTATTTGAAACAAGAATTGTAATTATTCTACTCATTTCTCTAAAAAATGTAGACACAGACACATAAATGGTTAATATTTGTAAATTAACTGAAAAAAACTGAAACTGAACTGAACTGAACTGAACTGAAATTAACAAAATCTGCTTACTGTAATACAATTACAAAATATTTTGGTCGTCTACCTAATTTTGGCTTTAATTTAAGCTTTACAGCATTGGACATAAATAAATTTTTAAAGCAAAATTACCGCGAGCTACAGTGTAAAAGATGTTATCTGATTATAAGCAAAGTCTAGCGCAGCGTTTCTCAAACCATGGGCCGCGACCCAAATTTGGGTCGCCAAGACTATGCGGATTGGTCGCGAAGGCTTGTAAATTACCGTACGCAAAAGAAAAAGATCTGCGCACCCAAGATTTCAAAAGTGAAAACCCTTAAGAGATCGTCGTCGTCGTTTGAAGGGCATCAACTCCAGGCCAGACAAAAACAGGACTGGGGCCGAGGGTTTATCCTTTTACTACCCCAGACTGCAGCACTGCCTGGATCAGATGCTGGCAGTGATATCATTAAGCCAACATCGAGTTTCGTCATCCAAAACCGTCAGACTTCGTGCTCCATGTGGTGCCCGATGTATAGGGCACGCTGTTAGTACATGGTTTGCGGTTTGCTCAGAGGCGCCACACTCGCAATTCGGTGAAGGAGCGAGACCCCATTTGTGCATGGACGAATGGAATCGCCCAACACCAGTCCGCAGGCGGTTGAGCCTAACCCAAGCTGCTCGGGGTAAGCCCATCCCAACAGGCCTGGCACTGGTCTCGGGCACAAAAGCACGGAGCCTGGAAGCATTTTCGCAGTACTCCGTTTTCCATTTGTGATTTGTCCATTCAGAGGCGCGGATGCCAAGTCTGGCAAGGTTGTCCAAAAGATTCCGCGCAGCTGGCACAAACGGGCGTCTGGATCTTAGTCTCACTTGGCCAGTATCTGAGGACCCACTTAAAAGACCATGCAAGATATGATCGGGGTGCAGAAATTTACGGTAAGCCAAGGAGAGTGTCGCTCCCATTCGGCGAAGCTCAGCTGGCTGGATGCCTGAGAGTACAGGTAGGTAGTCCGTTAGAGTGGGACGCAGGCATCCAGTAACTATGCGCAAGGCGTCATTCAAGACACTGTCAATGAGGCGAGTGTGAGTACTGCGACACCAGACTGGCGCACAGTACTCAGCTGTTGAGTAGACTAGAGACAAGGTGGCTATGCGTAGTGTTTTAGCACCAGCACCCCATCCCGAGCCCACGAGTTGCCTCAGCAGTGTGAGGCGCGAGGATAGTTTTTGCGCAATGCCACTAAATGGTGACGAAACATGAGCGATCTGTCCAGTTTTACCCCAAGATAAGTAGGGGTTGGACAGAACGGTAAAAGTCTACCGTTGTTGCAGACCTTTAGCTCACGTTTGGCCTCTCGGTTATTTAAGTGAAAGGCTGCCGTCACCATCTTAGTGTGACTGAGCTTCAACCTCCAAGTCTGGAGATACGCCGACAGTGTGGACATGTCTTGACTTAAAGTCCCCTCCAAGTCCTTCCAGTTTCCAAAAGAGTGCAACAATGCTAAATCATCAGCATAAGCAAACTTTCTGGAAATCATGGAAGGAAGATCGTACGTATAGATGTTAAATAGGAGGGAGGCCAAGACCGATCCCTGAGGAACGCCGTTTTTAAGACGGCGTAGCCTGCTTTGCTTGCTGTCACCGGTGGTAAGGGTGAAACTTCGATTTTGGACAAGCTCCATGATCATTTTGACCATGTGCTTATCCGGAAGTAGTCTCAGCAGCTTGCAGGTAAGGCCACGGTGCCAGACAGTGTCATAAGCAGCTGTCAGATCGATAAATACGGCACCGGCCTTCTTTTTAGCCTCGAAAGAATCCTCGATGTTCTGGGTTAGCAGAACAACTTGATCTACGGTTGACTTCCCGCGTCGGAACCCAGCCTGCTCTTTAGGGAGCAGTGGATCGATTAATGGTTCAACGCGGGCGTTGATAAGCCTCTCGAGGATCTTGTAGGAGACACAGAGCAGAGATATCGGTCGATAACTCTTTGGGTCCCCAACGGGCTTTCCTGGTTTTGGGATCGCGACCACAAGCGCTCTTCTCCTGATCTTGGGAATTTTGAGTCGGCGCAAACAGGAAGAAAGGAAGTCACGTAAACAGGAATTCAAAGCAGCTCCGGCATGGAGTATAAGCTCGGGGCAGATGGAATCAGGTCCCGGAGCTTTACCTGGTTTTAAGTGTTGAAGGGCAGCAGCAAATTCTCTCTGTGAAAAATTGTCAGAGATATTTACTGCGTCTAATGTTGTTGCCCTCCAAAGGTCAGACACTTCTTGAAAGACAAGTCCAGATGACTTGCAATCAACAGCCTCGTATTTCCCATTTCTAACCAGCTGAGATGCAATAGCATTGGCTGAAACGGGACAGTGACGAGGAGAGTGTCGTGACCTACCAGTAAGGTTGTTCAAAATACTCCACGCTTTTCGACTAGAGTGTGAGAAATCAATGCTCCGAACTGCTTCAGACCATCGATCCCTCCGCTTCCTGTCAAGCTTGGAAAGCAGAGCTGTAGCAGCCAAACTTGAGTCGCCTCCCTGAGGAGACTGCAGAAAGGTTTTATAGAGGGATTCACACTCTGCATCCCAACACGGAATATAGTTATTTCGATACCCGCGTGGGATAGTCTTTTTGGCTGCTTTTTTAATGGTGTTACTGAAGTCCTGGTAAGCCGCATCCACATCAAGTGAATCAGGTGGCAACAAAGTCTTTGCGAATTTATTCGTCAAAGCAATGTAATGACTCCATTTGGCCTTGCGGAAGTTCCATCGCTTAACAGGCATGCTTGGGACTGCCATAGCAAACCTTGGTGGTGTAATAAGCGAAGGTCGATGTTGTGACCTGGGGAACTTGTCAAGGACACGTCTATCCGGTAAGCGACTGTTTGGACCTACGCTAGCGAAAGCTAGATCTGGATTGGTGCCAGTGTTCCAGCGGCCGGAATAAAAACTGGCCGCGTCCTTGGCATTATATAGGAGGGCAAGACAATTAATACTTGCCCAGCCAGCCAAACACTCACCGTCCGGACTGTTGTCGTCATAACCCCAATCAGCATGACGACAGTTAAAATCACCAGCGTAAAAACAGGGGTGAGAAAACACTGGGAGATCCAGGGTTCGCAATCGCGTTGGCGGTGGTTTGTAAACGTTGACTATTTTATAGCCATCAACGTCCACACACAGCCACTCGATCTCCGATGTCGGTGGAAATTGGTCCAAAAGCGTGTATCTCAGTCGCTAGTGGACAAACGTGGCAAGGCCATGCTTCCTGCTTAAAGAAGACACAGCTAGTTGGTAGTTTGGTAATACCAACTTCTCTGCATCAGTGCACTGGGTCTCCTGCAGTAGGATGACGAGTGCCTCAGACTACATAGCGAGGTGATGAAGAACGTTCATCTTGCTTGCAGTAAGGCCTTCGATGTTCAGCTGAAGAATAGTGGGTCTTCGGAACTTGTTGGCAATGTGCCCTGAAAAGGGCAGTTTTATCCTGGCATTGCCCCGTTCTGAAAAGGACGTTTGCCGATTAGCAGACTCACACTAAACATCGGAATGGGTGGATACCCTTCCGTTTTGGTAGGTTCGGTTTCGGTCTGTCATTTTAAAATCAATGAACAGACTTACTCACGGCCCAGGCTGCGTGAAAGCACCTACCATCTGGGCCCCTTAAGAGATCATTACGATTTTAAGACAAAACTCAAGAAATCAGAGTCAGATTTAAGGTGAAAACCTTTTTTTTTAGAGATCATTATGTTTTTGAGGCGAAAATCAAGAAAGCAGAATCAGTCTCAAGGTGAAGACCTTTTTTTTTGAGATCACTACGTTTTCACTACGCTCACTCAAATTTATTTGGGTCGCAGTCATCTTTGCAAATTGCTGTTTTTAGCGATTTTGGGTCGCAGAAAGAAAGATTTGAGAAACGGTGGTCTAGTGTAATAAGTGCAAGAAATTAGTTTTCATTAGCCTACATAGCAACAGATTTAAAAATTTCACCTAATTTTATAGTCCCAACTCAAATCCAAATCATTTGCTGTTAAAGGACAAACTAAATAGAGCCAAAGCTTGCTGAGCATAGCAATGATTACCATTTCCACTAAGCGAATGGAAAATGGCCGATTGTCTTCCATTTATTTGCACCTTTGCCGAAAAAAGTATCAATTTGTATTTTTTTGTTTAGTTTTTAATAACAAGTGACTTACCTCAGTAAGCTTTCCAGCTTCACCACTAGTCTTGTACTGCTGAGTGTCAGTGATAAGATATTTATTGGTGTCTTTAGATTTTTCGTATTCATTTTTATAAGTAGCCTAAAAAGTTAAAACTTTTTTATTAATGCAATGAATCTATTTTTAGAAATAAACAAAAACTATATAAAATAACAATAATTTAAATATTATGATTTTTTGAAAGGGATTCATTGAAATAAAATCACTTTTGAAAAAATTAATATTTTCACAGCTTATTTTTCTAAAACAAAAAATTGTTACGTAATCGAAATACTTCCAAAAAATTGAATATTCAGCAAGAGTATTTTAATTGAAATAGCAAGCACTGAATTGTTGTTTTTCATTGTTATGAAACTGAGATTTGAAACTGTTTAATTTATGTCTAACATAAACCCGACAACTAATTGGCTCTGTGCTAAAAAAGAAAAATAATTCGTTTCGGAGCCGAAATCGTAATTTCTATAAGATAACTTGCGACACATACAGTAAATTCTTAAATACAATCAGGCAAAACTCAATGGGCCAAACATTTAATATAGAAATTAAAAATTAAAACTAACTAACTCATAACAAAAAATCGACAAAAAACCTGTAAAGGTTTTCTAAAAATCAAAATTTAAATTCATCAGTTTCTCTAAAAATCAAAATTTAAAACTTAAAAGTTTTTTTGATCTTTTCAAAATTTGCTTTGGATCTTAGAGGGAGTTGGCAGTTTTTGATTTTACTACAGATTTTTAAAGGGTGCGACAGGGTGTTTTTCATCTTTACGTGGTTGTGTCATGACATCAGCTATTGTGTCGTTTGATGTAGCTTTCATTGAGGCTTCACTGTGTCTTTAGAGTCAGGACCCGATCAGAATAAGTAGTGTTTTTTTTTAAGGTTTTTTAAGGTTTAAACTTTGATTTTTTACAGAAACTGATGTTCACGTTTATAGGTCGCAATCGATTTTTCGTTATGAGTTAGTTAGTTTTCGTTTTTAATTTCTATATCAAATATTTGGCTCATTAAACTTTTTCTAATTTTATTAATGAATTTATGTATCGCAATTTGACCAGTTAAATAAAATCGATAATTTAACTTTGCTGAAAAGAGTAATAGATTTTTATTAAAAGACTTTTAACATTTTTCAGTAGGGTAATTATTACCAGGACTCTCGTTGATTTGGACTGAAAAACAAGGAAGGCAAAAAAATTTTTGGCCCGAAAAAGTCTTCGATTGAGGTTCTAAAATTTTGTTTTGCAAGTAAAGATCTTTTTTGTATTCACTTGACGTTGATTTTTGGTAATTAAACCTTTTTATATTTTGATTAGTTCGGTTAGTAACTTTGTTTGTAATCTGGCATTATTACTTAAAATAAGATAAGATGAGAGCACAAATTCAAAATAGGTACATTTTTTAAAATATAAGTGCATCAAAGTTTTTAAGACACTGCCTTTCAAAATAAGAATAAATATAGAAATGAGGACGGTATGGTAGCCCTGCTAATTACTTATTTTTTACGTGAAAAACCTAATTTAATTGGGACTTTATTAAATTTCCCATAGATTTAAATTAAAGCAAGATTTTTGTATTATTGCGTCCATGCTGCTTTAAAACTGTAGAACGAATATCAAATTTAATTCTTTCTGATGCTACTATAAGCCATTTAATAGGTAGCAGTACTTCTAAAGATTGTTTAATGATACTGATGAGGGGTTTAATATTTCCGGACTAGTCGTAAGGATGAAAGATTTACTGAACCTATCCCGCAATTTCAGTACCGATATTGGCTTGTGTTGGGCCATTAATGAATTTTATAGTAGATATATTGAAACATTCTCTGAAGTATTAAGAATTTAAGATTCACGTTTGGGCACTTAAAGGTTAAACTATATTTGTGACAGTCAAAACAGTTTTAACCCAACACGGAATATACGCGTAGTTGTTTCGATACCAGCGTGAGATACTCTTTTTGGCTGCTTTCTTGATGGTATTACAGAAGTCCTGATAAGCCGCATTTACATCAAATGAATCAGGCGGCAACAAAGTCTTTGCAAATTTGTTCGTCAAAGCAATGTAGTGACTCCATTTGGCCTTGCGGAAGTTCAATCCCTTAACAGGCATGCTTGGAACTGACATAGCAAACCTTGATGGTTTAATAAGCGAAGGTCGATGTTGTGACCTGGGGAACTTCTCAAGGACACGTCTATCCAGTAAGCGACTGTTTGGACCTACACCAGTGAAAGCTAGATCTGGATTGGTGCCAGTGTTCCAGCAGCCGGAATAAAAACTGGCCGCGTCCTTGGCGTTGTATAGGAGGGCAGGATTATTAATACTTGCCCAGCCAGCCAAGCACTCACCGTCCGGACTGTTATTACGGTAACCCCAATCAACATGACGACAGCTGAAATCGCTAGCATAAAGATATGGGTGAGAAAACACTGGGAGATCCAGAGATCGCAATCGTGTTGGTGGAGGTTTGTAGACGTTGAGTATTTTACAACCATCAACGTCCACGCTTAACCACTTGATCTCCGATGTCGATGGAGATTGGTCCAAAAGCATGTACTTTAGTTGCTCGTGAACAAACGTGGCAAGGCCATGCTTCCTGATTAAAGAAGACCCAGCTATGGGTAGCTTGGAAGTACCAACTTCTCTGCATCAGTGCACTGGGTCTCCTGTAAAAGGATGACGATTGCCTCAGACTGCAGAGCAAGGTAATGAAAAACGTTCATCTCACTTGCGGTGAGGCCTTCGATGTTCAGCTGAAGAATAGTAGGTCTTCGGAACTTGTTGGCAATGTGGCCTGAAAAGGGCAGTTTTTTCCACACATTACCCCGTCCTGAAAAGGACGTTTACCGATTAACAAACCTTTGCTGAACATCGGAATGAGTAGATAACCTTCCGTTTCAGCAGGCTTGGTTTCGGTCGGCATGTTTAAAGAAGTAACAGACGTGCTTACATCCCAAGCTGCAAGAAAGCACCTGCCATCTGGGACAATAAACATATGATGCAAAAATAATTTACTTTACTTTTCCAACCGGGCATTTTATACATTAAAATTTATACAACTGCTTCAAAAAATAACCTTTTTATTTATTTTTATTGAGTAGATGGTAGTATTTTCTTGCATTGAAAACCAATTTGCACATAAATTTTAAAGAAACATGTTTATTAATATTTTTAATTTACTACTTGGAGATAGTAATTAAAACAACCCAATTAGTATTTTTGTAACTCTTTATAACTTTTTTGGATATAAAAACCAAACGTTATATAAATATTACCCATAAATATTTGCGATAAATTAAAAAAAAGTCGTTTTTCATGCCATGGACCCAACTGGACGAATTCGTCTCCTTAGGTTAATTAAGTTTTATATTATTTGTATTTGAAAATAAACAAAGTAATTGGTTTTTCATGCAAGAAAATACTACAATCTACTCATTAAAAAAATAAAATGCTTATCTTTTGAAGAAGTCAATTAAATTTTAGCTTAAATATAATCGTTTTGTCAATTGCGTGAAAGTGTAAAATAAGTCACGTGGTAAACAAAAAAATTAACCAATTTTTCATCATAGTTGCAAAAATAAAATTTTTTTCTAAACTTAAAAACAGAATCTTCCTATTTGGCTTGGAAATGGAAATTAGATGCGTAATAACGTGTTTTTTCTAACAGGACATATTGATCTCTTCAGGTCTTAAAGGAATATTCTAAAAAAATTTCAAGACTACGACATCTTAGCCTCAATCTTAAAACTTTTTAACCTTTTTCTTTGTAAGTTATGAATCAGCAACGTAAGTTTCGTTTTTCAATATTTCACCAACTTTGTGGCGCTCCTGGAAACTTTTAGCGCTTTCCACACAGGCGTGCACCATTTTTAGTTTAAGAATCCTTGATCTATTTTATACGGTAAAAATGTTCACCAATTTAAAATTCGGTGAAAAGAAAGTTTTTTCCTCATTTAAACGAAAAAAAAATGTGTCTCTAAATGTGTGTTTGTTACAAACAGTCGGCACCGTGGCCGAGTTGTAAAAAGCGACGTGTTAAAGGCAACATAATTGATACAATTGTGGTTCAAAACCTACTCTCGTTATTCTATTGCATCCTTGAGAAAGAAATTTTACCCCACTTTACTCTGCTTGGCAGTCTTAGCAAGTAGCTTTAAATTTTGGTCATATCGCTTAACATAAAACTAAAAAAAACAAAAAATTTCAACCAGAAAGCAATTTTTTAGCATCTTTGAAAGCAGGTCGGAATATTACTTGAAATTTTAATTAAGTATAGGGCCTCCCACAACTTTAATAGCCTAAAGGCGAAAATGACAATGAAGAAGACATTTAGCCTACATCAAATTTACAATTGCTGCTACATGAAATTATTTTTCTGAGTAAATGTTGAAGTTTTTATACGAGTTATTGTTACGCAAAAAAATGTTCTTAATGTGGATCACTAATGTATTGAGGTAAACTGAAATCTTTGTCTTATTGTCGACAAAAAATAAACATACTTTTCAAAACTGATATAAATTAGCGTTTTTGCAACTATTTAAAAAAATTTTTTTCCTTACAACTTCTATAACTGGCCAAAAACCGTTCGGTCAAAATAAAGTCTAAATTTACCAAATATGAAGTGAAAAAAAATTTTTTGTGGTAAAAAGAAAAATGGTTCCATGTAATGATATCTCTCATCTCGTGTATGCTGAAAAAAAAAAGCGCGTCAGTAAGTTACCGATCCGCACGCGATCCTTACTCCACTTGTCTGGTGGTTTTGTTGGAAAACTCAAATTTGGTTAGTTAATAAATGTGATAAATTTGTTAAAGTTGTTAAAAAATCTTTTTAAGTTTCCTGTATAAGACAAACTTTAATTATAAAGATAGGCAGTTATTTGATTAAAAATCTGTCGTTGAATGATAAACAACTTATAAATAGTCAATCAGTGATATTTCAGCTAGGAAACTGGTTAACTCTCATATTAATTGAATTGTGCTCGCTTTGAAATCCAGCTGCGCATAAAAGATGACGTCATTTTACCAGGCAATAACTGTTAACCCGTAAGAAAGCTTCTAAATTGCATAGGAATGTATTGAAGCCGCTTATAAGGTAGTATGTTCTTACGTCACTTAAAGCAAGACATGCATCTTAATGGCTACATCAAAATCGCTCTTGACCATGCGCTTCGGCGTGGAATTAAAGGTTAGGCTACTTACTGCATTTTCTCCCTCTTAAATTAAAAAATATATTGCTTATGGCAAAAAGTCGCAACTTAGAAACGCGTCTACAATAGTGTTTTAATGCTAATTTGCGATCTTGAATTTTAAGTCGATGACGTGTATGTCGTTGCCTTTAGCAAAAGCATTAGGCTCTGTAGAACACTAATTTGGACAACTTGCTTATCGGTTGCTGGCTGAAGTGAATAAACACGTGAAATTATGCTTAGTCTGCTGGGGCCAATCTTCTAACATTTAAACTTAGAAGCTCCTTTGATAAAGAAAGATTGATTTTTCAATAGTTAGTTAAGTTCTTTGTTGTTGTTTAAGTAATTTCTGTAGTTGGTTTTAAAAAAATTTATTGCTTAAATCGATCGATATTGTTAATTTAGCGGCAGCGTGGTTAAGTTAGCGGCAGGGTAGTCGAGTGGTTAAAGTGCCGTGCTTATGATCAACATGGTTTCGGATCAAAACCCACTCGCGCCATTCTGTTGTGCCCTTGGGAAAGACACTTTACGGCACTTTCTCCTTCTTGGTGGTCTTGGCAAACACTTCTAAATTACAGTCATATCTCTATTAAATTACAAGCGGACAGCAACATCTTGACATCTCTGGAAGCAGGTCAGGGTATTTACCTACCCTATGTATTAGCGCCTCCGTTGCTTTCCTGCGAGTCAGGAGGATAAACATAAAGATAAAAAAAAATAAAAAAAAATTACCAACTGCTCGGTTAAATGGTACTTCAAGTAAACTCTTTCGGTTATAATTTACTAATGTAAGCTTTTTTTTGTTAAATGTACTGTTATTTAAAAATACAAGTTGTCTTGTTTTTTTATTAAATGTTAAATGTACTGTTGTTTAAAAACACAAATTGTCTTGGTTTATTACTAATAAAAAGATTTTTTACAAGTCAAAAAATTCAAAAATTTTTTCAAATTTATGATTATGTCAAAATTTTGGTTGTCACTGCTCACTCGCTGGGAACACATGGCTAAATGCTGTAGAAAAGGTTACTACACAGAAAATTTTAAGAGAATGCTCAAAATTGTTAATTCGTTTAATCGTTTGAGACGAATGTATTTTGGTAAAGCGTCAAAAAAAGCTTAAACTTAAAGACTCTCTGTTAAAAATTTAACTCTACTACCTTGCTGTGCAAGCTCATCAAAGAGATGAAGAACTCCAAGTACAGGCTTAAAGAAGCTCATGATGATATCTCAAATCTGGATTTTAAAAAAGAGTGTGTGAGGGTAGATTGTTTTTTAAAGAAGCGCACGATCAAAAACGGCGCTGCAAACAATATTTTCTGTTTGAATCGACAGAATTTGTCACCAGAGTTATACACAGAATTTTGATGCTGTCGGCCAACAACTGCTGCTGTGGAGGTTTTTTTCCATTTTTCGCAAAATGTTGAGTAAGGACATACAGATTATATCAAAGAATGTAGAAAATTATCTCTCTTTGTACTGCAATAAATTTTAAATTGAACCACAAAGAATTATTTTTATATCAAAATTTTGTCAAAATTTTTTAGGTTCAAATTTGGCAAAATTATTATTTTTTAAGTCAATTTTTTTGTTTTTAGGTCAGAAAAAATGACCCTACTTAGTACTAAAAAGAAGTTGGTGGCTACCTTTTATGTTTTTAAATTTTGCTGATTACAGTAGTTATTTTTGGTGTGATTTGCGAACAATGTTAATTTTGATAAAAAGAACGTATTTGAGGTCAAATAAGTTTATTTTACGTAGATTTGTTTATCTCAGAAACATGGGGTTGGTCTTTTGGTCCGACTGAAATGAATTCAGCTAATGAGGGTTTCCACCAAAACTTGATACTAAAAAGTGAACCACGTGACTTGATTTAGATTACGGCGGCGTGCAAGGTCCTTTAAAAATTCTTAAGATCTTTTATTCGGTTGACACAAAAATAAATTTTTAGCAAGCATTCAATTACCTGTCTATCACTTTCTGAAAGGTGCAGTTAAAGATAACGCGAGCTTTTATAGTTCTCAACCATTCGTAGAAGATTGTTTTGAACCAGCCCTGCCCCTCAAAACAGGAAACATTAGAATCTTCACCACTTTTTTTGCAGGAAATTGAGTAAAGCAAGGTGGGTTAAATTTTGAAGAAAAATACGGCACAAAAGTACGTACGGTATTTTCTGGCATAGTAAGATATGGTACAACGGTGTTACTTTTTTTGTACCATAGTTTTTTGTAATGTGGTTTTCTCTCGAAACCTAATCTAAAATCTCTAAAAGTTAAAACTTAAAACTCAAAACTTCGTTAAAACCAAAAATTATCCAAAGTTTCAATTACAGGATTGACAAAACTTTTTTGGGTTTAAAAGCGTAATCAAATTTAAAATATATTCAGACTTGGCCGAAGAAGACATAACTAAGGTAATTGTGTTTAGGCGGTGCAGCACTTGAGCCTTTTGTTTGCAGCATAATTGAACTGGCTTTCAAAAACGTTTAAGTGCTTTTTTTTTAGAAAGTAATGATTAATTGCTTTTTTGTGTTTTGATGATGATAAATTGATAACAACAATACGATGTTTTGCTAAATGAAGTAATTGGTTGGTTAAGTTAATCGGTTTTCTCCAGAGGAAATAAATTACCGTGGATTTTCTACTTCTGCTGATATTTATCTCAGCACACATTTGGTGTTAAATAAGAAAAAAAGTTCAGCAAATAATTAATAGCAAAAGGTACGGTATTTTAGTAAAGTATAGAATTTTGGTACGATATGTTTTTGGAAATACGAAGTAAGGAAAACCATTTTGTATCGTACTAAGTCCCTTGCTTTTTAATCTTTTAAACTGCAGCTAGGTTTTTGAAATTATCAATGACCCACCATTACAATCTAAACGGTCGTAAAAAACCATAGAAAACAAATTTGAACTTTGTACGGGTTGTAAAAAACCATAGAAAACAAATTTGAACCTTGTACGAAAAAATTGGCTTAACAAACTTTAATTATTAATAGCAGATTAGTTCCAAACCTGACCCGTCAACAAATTTACACATTCTTAGTGCTACTCATTTCATTTTTGTGTTACCACAAACTTTATCAAACATTTAATTGTTCTTACACAGCACATGTAATGTTTTTTAATTACCGGATGATTGAATTTTTGACAATCGATTTGAAGTGAAGACCTTTATAAGTCTTTTCTACTCAGCTATCTACTCTTTGTAAAGAATTTAAAAAAAATAAAACTTTCTTATAAAAAAATTGTTTAAGAGTCTTTCAAGAAAAAACAAGTAAAATAATTTAAAGTAAAACTTTATAGTGCTTGGAAGAGCCAAACAGAAAACTCTTACATAACTTAGTAAATTATCCAAAAAAATTAAAACCTTTTCGTTTTGAAAGATATAAAGATTAAAAATCCCAATTTTTAGTTCTATCAATCATAAATCTTCAATATGATTTTTTGACAAAGATATTTTAACCTTTTCAGACAACAGTTTAAACCAAAAGCGAAAAATTCAGTTTCTAAATCACATTTAGGCCACATAATTCAAGTTTGGTGAAAATTTGTCAATATCATGCGCAGCTTGGAAGATTGACACCATCGTGCCTAAGCGACTTTGTTTCCCGAGCTGTTTTCCTTCTTGAGGCATCTTGGCTTTAATTGACAATATTCATATTTGAAAGGGCATTACTATTAAACTGTGCACAATTGTTCAAAATGTTGAATTTGGTAAGTCAGAACGCACATTTGAAAACACTATTTTGAAAAAAACAGTGAAAAAAATATCTAGACCCAATTTATGTAAAAAACTAACTTACTTCAAGAAGACTCTGAAGTGGAAGAACTAATCAAATATGAATAGTGTGACCAATTATTTTTTTAAACAAGAAAACTTTGATATCTAATATCACGATAAACACTTAACACAAATTAAACCCTCTCTAGTACTATGTGAAACAGGAAAAAAAATAGTGTCAATTGCCACCAAAATCACCGAAAAGGTTAAAATTTGACGTCATACCATAGAATAAATAATATGCAAATTAACGTATGAGTAGAAGTTTGGGAACAAAACCTAAGTAGGAAATTTTGCTGTTTTCTAAACTGTGTATGATAAAAAAGCAATACAATGTTGGCCTACAAGTAATTATATTACATACATTGCTCTGAACTTTTTTCACATTCGAAGAAGCTTCATATTCTGGAGTTATATGAACTGGGTAATAAACAAATTGCTTTTCTGAGTCCCAGTTTTCTTTATATGCTTTCTGTTTGAAAAAATAAAAAAATTAATAAGTTTTACTTAAAAGCTATTTCAACCATCTACCAATTCAGTAAACTTACTAAAGGTTACCGGTAAGTTAATTTTTACTCACATCGCTGAACATTTTTGCGGAAAAATTGCTTTGAAGAACAATAGGATGTTCTTTGCTATCTATTGTCTGGAATCCACGATGATTATCCAGAGTATCTTTCTTCTGTTTTTGATACTCAATCTAATTCAAATAATAACAATTACCATTAAAACATTTTAAAAGAAAAGCTTTTTTGAGATACTCTACGTTTCATAGTAAGTTAAGTTTGTACGAGAACCCCTTTGCACGGCAAGCACGAGAATACTTTAAAGAAATCGTAATACATTGGCAATAAATGATTGACATTTACTGCAGTGAAAAGCCTATTTAGATTCTAAATATAAGTTGAGTGAATTTGCCGTGTGCAGATGTCATTGACAAAGCATGTGAAGCTGACACACAGGCGCTACCATCACGTGAACGAACCAGCATATCATGTTTACTCTCTGCAAGCGTCTATTTATGATCTCGACCTTCAACACACAGACATCAAAGTTATTAAGCAGTCTTAATTTCAGAAGATAAAAGCTATTGTTGTTCAGTGGGATTTGACAATTTTACCAAGACTTCATGAATAGTAAAGCTTTAACCTTTTTCTTTATATATGGGTTTACTAAAGACGATAAAGCCTTAAATTAAGCAACAAGTTTAAAAAAGTATTAAGCCAAAAAGCATCGTATTACGTAATCGCTTTTGTGTTTTTATTGCACAATTTCGAAATTCTCTTTCCAACAATGTATCTAGTTTGTGGAGTCAACAAAAAGCTTTTTCCCATAACATTGGAAAAAAGAAAAAAAATATTTAGATATTTTCTGTTATAGATTATACCAATCACTGGGACCGTTTAAAATACTTTGTTCCATCATTTTTTGCAAGTATACGTACTACAAAATTTTTAAAATGTTTCTATTTTGTACAACTAATATGTTGTTTGGTTTTGATACTTTTGAAATATCTTATGATTAATCCGGTATTTACTTTGAATCAAAAAGAATTTTGTTACTTTTTGGTTTTTTTAAATAATCATCCTATTCGGATTAAAATCTTTTTAAATGACCAAATCTCAGAAAAAATTCACGACATTTTTTTCTTTGGCTAATAATATTTTGTTGAAGAACGAATTAAAAACTCACTGAAATATATTAAAAGCCCTGATTGCAAACTTCGTTAACGATTACCATTGTTCAACCAAATTCAGTAAGTAATCAATTTTTTAACAGTGAAACTATTGCTTCAGCACAGAGAAATAAATCAACTGCGACTATTCATAAAGCTATTGTAATCTTTGTATAAGGAGAATTGATATTTAAATTTCAAAAAATTAGGTTTTAGAAAATGTTGAAGTTATTCCTATATAGCCCAAAGTGCTTAACAGTGGAACAAAATGACTCCAAAGGCAGGTGAAGGCTAGAGAAATCCATTTACCACTATATTCTGGTTCCAATTGTCATTAAAAATATAGTAATCAGTAATTTGAAAAGCTTTTAAATTTTTTATGTCGATCAAAAGTTTTTAAGAAAAAAATTGAGGTAAGTTTATTATAAAAAATTTTCTTTTTATAAAAAGAATATTTTCTTGACCTCTATTATGGAGTTGCATTGAATGGGATGTTAGTAACGTCATTTAATACATTACAATAAAAAACAGTATTTATACTGAAAGGTCCGTAAATCTCACCAGAATATAACAAAGAATAATTTTTTTTTGATGCAAGTGCAAAAACAAGAAGGTAACAGACAGTAATATCGTAAACTATTCATACGAATCATTGAGTGCGTTCAAAAGACCTTTAAATGCAAAAAAAGCTGGTCGTGGTTTCTGCACACATTCATGTGAAAAAATATAAAGTTTGTTCTATAACGAAAACGAAAAGCAGAAAAAGTAAATTTCGTATTTGAAAGAATGAAGATATTGAAGCAATTGTTATTTGTTTAATGCTTCATACATGGAACAAATAAAAAAATTAAGGGTACAAATGATAACTAAAACGATAGCTTAGGGCGCGTAAAACTTGTGAATGAAAACAAAGCTTTTTACCAGAGTTTGTATTTCATTTAGGTGTCTCATGCATAAGTTTTTAAATTATCCATAGGATGTATTTGTTGTTATATCTTTGAGTAAACTGTTCCAAATTTTAAAACCGGAATAGTTTATAGATTTCTGTGACTTTTTTTGTTGAAGTAAACCTTCGCGTTAAAAATCAGCCGAAAGTGAAAATTACAAAAATCCCTCTTTCTAAGCTAAACCTCATCTCTGATTTACAAACAAACACCAAATTTGTTTTAGCATAAGTTTAATTTACATTAAAGCTTATAAATTTCTTCAGTGTATAAAAGTGTTTTATCTTCGTGTAAAATTTATTAAACAAGCCAAAAAATGTTTTGGAGCAAACTGCACTTATGTGAAATGCAATTTTAAGCTGTTTTGAAAAAATATTTTTGAAAACAATTAGAATTTAAGTTCTTATAGATTTAAAATTTTATCCTTGTGTTCAAAATTTTGTTCATATCCGAATAAAACTTACGTCACTCTGAGCTTTTTTAACATTTTTCAATACTTCATACTCTGGAGTTTTATGAACCGGAAAATAAACAAGTTGCTTCTCCAACTCCCAATCCTTCTTGTACTCTTTCTATTAATATATGATAAAATATAAAAAATAGTATAAACAACAATTGTAAAAATGCTGTTCTAAGTGATATGATAGCCTAAAACGCTCTCAGTGAAAAAAGTAAGTAAGTTAAGTAAATTAAATTTAAGAAGTGTACTGCTATTTTTTTCTGCAAAATTATCTCATAAAAAATTTGTAAAAACGTAAAAATTCATATTAATTTTATCCTTTAAATAATTTTTTATTAAATATCCCATTTGTGCATTATAAAAGCAGATATTGTTTTCTTTTTCGTTTACCATATATTACTATTGACCAATTGCAACTTTTTTTAGATAATGACGCGTTAATCTTTGCTAAATTTTTAAAAAGTGTACTGCCATATCAATACATAAAGCTTTGATGATTTATGCCCTGTAGATACCAATAATACCAACAAATATAAAACATTTTATAATAAATAAATAAATAAATAAATAAATATTTTCAGCTTCACAAAACTAATTTTAGCCAAATATCTATGACAGGTCTACATTACATCTACATTCAACCAGATGTATTTTTTACTATTGGTAGGTAGGTGCTCTACAATTCCTCATAACAGAATGCAAAGCGGCACCAGATGCTTTGTTCTGAAGCCGCGCTTCTCAACCAGTGGGTCGCGAAGCTCTTTCAAAGGCTCGTACTTTTTTCTGAGCAAATTCACTTTGTCAGGTGAGAATTGTATTTTGGTTAATTTGAACATCAATTATAACTGTCTCTAGCAATGAAAGATTTCTGGTATTTTTAAAACGCGAATAATTTCACAATACATAGTTTCATTACTACGTCATTTTTTTTACTAATTTTAGCAACCAGCACAAATAGCACTCTTAAAAATGTAGGCTAAAGATAACTCATTTAACTGTTTCAAATATGGTAATTGCTACAATGATACCGACTAAATGACGAAATTGTGATGATGTCATAGAAGAAAAATGATGGTCAGCGTATTTGTGAATCGGGTTTCTTAATAAAAACTTTAGCGAAATTCTAGAAACAAAGCATTCTTAAAACGATAATCTGAATTCTACTGTACATTGCGTGTAAGCTTGTCTCCTACCATGCCTAGATTTGAACACATCATATCAAAGCAAGCAAACTCAAGGTATGCATCAAAAGTAGATTGCATAAATTCTTTTCGCAATTTATTTTTTCCCTTGAACCTTATTGTGGCGCACATAAAAAATTCTCGGACAAAAGCGAGCCGCGAGGCAAAAAAGATTGAGAAGCACTGTTCTGAAGTTTAGTTAAATCTCACGTATAAGATTGTTGATACCAACTTAATTTTTTTAACCCAAATTTAGTTTCGCGGTTTTAATTACAAATTTTTTTTCATTGTTTCAATCATTTTGGAAAACTTTTGTTTCCAAATAAACTTTTATTGTACGTATTTGTTCAGGGTGTGCAGGTTTTCAGGAAAGAAAAGCGCGCTGCAAGATTGGCAGATACTGGCTTGTAATACGGAGCGTGAATTATTGCATAGTGATATACAACAAAAGTTAATACTTCGACGGTCTCACGACAGTTTATAGAAACGACGATTGGATGAAACCGTGTCGGGTTATGTCATTAAACCATTTTTTTGCGGTTTTAAATTAAAATTATTACGATCAAAAAAAAGCTGTGAAAAGCTGTGGTGTCATATGCCACCATTATGCAGTTTTGATAAACTGTTGGGTCACGACCTGCAACAGAGTGAAAAATGTCAAAATTATGCTTTGATACAAAAAACAATGACAAAAAAGTATAAAAACTTCTTCAACCTATGGGTTGAGTTTGCTATCGTGTCTATCTGCTTGAATTTGCTGTTCGTTTGAATCCATAGGTCACAATTTATTACATAATCATACAAAGTACAGTATGCATATTCCCAGTAGCGCGAAATATTTGGTTTGAAAAATTACTATCTATACTAAAAACGTAGTGAAACAAAGAGACGTATCTATTCCTAAGAAGTCAGACAACAAAATGAAAAAATTATATTTTGTTTACAAAGGGAGTGATTAGAGACATTGAATATAGCTAAAAAATTTTTAATTTTTTTCCTTACGCCAGTTTTTACATTAATTTAAATAATTATTCACATTTATATAAAAACTAAAAAGTGCTTAGGAATTTATCAGAAATGCAGGAAACAACGACAATCATAGAGCCTTACTCTTTACAGTATAATATAAAGTGCTATAGAGATAAAACAAAATATAGTACAAATATTATTTACATTGCTTGCGTTTCCAGCGGCGATTCGAGCTTGCTGCAGTTGAGGATAATAAATGATGTCGGCGGGTCCTGATTTTCCAATGCAATCACGTTTGTAATCTGCTTTATACCATCTGTCGGAAGTCATTTTCGCTGTCTAAATAAAAAAATAATTCTGATCATAAAAAAACTTAAACCTGGATTCAATTACATTTCTGCTAATTTTAAAAGGATAGAAAAAAATGAAGAATATAGAGTTGTTAAAAAATATGCATTATAGCTGCAATAAAAAAAATTCTTGAATTTATTTTTGTGTTCTGTTGCAAACAAATTCATTTACTCTAAAAAAATATATTTTCTATTTAAACTTTTTTTAACCATAATTTTGACAAACCTCAATTGCTTTTTCGACATGTGGAAGGGGGACAACTAGATGGTATTTCTCCCACAATTTTCTAGCATACGCCGAATAAGAATTCTGAGTTGAAAAAACAACCAGTCATAAATGTTGAAGTAAAAACCTTGTCACGCATTAGGACGAAATAAAAAATTAAGTCTCTTCATAAAATATCACTGATTCTTCTTCCAAAGGTTTTTTAGTCGTACTCATGTAAGAAACGCATTAAGTGGGATATTTTATTGTTGAACTTACTCTAAGTTACAAAAGTGTTTTGATTTATCAAGAATAAAAGAAAAAAATTTTCTACAATTTTAACATTAAAAGTTTTATCTGCGGTGTGACTAAAATTTATAACATCAGATCTCTGCATTATTATGTTCCAACACATTACCTTCGATATCATTGAGAGAGTTTGTTACAATGTATACTTCTTTTAACTTGTAATAAGATACACAAAATTTTTCACAGAATCTCCCCAACTTTACGACAAAAATCATCATGTAGTAAGAAATGCTTAAAATGTTATTTTTCAAAAACTCGTTTTTTCCGAAATTGTTCGCATAAACTACTTTTGAAGCCGCAAAAAAAGTCAGGTTTTGTAAAAAAAAAGGCTATAACAGAGTATCAAGCAATCAAATGATTTTTAATTTCTATTCATTCTTTTCCCAAAAAATTTTTTAAAACTGTCTTCCCCAATTTAAGTAAAAATTAAGATTTTCAAACGTTGCAGTTCATCATGCAATGCTATTGGTGCGCAAGTGCAAGCTTTGTTATTTTTTGTCATATTTTCTGTATTCAATTTAATTGAAAACATAAAACATATTTATGATAATCCAAACAGGCATAACATATTGCTATCAACCATTACTCTAATATTTCTCATGAGAAGATTTTTCTCAACTCACATCATTTTGGATTCTCGCGTTGTTTTGCGTTATTTTGTAAAGGTCGGTCTGAATCGGATTGTATGCTACTTTCGGCATAATATTTCTCATATCTTGTTCATACATTTTCTAAATGGAAATAGAGATATGCATTTTAATAAAAGAATTAATTTTTAAGATATTTCTTAAAAGGAGCTCAGAACTTCCGGAAAAGATAGAAAAGATCAAACTAAAAATACTGTATAATTAATACAATTGAAGGGCTTAGTTCTAAATGTACCTAAGTCACATAATGTCATTTTGAGAAAATGAGGTTTAAAGTTTTCAAAAACCCTACTTCTTCAATAAAAATACATTAAGATTTCAAACCTCTGTGCTATTCAAAAAGTGATTTTCTGAAAAGATATTTCTGGCGAGTCTGAAAAGATATTTCTGGCGATGTCAGAATATTTCTGGCGAGTAAACAAACAATTTTTTCAGCTTATCTCATTTTTTCAAAAATGTGACTTAGGTACTTTTAGAAATAGAGCCTTCAATTTAACACTAAAAAAATTAAGAATTAAGCTGATTTATTTTTAAACACTCCTGTAATAATTTTATGTTTTTCAATAGTTTACTCTATCGTTATTGACAAATTATAGAACAGTGAAAAAAAACCTAAATGCAAATGATCGACGAAAAAATTACTTTGCATCAACTAGTCGTCCACAGAATTTTCACTTAAGAAGCTAGCGCATTGTTAAAAAAAAGATATTTAAATACAATAAAATAAGGTTGAAAAATTTCATAATTAATATTAACGCGTATATTGCGAACTAGTAAGGTTTACGAAAACTCCACATTTTAGGATAAGCGGGACCACATGGGATGCTCTCGCGGGCACCTCGCCCCTGCTATAAAAAGTATAAAAAAATATAACAACAAACTGCTGCTAAAGATTTTAAAGATTATATTAAAAAAAAATTTAAAAACAAGCAGAAGCAACTTTTCCATTAAAATTTTTTGAGTAGTCGTGAGACAGATTTGAAATTAATGATAAAGCAAGATTTACCGGTAACTAAGATTATAAGACATGTATTTTTTTTAGTGATAATTTATTAAAATATCTTGTTAAGCTATGTACTTTTTTCTCCCCCCCCAAAAAAAATCAAAAGAGAACAAAAAAATGCTTGTAATTACGCGGAGACTGGTGCACTTGAATCACTCACCTTACTAATTCTTCGCTGAGAGGCTACGGCAGCGTCGTAAGCAGGAGTGAGTGTAACCGGAAAATATATTAAGTGTTTACCCTTTTCCCAATCTTGTTCATAATTATTCTGCAAAATTTTGTTTTTCAACAAAAAAATTAATAAAAGTTTGTAAAAACATTAAGTTAATTGTTTACTTTGGAAAGCATTAACGCTTGCTTGCTCAGTTGAACATCCGCAAGATATTCTAAAGGCACTTGCTGAAATCCTCGAAATTGCTTTTGCACATCTTCTAAATCTTTTCTGTAGTAAGTCTGATGTAAAAAAATTCATTAATGCAAGTCTCCATTAATCTGACACACAAATTTTAAAGGCATTTAAACTTAAAATCCAAAATTAAACAGGGTAAAATTGCTATTATTATAAAAAAATTAGCTATTATTATAAAAAGCATTGTGTAACCAGTCAGGCATCCAGCTTGATAAGCTTCGCCGAATAGAAGCAACATTCTTCTTGGCCAATTGTGCCACTCTGGGTCCTGACCATAAATTGTATGGCCTGTTGAGTGGGTCTTTGGATACTCGCCAAGAGAGACTAAGACCTTGTTTGTGCCAGTTGCACGGAAACTACTAGGCATCCGCACAGCTCAGTGAACGAATTATAGATAAAGCACGAAGTATTGTGAGAGTGCATCAGGTTTCGTAATTTCATTTCCATGTCCAGCACCAGGTCTATTGGAATAGGCTTTTCCCAAACAGTTTAAGTTAAGCTCAATCGCCTGGAAAGTGGTGTAGGGATGTTTCGTTCGTTCATGTAAAAGTGGAACCCCTGGTGTTCGGAATTTCTCTCGATTGCCAGTGCGGACCCCCTGAACAAACCGCAGATCATGTTCCAACAGTGTCCCCATACATTGGACACCACATGGAGGACGAGGTCTGACGTTCCTGAATAATGAAACCCGATGCTGGCTCAACACCATAACGGCTAGCATCTTAGCCATGGTTCTGGCAGTACTGTAGCTTCGGGTAATAAAAAAATAAACCCTCGGATCCAGTCTTGTTTGTGAGTGAATTACCTTCCATACAATGACCACGTGACAAAATAGTCAAATCAATTATACGTATCTAATGAAAAAAAGTTTCAGAGTATTATCAAACAAAAAAATATAAATATAAAAAGTTGTGTTGTGTATAAATGTGATAAGTTTTATGGATTTCATAATGCAATGACTGTAGCTTCAGTAATTCAAAACTTCGAATTAACACCAATGACACAATTTGATAGTGCTTGGAAAAAAATAAAAAACCGCAAAGAACCCATATGGAGCAAAATATAGTGTATATCAAGCACTTTTCTCTTCCATATAAAATTACCTTAAAGAATATTTCCCAATTTTTATTGCACCTTGCGAAAATTTTAACCTAATACAATTTTTCATTTTACAAGTAATCTTTTATTCAATTAGAATCAACAAAAAATACCTAATGATTCTCTCGTCCGTCGCTAGCTGATTGCAAATAATATATTACAGGGTGATTCAGCAAAGTGTGCACAAATAAAAACTCATCTTTCGGACTTATAATTAGGTCAAATGAAACAAGTTATATGCTGTGAAGATAGTAAATTTAATAAGCTTTCAGAAAATATACAAGTTATTCAATATAACCCCCTTTGTTTTTGATTACTTTCCGAAGTCGTGGCAGAACCTGGGCACATGTGGCACGCACCACTTCTGGGTCAATTTCGTCCCATGCCGATGTCAATTTTCGCTTTAAAGAGTCCAGATTTGGATGAGAAGTACAGCAGGCTTTTGTCTCTAAAATAGACCATAACCCAAAATCCATAGGGTTCAAGTCTGGTGAAGACGGCGGCCAAAGCTCTTTCTCCCAAAAACCTTTGAAATTGCATTGACACCAAGCTTGAACTGAGTTGGCCGTGTGGGAGGTTGACCGTCCTGTTGAAGAGTAACTCCTTGTTCTCCGACTACTTCTTGGACCCAGGGAAGGACTTTCTCCTCCAGCATTCGCCTATAGACGGTCTGGTTTATCTTGACCCCTTCTTCAATGAATATGAGAGGAGTTTTCAGCCCTTTTGATGTTGCGCCTGCCCATACCATTACGGAGGCGGGTTTTTGTCTTCTGAAAGAGCTGCGACGCTCAACTGGGACCATGTTTATGTCTGGAAGCCAAATCCTGTCATTTTGATGGTTATGGACAGCTTGAACAGTGAAAAGTTTTTCGTCTGTCCATAAAACTTGAGGCTGCGTGCCATCGACAAGTTTCTTGACCAAAACCTTTGCTCTATCGAGCCTTTTCTTCTTAGTGGCCTCCGACAAGAGATGTCTTTTGGTGAACTTGTATGGGTAGCTCTGGAGATCATCCTTGAAAATCCTTTGCATGCTGGACACGCTCACAGAGTAGTCTTTAGCAAGTTGTCTGGCACTTCTTGCAGGATTTCTCCTCAACTTCTCTCTGACCTTTTTGATCAGTTTCTTTGTCCTTACGGTTCTTTCAGCGTCACTCCTGATTCTTGGAGCACAAGTCCCAGTGTCCTTGAACCTTTTCACGGCTTTATAAACTCCTCTACGGTTTACAACCTCCTTCATCAACCGGAAAATTTCACTTGGTGGGAGCTTCTTCTTGCAATACTCTTCTATCACGTCATTGATCGTTTTACTCATCGTTTATTTTTACTGTCATGTCATCGTTTATTATTTTTACTTTACTGTCATTTTTACATGTCCCTGTACTTCAAATAATACCAGATTTTAAATTTTAACTCTTAAATAATAAGAAACTGAAATGTTAATAATTGAAAGTTAATAATGGACGAAATACATGTACATAAAACTAAGAAAAGTATTTGTGCACACTTCGCTGAATCACCCTGTAAATACATAAAATTATAATGCGTATCTTAGAAAAAAACAAAAGGAGAATAGAATTTGATATAAGCTGTTAGTTGGATTTTTTTCTGCGTGCTGTTGCTCATGCTAATGTCTGTTAACAGATGTTTTTTTGCAAACTTTTTTCTGGTGCTCGAAATATTTTTATAAATCAGTTTTTTTTCGTGAAAAAAAACGAAGTCAATTAACTAAAAAAGATAATACTGTGGCCTTAGAACCCTCAAGTGTGCTATGGTTTCTTTAATATTAAAATTATATTAATTTTTATTACCGTTAATAAAAATACTACTATTTACTTTCACGTTCTAGCAGACATAAATAACTTTTGGTTTAAAAAATATAGGTAACTCGTTGAGTTGTAAAATGTTTCAGTTAAGCATAAATAAACAAAAATTGCATGATTCAAGTGGAGTAAAGGTAATTCCTAAACAATAAGAAACTATAAAAACTTAAGATGGACGTTTTTGGTTTAAAGCAGTAGTTTTCAACCCTTTCACTTTCAGCACCTTCAAAGAAGGTAATTATTTCGCGGCACCCCCTAATAATTTTAACAGCTATTTTATTAGCTATTTTGAAATAAAGAAATTTAAAACTCCACAAAAGTTTTGAACTTTAAAATAACAATTAAATTTTAACTGTTTGCGGCACCGCTGACGATTGAAACCGCCACACTAAGATGCCGCGTCGCCCCGGTTGAGAACCACTGGTTTAGTGTTTTACCTTGCTTGCTTGCATGGTTGCCTTTTTAGCTGCTAGAATTTCTGGAATTTCTGGCAAACAAACGTCAAGGTTATAAGATTCCAGAAGTTTCTTCATGTCTTTTTGGTATTTTAACTAAAAAAGTTAATGTATATCTGGAATGAGTTTATGATTCATGCCGCTCATAAAAACTAAATATATTTAGCAAAAAAAAGCATTTTACTTATACTGTTTGCGAGTTTACAAAAATATTCCAAGCTGACAACATCACGCTGTGTCAGGAACGCTGTTTTATTCACTGTAATATAGTATATTACTGTAAATAAAACAATTTTGTGATAGATTTTTACAAAAAATATCATATCATTATTTTGTAGATTGAATGCGTTTTTGTAGTTTTATAAAATTTTTTTACCTGACTCTGCAACTGAGACATCTTTAAAGCGTGTTCCATCAACAATGAATTATAGAACTGACTTTTCTCCCGGAGTATTTTTGCTTCTTTCTTTAAATTCAATAAACATATTTTAGAAATAAAATAACCTTGTTTTAGGTAATCTATTGTTGTACAATGTTATTCTAACCAAAAAAAAAAGATATATATATATACAATTTTCTTTCCGAATTACCATTCAAAATAAGCATTACATTTTGTAGATTTCCTCTTTAAGTAGATATTGAAGATCACATATTTATTTAATTTTTTTTTATTTGAGAAAAAATTCTGGTAAGTTGCATAAATGTTTTGCAAAGCAAATTAGATTATTTCGCTAACCAAAAGTTACCAAGCTAGTAAGGGTCTTTACTGAACACATAGATGTATATGTTTTAGTTTTGAATTTAACTTCCCATAAACTACGTCATATCAGGCGTTATAGATTAGTTATGAAGAAAATGCTGAAAGACATCAGCTTGAAGTAGGAGCCTTTATGAAATTACCACTGAGTCTTTTTTAGACGCATAACAGGTTTGACATTTTTGTGCCAAGTATGAATTTTAACAGCTAGCTCTGCCTAGAGCTTTATTGTACAGGTACTAATTTATTACTTCAAAAAAACTCTGGAATTCAAATGTATTTGGTAGTTTTATGTATTAAAGCACAAATACCGTTTGTGTTGGTTGAGTTTATTTGTTTGTGTTAACCGCCATACACCTATAGGAATTGGAATCTCTTGCTTTTCATTCAGTAATCATTTTCGGTACGTTACAACTATAAGCAGGACTCCAAAATAAACCCAAGAGCAGTCAAAACACAAACACCTCCCTCAATTTCTTGAAAGAATTGCCAATGCCCGGACGGACCCAGAGGTGCAGGGAGAATCATGCTTGGGAAAATATCACTGACATAGAATGATTCGGGAAGTTGATGGTCATTCCGATCCCTAAATAAACACAAAGCCCACCAACTATCACCGGCAGCAATCCATCATTGCTGGGACTTACTATTACTAAAAAGCCGACCTTGATAGAAGAGCGCTCATTGATTTATGTTTCATAGAAAATTATTAGTAGATTCACAGCATACTTTCAAATTTAAAACTTTGATAACACTTTCCTACAATGTGCTTCTCTTTATCAGTTCATCAGTAAGAATTTATCCAAATAGCACTTGGTGGGACCGGTTGGTGGGATTCATATAGATATGCAACCAGATGCATAAACCAAAAGTTGTAATGTTTATTTCGCTATAAATTACTGTATCAATGAATATAACAATTTTAGTTTTTATACCAATTTTTCTTTAACCAACGGTTTATTAATTTTTAAATCTATGTAAAGAACTTTTTTTGTTCTTAGTTGCGGTATTTAAACAATAGCAATACGTTTAGAAGGATGAGTATACCAGTTGTTTAATTCCAATAGTAAATGCAAAAAATTTAAACGTGTCAATTTTATTAATTATGAAAAACCTATTGCTATTACAATAATTGCAAAACTCAAAGTTACCTCTTTTACATTGAGGATATATGCGCGTCTCAAATGAAAATTTACAAAATCAAATTACCTCATCAATGTTTTCTTGCTCTTCAAAACCATTTTCTTCTTTATTGAAATGCGATAACTTCTTATGTTTCAGTTCCACATCTGAAAGTTTTTTTGTAGAAGACGCGGTGTTTTTACTATTTTCGAAATCCATTATGTTTATTAACTTTTATCCAACGTTTGGTTTAAGAGTTTGTTTCTTTTTGCGTTCTTTACTTTCGTTCTGTTCCTCCCAGCCTACCAAACATGCTTTTAAAATTCACAGGCAGACATATTGATATACAAATGTACTGAAAAAAAAATAATGAGAGCAGGCTCAGGTAAGTTTTGCATTTAAGCAAGCTGCGCACCTCCCCGTTATATAGTACCACAATGCCTTTAAAAGGCTATTGATTTTTTGCCGGGTTTAATATAAAAGGCAATTTTTAATTTTCATTTATTCAACACTGTTGATTTTAATAACAAAATTTTTTACGTCCGTTTAATGTCAGTTTAAATAAAAATACCTTGCAATTTTTTTGTTTGGTATTATCAGCGGTAGAGCATTTAAAATTTTTAGCAAGTCGATGTTTGGACTGGTTGAACTTTGGCGTTATCAGGCAGTGGACATAAATTGTAGTGGGTTTGTAGCAGTCGAAGTGTTTTTGTCTATGACTGATTTTTTTATTTTTTTTATTCCGGTGGTTTTTTAAACAAAATGGAAATCAGGGAAATTGTGAGGGTGTTGCCGCGAGAAATCCCAAGTAATATTTTTCGTAGATTTTTTAGCTACTAGCTTATATTCTTTTAATTCTGATGTACATATTTAGTAATTCAAAGTTTTCTTCAAGCCCATTAGTTGATATACAAATTGTTATTATCGAGTTTATTTATCAGTAATTGAACTTAACAATCGTTCTAGCAAAATCTTATTTTTTTACGACAACAACTTATTTTAGCAGCTTTGCGATGATTACTAGTAGCTTGCCAGTGCTTTTTATAAACGTGAGTTTGAATTTTTTTAACCATTCTAAAATTGTTTTCAATTGCAATTTTTTGTGTTTTAAAGCGAAGGAAATTTTTGAATATTATTAGTTATTACGATATAACACAACCTTTTATTGCTCGGAGCAATAAAAAATTTACGGTAGGTCCTTTTTCAGACTTTTCTAAAAAGAGAAAATAGTTATCTAGTGGCAAATCTTCCGCCCTAAGTCCTTTGAAGAAAATTTTGCTTAAGCTTTGATTTCAAGTGTTGAGGCCATGTGGGGCCCCCGTGAACGTTACATTTTCTTCTGCAGATTTTGTGTTAAAATTTCCCATTTTTGTCTTTAAAAAATCATAACCGTTAAGACTTAGTAACACAAGTTTACACTGAACATAAAGTAGCGCATAATTGCATTTCATCGTTTTGCAGCGAGACCTTCCATTTTTTACCACAAACAATCATTATTCAACAAACTTACGTCACAATGCATTGGCAAAACAGCGAAATAGGAATGAAATGTCAAACGTATTTAGAAACGCATGTCTATTTTTCCTTCTGCATGGCTCGCAGAAAAACTCGGGGACAGACGTATACTTAGGGTAAACCTTAAGCAATTACCTCGGCCCGCTTCCGGAGATGCCAGAAAATTGCTGTCTGGTTGAACTTTTTTTCGTTTTTTAGTTTAGCTCTTGGAGATATGATTGATATTTAGGAAATCCGGCACATAAATTTGCGAAGCACTTTAAAAAACTACTTTTTAGTTGAAAAAAGATTATTGTGAAAGTTACAACGTCATCAAAAATACAAGCCCTGTCTCATTAATCACGTAACATCAATGACCTATGGTCATACCGTACCAAGTAATAATTCTCTTGACTTGCTAAAAACTAGGTAGATCTTAAACTTAGAACAATCGTCAAGCTATTACTTCAACTTGCTTTTGAAGACACTGATATAATTATCAGGTCAACTCCATTTTTTTAACCTTTTTTTGAGCTATGACGCCTAAAAGTAAGCTTTAAAAGTCCACCAAAATCTGACAAGTTATACATTAAATAGTATAAGCTGTAATTTCAAAATCTTTCTAAAACAAAGATCAATTATTTAAGTTTAGTCACAAAAAATTTTTTTAAATGGAAGAAAGTAATGTTATAGAAATTTCACTTTTAGCTACTTTCGAAACAAGTTCAAAATTTGCATAAAACAAATATGCTGCTTAAAACTGGTAAATTTCATCAAAAATTAACAAAACGCATCACATTTATGAGGATACGGAAATCTAGATCATTTAATAATGTGCTTGAAAAACAAAAAATTATGAACTTCCTAAACAATTACCTCTAACCTTAATGTTTGACCATAAAAATTAATGTCATTGTCACCATTCATTCATAATTCTAATCCTAACCTTATAACGCCATAACTGATTTGCAGTCTTTCACAGTAATTTCTTTAGTTTTTTATTGTGGCATCATATTTTCCATTGTTACGTAGTGGTTTTGTAATCGGTATTCCAACTCCCCTTAATTTATTTTGCCTACAAGTTGTTTTTATTAGTGATTATAAAGAGGCATTTTACTGTTTTATTCAACCGCATTGACTGACTGAAGTTTTAAGCCAGCGTTTCTCAAACCTTTTTTTCTGCGACCCCATATCGCTAAAAACAACGATCTACAAATATGATTGCAACCCAAATAAATTTGAGTGAGCGCATATTGCAACAAAAAAATTTGTTATGTAAGCCAACAATGTTCGTCTAATTTTTAACTGTATATGTGTGGGCAGAAATTTGTTCGTGAGCAAAGTTATTTCGATTTCTTGATTTTCGGCTGAAAAAGGTAGTGATCTCTAAAAAAAAAGTCTTCATCTTGAATCTGTCTCTGATTTCTTGATTTTCGTCTCAAAATCGTAACGTTCTCTTAAAAAAGGGTCTTCACTTTTGAAATCTTGTGTGCGCAAATCTTTCTCTTTTCCGTGCGGTAATTTACAAGCTTTCGCGACCCATCCGCGTAATCTTGGCGACTCACATTGGGGTCGCGATCCATCCGCATAGTCTTAGCGACCCCCATTTGGAGTCGCGACCCATGGTTTGAGAAACGCTGTTTTAAGCCATTGCGTCGTTTTTTTGGCGTTTTACGGTGATGACGTAATTTTGTTCAGAGTACTCAAGAAAAGATTAATATTTTCTGTTATTGTTAAGCAAGTTCGGTTTTATAAGTTACATAACGTGTTTATTACCGTGTCTTCTCGTTATATTGTGATGTCATAGATTGATTTGGCCCAATGCTAAACCTAATATAATGAATAATTTAAATGGCCCGATCTTGTAACTTTGATGTACGTTGGCTGATTTATATATATAGCGTTATGAATTTTAACAGTTATTCCAGTTGATATTTTACTTAAATCAGTCCAGTTAAAAAGTGCTAAGAAATCGTTTGTGTTAATATCGCCTGCGTGACATTATTTAAGTGTTTAAGTAGTCAAGGGGCATTGTTAACGTCTTGGAAGTTAATTTTATAGTAATACAAAACTGTTTTAGCTTGTGTGACAAAACAAACTATTAAGTTTAATATTAGCCATCGGGGTGCTAATTTATTTTTTATAATAAGTCAGTACGAAGTTGTTGAATGATTATTCGCAGTTGTTGGCGATGTGAATTGCTTCAAGTTTTCCGAAGCTTGAGAGTCAATTTTTACGAGAGTTGTTTAAGTTCTTTTGATTTTTGTGAATATATTCTTTATAGTCAGAAAACGTGGTTTCTTTCTATCTGTAGAGAAAAGTTTTCTAGCAAATCATCCGTATTTAGCCAGAACTAACTGTTTTAAAAACATCAGTGTGGTGGCAAACTATTTCTAAAGCGGGCATAAATAACAATAAACACAGCTTTGCTTCAGTGCAGGTATTGGTGTTACCTAGTTTAACTGGTCCTTTCGGGTTCACGAGTAAAGTTGTGACAGTTATCTCATCAGCACGGTGATTAAAAATTTACCAAATTCCAAAATTTTATATCAAAAAATAAAATTATTACAAATGTTTTTGTAAACAGAGGCGTTAAAAGCGCAGCCACGTCTTTTTTATTTCTTTGTTTGCAACTTTTTTTTGTAGTATAGAAATTGATAACACTGTAATTTATTAGCTGATAGTAAAAACTGAAAAAAAGTGCCTTTCGGTACATATTCCAATAATATTTTTGCCGCCAGTTTCCTTTAGTTTCACTTTGTCTAGCTGCAATTTTTGTATGCATCTTTATATGCACGAAAATATATTATCAAAAAATTTATAATAACACGAATGAATAAAATTCATATTAGCAGTCAATTTCATACTCAAAAACAAAATAGCTAAAATGCAGCGATTACTAAATTCCTATCAAGAAAAGAGAATGAAAAAGTTTCATGAAATCAGACGCAAATTAATCATTCATTAGAATGCTGCCAAACTTTTTTTCGACTAAATTGGCACAGTCATCCGGAAAGGGGTGGCAAAGAAAATGAGAATTCCTCAAACTTACTCTTTAGAAATTTGGAATTCTAACCAAGAATCTTCTGGTTTATTTTTAAATAGAAGCAATAAACAACCAAAATACCGATATCATTATCAAAAGCCAATAAGAAATGAGCACTAATCAAGAATGAAACAACGAAAATTTAAAAGTCTTGACCTTGAAAATAACTGGTAGAAGCATCAAAAAAATACCGTTCACTTATTAACATTGAAAAGTATATTAAAAAAGAACCAATCAGAAATAACTTGAGAAAAATAAATTTTAGACCATGCGAAACAACACTAATTTTGAAAATTGACTCAAGAAAACTGAATTTCGGACCAAACAAAACAATATATGAAATTGAAGAAAATTTATTTTTAAAGCTTAGAAAAATAAGATTTCGGTTAAAAAATATGATTAAAAATATAAATGTATTAAAAATTTTTTTACAAGAACAAGCTGTCACTGACGAGACTTCAGTAGTCGAAACTACGATCTGGCAGAAGATTTTGCACCCTTGAGTAGACATATTTTTTTATCGACATCAATATTTAGCGTACATTTGAACATCAACTCTCAGGTATCAAGTGCAATAAAAGATCACATAATGTAATGTAATGTTTGTTCTTCTATCAAATTAAATTTAGATTCTTTTAAAACAATAAAAAGTGTAAGTTTGAATTTCATACAAAAATACCTGAAGCATGATTTATTAAAAAGCGTAATCCTAGTTTAAATCGTCAACTTTATGCAAATCATTCTTCTTTTCTATGAAGCGTTTTTTAATTTTTTCATTTCTTTTAATTTAAATTTTCAATTTTAAATTAAAAATTGGCTTTACGAATTCTATTGATTTAACTTATTTGTCCCTATGGAAAACCATTCTGGCATAAATAATTAATTTTCATTGCTTTCACACATTGATAAAATTCATTTAATTGTTAATATTCTTGAAAAGAGCTCGAAAAAGCTGAAAACGGTCGAAAAATATATTGTTTTATGAATTTAATTGTGCTGTTTAGTATCGCAACATTAAAGTTAAAAAAAATTTATTCCTTTCCAAAATTGTAGTTTAAAGTATTATACAATGCACTATATTTGTAAAATGCCTTCATAAATTTTGAATAAATTATATAAGCTTGTCATAACGAAATGTACAAAGGTATTAATATTTCTTTTATCTATCTTTTGGGTAGCTATAGTTATAAAAAGTCAGTTACTAATAAATTAAAAAAACAATACGAAAAAACTTTTCTTCGCAAAATTAAATTGTTTGTAGTTGTTGAAAAACCTACTAAAATGAAACTTATGAGAAAAAATTGCAAGAAGTGGCCTAATTCTGTCCAAAATTAAACATATATAATTTAAAAGAATAATAGTTATTTGCGTAAAGAGAAAAATAAAAAAGTCAAATATTTTTTTATTTGATTTTCAATCAAAGCAATAATTCCAATGATTATAGAAAAAAAAACATAATAAGGTTACAATTAAAATAAATTTTAAAACTTTTACCATTTGCAAAACGTAAAAAATTAAGTTATCAAAGTAAAAAATGTTTAAACTCATTCAAATCTTTTTAAAAATAAGCCTTAGCCTTAACGCTTCTCAGAAATCATCTTTACACCAAATTGGTTCTATTTACTGTAGATCGAACAAGGTTTTAATCTTTCTGCACAACGACGCAACTGCACGCCTGTGACTAATCATGTATATTCCCTTTGGACTTAAGAATCTCAATTCTCTTGATAATTATGTGAAGACTAACTCATTCATGTAACATTTTATCCATTTCAAATTGATTGTCATATTCGATTAATAAAAAAGTGTTTTAAAATCAAACTCAAAATTTTGAGTATAATAAGTTGTTGATCCATTACATTAGCTGAATATATGACAGTCAGAAATTATGTGTTAATTGTGTACTTCAATGTTTCTCAAACTTTTTTCTACGGGGTCCAAATAAAATTTCAAAAAATTGCTTGGCTTATATTACTTTGTTCATGTTAGCGTGATTACGTTGTAAGTATAATCAGAAACGTCTGCATTTCGAAATTAACTTAAAAACAAAACTGAATATTTTTTTACTTCGAAAATAATTTATTATTTACGAGTATAACTTTCGCCAAATCACTCGTCCATCTCACCTTTCCGGTTATACTTTTTGTTTGGCTGCATGGTTTCTGGATATAGAACTCTTAAATAGCACTAGTATCTTCTATGCCCACCATATTTTGTCAAATTAATGATAGAACATTCAATTTGCGGTCACCCAGAAGTTTTGAAGGACCAGAAAGTTTTTTCATAATTTTTAACTTTCTACCACTTTATCTAAAAGTTTACACCAAAGACCCATTGAATTCACATAGTCTACAGCAATGGTTCTCAACTTTTTTAAGCCTGCGGATCGGTAACATTTCAAAAAAAATTTGGCGGCCCGGTAATCTTTTTAATGTCAGAAACAATAAATCGATATAAAAAATTCTTTATTAAAACAAAAGTAAACATTTAGTATCACAAGAACTCTATGTAATGTGAAATTTGCTGCTGTATTCTTGATATAATACGTAGTAAACGTGGCTTTATTGAAGTTTTTGAATGGCGAAGTCATGGGGCCAAAGCGGGGGAACACAGTCGGGCAAAAAATTTACAAGGTACAAGGTACTTTTCGATATAATTTCTTATAAACCAAGCTTTCCAAATTTTCTTTCTTGATTAATACTGATTTCTAATTGTTTATTTTATGAAAATGCCGGCATTTTTCATCTTTACTACTCCTATTTAAGTTTGAAATTGTAAATTTTTAATTACAATTCCAAATTTGAAAAAAAGTTACATCGTGGAATTCTTATCTTTTCCTGCTTAGTCTTTTCGGATGACTGTCTTAAATCAGTTGAAGGATAGTCTGGCACCATTCCTCTTAATAACCAGAGACTGATTTCTTAATTAATTTTTATGCTTTTCCTTTACCACTTCTTTTGAAACCATTAGTTTTGTACGCACTGAAAATATATTGATGCAATAACCTTGAAGAAAGTTATTAAGGTCATTTAAGCGGCTAAATATATCCGCTAAATATACAAGTTTGGTTATACACATTTTATCGGATAAAAATTATTTTAATAGGGAATGTTATTTCACGTAAAAATTGATTTGCTTCTTCCCTCAACTCAAAAAAACGTGCAAGAATGTGTCCTCTCAAAAGTCATATCACTTCTGCATGAAAGATGAGATGGCGATTTTGCGCAGCTATACTCAGACACAGTGGCACAAAAAAACCTTAAATGCAATACTCGGTCACCAGTAATTAATAATCTTAACTGGTCGGATCATAATGTCATTTAATTCAGGTAATATTTTCTGGGCAGCTAAATGTTCACAGCGCAATGTGTAGACAGCAGATTTTTGTTTGCAATTTTTCTTATTTTTGCGGTTGCACCCGAATGACAACCAGCCATGCTGGCAGCTCGGTCAGTACACAACCATAGACATTTTTCCCAATCTAAGGCTTGATCCAGCATTTAGTTATTAAGGAAAATCAATAATTACTGTTAATATTATTTTAAAACTGTTCTATTTCTAACTCGTCGGGCCTCCTTAAAGTATAAATGGGAATAAATTGTTGCAGACCGGCGGTTTAGAACCACTGGTCTACGGTATTATTTTAAAATCATCGTTATAAAACTTTAAGAAATTGTTTGTAAAACTACTGAACGCGTGGACGTGTAGGTTGAAACACCATATTGACTCGTACAATCGAAATGTTCAAATCCTACTGCCTAAATCATGTTGTTTCTTTAAAAAAAAAGCTTTTCCAAGGACACCGTGAAAACCACGCAGTTAAAATAAGCATAAAACTCTCGTCCTTCTGCTCACAAATCTCAGATTAAATTAATGTAAAAGCAAATCACAACAAATAACCAAGTATTTGGATCCTATCTTTAGGTCCGAGCTCAAAAATACAAGCTTTAAGCTGGCCTGTAGCCAAAAATACTTAAAGGATAAATATAAATTTAACCCCGAATCAGTTCGAATTTTTGAAAAACTCAAGCTCGAATTATACCAAGCCCAAAACCGGCCCGATTTTCAACTCTTCTGAAACATAAAATCCAAACAAAGTAATATATTAATCATTTGGTAAAAGTAAATTCAATAAAATACATTATTCATTGCGAAAATTATCTTTACAGCGATATACAGTATAACGTTAAAAATAAACAATAATCATATCGTTGCTATATGGTCACTTTAGCAATTTTTTTCATACTCCCTGAAACAATTTTTTTTGCTCACTTTTAACTAGACTCCACCTTCTTCTCACCTTAAAGATTTTTTATGACATAACAGATACTGCATATTTGCTTGATGGTTTACGTACTTCGTTTTCACCCCTACTTCTTATTCTTTCTTTTCTACTAATCACCAGAAAATCATGTAAACAAAACAAACAATTGTTTTTTTTAAGTAATTTAAATTAAATTACTGGTCCTATTGAATAAAACATTTTGTGACAGTAAAACTCTATAGTCTCTTTGACATCATTTTTAACGTGCAAGATTTCTACCTTTAATTATTATTTGCGTTTCATTTTTCTTTCTTTCGGACAACGTTGAGAAATCAGTTGATCGAAATTCGCGAGGTAAGCTTCAGATTCTTATTATTATTCTTCAAACTTCACTCTGTTGAAACGTTAGAAAACTTTGAAAAAAATTAGTCTTCTTCGTTTCGGGGGAATGGACGGGAGCTGAACGGTCCACTAAATGGCCGGACATGTTTCCATCTGCCAGGTAACCAAGTTCTTTTTCACATCTGAAAGAGCACGGTCTCTATTTGGATGGTGATAGATGGGGCAAGATGTTATTATGTTCTCAGCTGTCTGCTCCTTTGCGCTACATTTACAGGCCGCCGTAGAAGTCATACTCCATTTGCGCGTTTCTGAGCAGAATGGACCAACGCCGGTTCGAAAGCTGTTAAACCTAACCCATGCCGGTCTGGGAAAGATAATTCTCTGTGGTGTTGGGCTAACATCTTTAATAAATGTATGGAGTCTAGAGGCGTTTTCTCGTTACTCCATGCTCCATTTATATTCCGCTCATTGTGTTACACCGATGCCTGACTGGGCAGGGCTGTTCAGCAGTTCCAATGCAGCAGGCACAAACGAGTGTCTTGATTTAAGTTGCTGCAGCTGTCCACCAAGTGGAGACAGATGCCTTTCATATACGAGGTGTTCTGGCTCCTGAGCGCGGCGAACTAGAGATACTGCAGCTTTTTGGCGGCGAAACTCAGTTGGTTGGATGCCTGCTAAAATAAAAATATTGTCTGTTGGTGGGACGCAGGCATCCGATCACTATGCGCAAGGTATCGTTAATGGGCTTGTCAATTAGGTGAGTATGGGCACTACGACACCAAACAGCTTGATCCAGTCGATCGCTTTGGAAACCCAACACGAAATGTTAACTTCTAGTGCACTCACTTTAAGTGTCGCCGAAACGTGAGTGCCCTATCCAGCTTTATGCCAAGATAAGTGGGTTCATCACAAAATCGTAGGGACTGTCCATTGAAAAAGATGTTTACGTCGTGCCTCCTTCTTGTAAAGATGGAAGGATGTCGACACTTATTGTACTGAGCTTGAGCTTCCATTTGTAAAGTTAGGAGGATAGGGTTGCCATGTAATGAGTATAAGTCCTTTCTAATACCTGCCAGTCGCTTGCACAGCGCAAGATGGCCAGGTTATCAGCATTAGCAAATTTTCTGCCAATTGTCACTACCAACTGTCAACTCATCCATCCTGCTTGGATCCTTCTCCTTACTTCTTCTTTACAACTTCCATCATTACTAACTGTTGAACCCAGGTATTTGAAGTTTTTTGCTCTGTTTACCTTTACTCCTTGCAGCTTCAACTCTTCTCCATCATCCACACCCCCAACCCTCAAATATTCTGTCTTGCTCCGGCTCGCTTTCAGGCATCTTCTCTCCAGTGTATTTCTCAAAATCTCCAGATCCTCCTCTAGATCCCTATGATTTTGTCTACACAGAACTATGTTATCTGCAAACAGCATATCCCATGGTGCGTCCTACTTGATGTCCTCCGTCAGCCTGTCTATGATGATGGCAAAAAAGAAATGGGCTGAGTGCTGAACCTTGGTGGAGTCCAACACCTACCTTGAATTCTTTAGTCAACCCTGCTGCACTTCTCACAGTTGTTGTCGCTCCGTCATACATATCCTGGATAATCTTTATGTAGCACTCTGATGTTTCAGCTAACTGCAAGCATTTCCACAGTTCCTCTCTGGGTACCCTGTCGTATGCTTTCTCCAGGTCAATAAAAGCACAGTGCACTGCCTTCTGCCCTTCAGTCCACTTTTCCAACAGCATCCTTAGACAAAAGATTGCATCGGTGGTACTCCTTCCTCGCATGAACCCAAATTGTTGCTCAGCGATTGTCACCTCTTTCCTTATTCTTTCTTCTATTATCCCCTCCCACAATTTCATAGTGTGGCTCATCAACTTGATCCCCCGGTAGTTTCCACGATCCTTGATGTCTCCTTTACCTTTGTACAAAGGTACAAGCACGCTCCTCCTCCATTCATCTGGCATCTTCTCTCCTCGCAAGAGTCTGTTGAAAAAGTTCACTAAAAACTCCACACCTTTATTGCCTAGAGCAATCCATGCTTCCAGTGGTATGTCATCAGGTCCTTTAGCCTTTCCCTTCTTCATCTTCCTCAACCCAGTCCTGACTTCTTCTCCAGAGATATCCTCCACGTCCCTTTCTATCCCTTCTGTTCTCGTTTCTCTTCTTTCTCTAGGGTTTTCATGGTTGAGTAAGCTGTCGAAATACTCCTTCCATCTCTGTTTCACTTTTTCTTCTTCCATCAGAATCTCCCCAGTTTTACTCTTGATTACTCTTACTTGTTGAACATCCTTGCTTTGTCTGTTTCTCTTCTTTGCTATTTTGAACGCCTCATTTTCCCTCCTTTGTTTCCAATTTTTCGTACAGTTCCTCATATGCCTTGTTTCTTGCCTTTGCTACTTCTCTCTTAGCTTGCTTTCTTGCAGTTTTATAGGCCAACTTGCTTGCATCATCTCTGATGGTATCCCATGCCTCTTTAGCTTTTTTCTTATCCTTCAGCTTCTCCTGTACTTCCTGGTTCCACTACCACGTTTCCCGATGTTTCACCCAGTTCTCTTCTGGCAATACTCCGTATCGTTTCAGCTATTCTTTGCCAGTCTTTCTGCCCACTAAGTATTCCGCTTTCAATCACAACCATTTTGAATTTTTTGTTCACTTTCGAGTCCTTTAGTTTCCACCATTTTATTCTCTTCACTAATTTTGGTGCTTTCCTCCACTTTGTCCAGATGATTATTGCACTGACCACTATTCTGTGCTGTTTTGCTACACTTTCACCGACAACAACTTTTGTATCCACCATCTCCTTGATTCTTCGTCTTCTCACCCTGATCCAATCCACCTGCGAACTGCGTCCGCCACTGCTGTAGGTGACTCTATGTGCTGGTTTCTTTACAAAGTATGTGTTGGTGATCGCTAGTTTCCTTCTTTTAGCAAAATTCACCACTGCTTGTCCTTCGTTATTTCTTTTCCCTAATCCGTGTCTGCCCATGCATTCTTCATCACCATTATTCCCTTCTTCTACGTGCTCATTCAGGTCTGCTCCCACCACAATTCTTTCATTCCTTGGTATCTTTTTCACTGTCTTATCTAGGTCCAGCCAGAATGTTTCCTTTTCTTCAAGTATGCACCCCACCTGTGGCGCATATGCACTGATCACATTCAACATAACACCATCAAGCTCTATCTTCCAGCATATTATCCTGTCTGTTACCCTCCATAATTTCACTACCCTGTCCACATGCTTCTTTTTCAATATGATTTCTACACCATTCTTTTTGTTTCCACTTCCACAGTACCACATTTTATATCCTCCACCTATCCTCCACATCATCCTCCTGCATCTTGCTCTCTCTCCCCCTTCCAGCGAGTTTCCTGCACACACAGTATGTCCACCCCTCTTCGTTCCATAAGATCCGCCACTTCTTTTCTTTTACCGGTCACGGTTCCAACATTTAATGCAGCAACCCTCAGCTTGATCTTCTTAGCTTCTTCCTCTCTTTATTTCTCTCCTTCCTTTTTCTCCACGGCTTTCCACCTCTTCTTTGCATCCAAGTAGCATGTCCACCAGTGACCCTTGGTGCCCAGTCACGGTTGTTGTTTTCCCGGGCCTCGACCGATCCGGTATGAAGTCAGATTTTACAACGCGCATTGAAAAATATTTGGCTGTGTTTTACGCCGGATACCCTTCGTGTCGCAACTCTCCCCATTTATCCGGGCTTGGGACCGGCACCAAGGCTGCTCTGATTTGAACAACCTTAGAGGCTGGGTTTGTCTACTACTATTAGTCTCTACTACTTAATACCTACAATTAAAGTAATTTAAGAATTGGTCTAAAATGCAGAAACGTCAAAGCGGACGAAAATAGCAATTTCATTTACTGTAAGTATATTGCTTTTATAGAAGTATATAAGTAAGTATATAAGTACTGTATAGTACTTTAAATACCTAGGTTCAATAGTTAGTAGCGATAGAAGATGTGAAGAAGAAGTAAGGAGAAGGATCCAAGCTGGATGGATAAGTTGGAGGAAGGTGTCTGGAGTTCTGTGCGACAGGAAGTTATCATCAAAGGTTAAGGGTAAAATGTACAAGAGTGTTGTTAGACCAGCCATGCTTTATGGAATGGAAACGGTGGCAGTGACGGAAAGACAGATGAGAGAAATGGAAGTTGCAGAGTTGAAAATGGTGAGATAGGCACTGGGAGTGACAAGAAAGGACAAGATAAGAAACGAATACGTGAGAGGGACTGCAAAAATTGCAAAGCTGGGAGACAAACTTCGGAATGCAAGGCTACATTGGTATGGACACGTAAGAAGGAAAGAAGACTTCGTGGGGAAAAGGATGATGGAGATGGCGGTGCCAGGCATAAGGAAAAGAGGAAGGCCAAAGAGAAGGTGAATGGATTTAGTGAGAGAAGACATGGAAAGGGTTGGATTTAGGGAATGAGACGAAGTAGATCGAGTGAAATGGAGATTACTGTCGCGTTGTGGCGACCCCGAGTAGGGAGAAGCCGAAAGAAGAAGTAAGTATATTGCTTGTCTGTTGCGTGACGAATTCCCCAAGGAATTCCCCAAGCATCAATTGTGTAGCCCGTTTCGTTTCTGGCCAATTTCGCCAATTCCCGAAACTTGTTTCGTTACATTGATCAAACTATGCAAATCTTTGTGGCTACTATAGTCGAGTCATGGCGATATGTTATAATGTGTACTTAAAATTACTGGAAGTAGATGTTTTGTTCTTTTTTTTTTGGTGACACAGCCATGCCCGATAATGTTTTTGCTTCTTCCAATGCTTTTTTCTTGCGTGCTTTAACGCTTGACGTTGTCCTGCATCTTCCTTTTCTTGGCTCTCGAATACTTTTATTGTGCAATGTGCATGTTACAATGTTGGTTGTTAAGAATAAAATTCAAATCAATAAATGAATTAATGAGGCTAGCAAGCATCAATATTTCTGTTGGGAAAATGTATTGTTTTATACTGCATTAAGTATTTTTAAATTTCAATTTTTTAAACTATTTTAAAATGTAGCGATTAACTTTTTTAACAGTCGTAGCTACTTTTTATCTTTTAATTATTAAATACCTTTTTTTAATTTTACGACTCAAGGCGCGTTTACAGCCGTTTACAGTACTTTTTTCTTTCAGCGCAATTTTGGTTTGTTTTATTGACGCTCAAATCCACTCATGTTTTCGAGAAAAAATGAGTGGATTTGAGCGTCAATAAAACAAACCAAGATCGCACTGAAAGAAAAAAGTACTGTAAACGGCTGTAAACACGCCTTCAGATGATCAATCTGCTACTGCAAGAAAAATAAACAATTATAACGTCATAAACAGCTGTTGTTTGCGACTTACAGTTTTACGATATTGTGAGGTTTAAGTAGTTTTAAGATATTGTGAGGTTTTGCTACAGTTTTACATAATTTTTTCTAGAACGTTCAAGAAAAGATTGCCGGAAAACTTCTGCAATTATATTAATAGCTGATCTGGGATTTCGAGTGATGTAATTTGTTTGCTATTGTGTCTTCTGGTTATAGTGTAATGTCATAGACTGCTTTGGTCGATTGCTAAATTTAATATAATAATTAATTTAAGAAACTGGCCCAATCTCGTAACTTCGTTTGTTTTCTTGTAACATTGGCTGATTTCTATTAATAGCGTCGTAAATTTTAACATTCTATTGGAATAAGTGCTTAGAAATTATTTTGTGTTACTGTTGCCTGTATTATGTTGTTTAAGTGTTTAAGTAGTCAAGGGTCTGTGTTGCCACTTTGGAAATTAATTTTATAGTGGGATAGAACTGTTTTGGTCTGTGTCGTAGACGAGCTATTAAGTTTAATATTAGCCGTTGAGGTGCTAATCTGATAGTTAGTCAGTACGACGTTTATTTAATGAATATTTGCAGTTATTGGCGCTATGAATTGCTTTGAAGTCTGGTGAAGCTTGATAGCCAGATTTAACGAGAATTGGTCAAATTTTTTTTGATTTTGTGAATATATTCTTTACAGTCAGAAAATGTTTTTTTTTTCTATTTGTAGAGAAAAATTTTTTAGCAAATCACTCATACTCAGTCAGAACTAACTGTTTTAAGAACATCAGTCTCGTGACAAACTATTAATATTTCTAGAGCCGGCATAAAAAAAATAACTTACTTTAGCCCAGTTATTTGTGTTACCTGGTTCAACTGGTCCTTACGAGTTCTCGAGTAAAGTCGTGACATTTCGGGACTCGTCCGGGATAGATTAGATTTGTGGGAGAGCGCTAAAGTATATTTTACAGTTTTAAAGTGGCGACTTATTCGATTGATGGAGTGTTTGAAAAATAAATATTTTGCGTAGAAAGTTTAAAGGTGTCGGAAGAGGAAAAAAAGTGATTTTTTTCGGATTGAGTGCAATCGCATTTGTGAAAGACAATAGAAAGAATGATTGGCAGGTTGAATTAAGAAAGTTTGAACATTGAGAAAAAGAGAAACATTGCCAAGAAATACTACAAGCTGAGCGGGAGAAATAAAAGCAAAAGGCCAAATTAAGGCTTGAAAAATTGGAATTGAAACGGAAAAAAATGGAATTAAAGGAAAGAAAATTGTAGCTTAAAATGGAGAGGTTGAGACTTACGTAAATGGAGAGGTTGAGAGGTTGAGACTACTCTCTGGTGGAAAAAGAGGGGAAGCAATTTAGAAAGCAGGTGCACGTGTTGTTTTGGGAGGAGCAAGATTCCTTGATCTCTCCCATTTTATTGACAAAAAAGATGATTTAGTGAGTTATCTACTACGATTTGAAAGATAAGTTTGTGCTGCAAACTGGTCACAAGCTGATTAGGCAACTCAGTTGATGCATATTCCAAGCTCTTTGTTGATATATATTCCAGGCTGTCGCAAAAGGACGCTTTGGATTACGGACGTCTGAAGGCGGCGCTGCTCCAGCGATACAGTTGTGCGGAACAGGGGTACCGCCAATGCTTTACAAATGCCTAGTTAGAGGGTTTTGAAAACCCTCATCAGTTTATTCTACACCGAAAAAATTATTTTGCCCAGTTAGTGAAGTTATTTAACGTGAAAAACCGTTTTGAGAGTGTTGTTGACTTGACGGTCTCGGTTCAAAATCTACTCGCGCCATTCTTTTGTGTCCTTGGGAAAGACACTTTACAGCACTTTTCTTTGCTTGGTGGTCTTGGCAAGCAGTTCTAAATCACAGTCATATCTCTATTAAATTACAAGCGGACAGCAATATCTTGACATCTCCGCAAGCAGGTCGGGGTAATTTCTTACCCTACGTATTAGCGCCTCCGTCGCTTTCCTGCGAGTCAGGAGGATAAAAAAAAAGATAAAATAAGGTAAAATAAAATAAATAATGGGAAAAGAGGAGTTTATCAACTCTTGCTCTTGGCAGCTGTCTGTTCATCTGATGGAGAGGAAACCTCAGAGTCTTAGGAAGTTAACGGCAATTGCGGAACAATATCTGACCTCCCACAACAAGAAGCTATCAAGTCGGGTTTTTAATTTCAAGAAGAGTAGTTGTGCTTCAAGACTGGAATTGAAGAACAGGAATGCTTCTTCTTCGACGACAAGATGTTTAAAGTGCATTAACTGCCGGGAATTAGAACACAAGGCAAGTGAGTGCTATTTGGGTGTGCGAATTAAAAGAAGCAGAAATTTCTGCTGCCGGTGCGGGGAGTTTGGTCATATTTTTATACCGTGCGAGAAGTAAAGTCAATAATCAAGTGGTGGCGCTAGTGCACAAAAAAAGGTTTACAAAATCGGATGCGAGTTGGCGATCAAAAATTAAATGCTGTGTAAGTTGATAAACTAGAAAAAATAATGTGAAAATAAGAAGAGATAAGCGAGAACAAACAAAACACTAGTCAGAGCTCGAAAGATTATTTGGAGTTGAAAGATAGTAGGAATATTCAAGTTTTCAATGGTGCATGTTTGTAAGACAGTTAAGTCAATCGGATGTCTATTTGAAATGAATTTGTTGAAAGTGAACCAGTTACACTTAAAAGACACCGTTTTGTTGTGGTGTAATAGTGATGAGGGATTTGGTAAAAGAAGAGTAGTTAACAGACAAGGTGGATATGTGATGACGGTCGCACGCACTTTGTTAACAGAATCTTTTGCAAATATTGAAGTGAACGTGCTTTATTTTAGCGGAAAAGTGGAAGTTTTGTGTCTAAAAAAATCCGTTATATGAGCTATTACTGGAAATATTTCTGAAGCGAGAGTGCCCGACAATCCGGATGAGACTTGGTGCGTAAAGGCGGAAGCAGTTATCCGAGCACAGACTAAGTTGAAGACTGAAACCAAATCTTTGAAAAATGTAGAGGTTGCGCATCAGTTGTCTATAATAAGAGAAAAACTCATCCAGCTTAGGGAAGAGGACTTGTCACTGTCAAAGTACATTAACAAAGAAGGACTGCTAGTCAAATATGGAAAGGAAACCAGTTAGGGAAAACGTAAGGGGGTTATATACGGTCTTACCAAAAAAGTTAGTGCAGAAAAGGAGGAGATCAAGCAAATTCTAGTGCCCAATGTCTTAAGGAAAATATGATAAAGGTTGCGCATGATACTATGCTAGTCGAACACACGGGCGTCAAGAAAACGGAAGGTCGGATTCTAACCAATTTTTCTTTGACGTAGATTCACCAGGATGTAGTGAGATTGTGCAGGTTGTGTGATGTTTGTCAGAGAACAGTATCAAAAAATAGTGTAGCGAAAGTTCCTTTGGGCAAAATGCCGTTAATGGGTTTGCTTTTAAAGCGGATACAGTTAAATTATTAGCCTCGTCAAGCCAGAAAGTGCCGTGGGGCACCGTTATGTGCTCACTCTGGCGCATTACGCAACACCTACTCAGAATTTGTCTCTTCTAAGAACATCGATATTAAAATAGTGGCAGAAGCGGTTTTGAACCTCTACAGCCGGGTCGGAATAATAGAGGAAGTATTGATACAAATCAATAATAGAGGATCTTGGTACCCAATTTGTATCGGATTGCATGCAGGATTCATCAAGGTTGCTGGCAATCAAGAGGTTGACAACTACTCCTTATCAACCAATCTGCAGTGGTTTTACCGAAAAGTTTAACGGAACGCTGAAGAAAATGTTGAGGCATTTGTGCATTGAATTTTTTATTTTACTTTATATTTATAGTTATCCTACTGACTCGGAGGAAAGCGACGGAGGTGCAATACATACGGCAAGCAATTACCCCGACCTGCTTCCAGAGATGACAAAATATTGCTGTCCGGTTGAAATTTTTTGTTTTGGTTTTTTAGTTGTTATAAAGATAAAATTTAGAACTGCTTGCCAAGACCTCCAAGCAGGAAAAGTGCCGTAAATTATTTTTTTCCAAGAACACCTCAGAATGGAGCAAAAAGATTTTGAACCTCAACCGTGTCAATCACAATCACAGCGCTCTAAACCACTTGACAAAGCTGCCTGCATAAGATAAGTAATACTCAATCATCACAACTTAATTAACTGAGAAAATAAGAGTAATCTCAAGAATTACGCTTAGTACACAATGTCACAACAATATCTGTCATAATAATTGCAAATCCTATAGCCTAAACAGTAATAGAAAAAAATTTTTAGTGTTTTGATTTTAGTTATAATAAAAAAAGACAAAGAAAATGCGAATGATATACGTTGATCTTTGTGGAATATGAATAAATGCCTTAATTTTTAGTAAAAGAATAAAAATAAAATTTAAAGGCTTCCATTTAATTCAGTTCAGTATAATGTTTCCAAAAACAAAAATTAAGCTTGCTTTTAAGCAACTGAGTCTAAAAATAGTAACTCAATAAAGTAGGACAAATGTTGAACACGCATTTTATAAATAGGCTTACCATATGTCCCAATTTTTTTGGATTTTTTCTGCCCATTTCGGCATAAATCCAAGACAGACAGATTTTCTGGGACAAAAATCATAAAATCCGAGACTGATTCAAAGTGAAGACTTTTTATTTAAAGAAAACCTTTTTTCTGGGATGAAAATCATGAAATCCGAGACTGATTCAAAGTGAAGACTTTTTTAGTGAACACTACTTTTTAGGGACAAATTTTTTTGTGTTAACAAGCGCCCGGTTGTTAAGGAAAACAAACATTTTCTTAAATGAAAAGACATTTTTCAAATAAAAATAAAAAAGCTTTGTTGAAAAATTACAATAATCTGTAAAAAAGTTAGATTAATTTTTCTAACCAAAAATTGCACACATTGAAGAAGCCCTGCACGAGAAATTATCAATGATAAAAAAACTATAATCAATATTTTACTTAAAAAAATTAATTAAAAATTTCTATTAAAAATTAATTTACTGCAGCGCAATTTTTTTTCTAAATGCGCAATTTTTTTTCTAAATGCTCTTGAGGAGCAGCATTGAAAAACGTTTTGCTCTTTAAGAGCAATTAAAAATTTCTAATAAAAATTAATTTACTGCAGCGCAATTTTTTTCTAATTGCTCTTAAAGAGCAGCTTTGAAAACCGTTTTGCTCTTTCAGAGCAATTGAAAATGAATGCTTGTCTTTGATTGGTCAAAAACAGCCCTGTACATTAAAATCGTTTACAAATTGGTAATATGCCGCCCGGTTTGCCCCTTTAAAAATATGGTATGTCTGTTTATAAAGCAAATTATCTGTCCGATATTTTCGGTTTATGTTGCTGTAATTAAATATTTCTCTATAAATAAAGTAGACTAATCTATAAATATAATAGTTTAGTCTACTTTATTTATCTATAGTACGATCAACTATTCTATAAATAAAGTAGACTAAAAAATTGCAATCTAAAGCTGTGGGAACAAATAAAAACTCTCAAATTAAATTGGTTTATGGTGAACATATGAAGACTGGATTTAATGTTCTGAAGGTCTCTGTTGTGCTTGAAGCATTTGCTGATATAACAAAAAAATGTATTGTTTTTATGACATGTGTAGGTAATTTTTTAAATTATATATGTTATTATTTTGTTCCAATAACAAGAAATGTAGCCAACGTGGAAATATTACAAATAACAAAGAATATTTTTATCAATTAAAAAATTAGAATTTCAAACTGACTTTTTTTATTCAGTATATTTTTGGTTGCAGAGTTGTTGCTGCTAAATTTCAATGAATTTTAGATAACTTTTACAACAATTTGACACCTGCTAAGAATAGTTTACATTATGCAACTGGTGTAAAGTATATAAACTGAATAGATTATAATATAGGCTACTATTGTTTCAAATTTTACTTTATTTTAATTACTTTTTTAAACTGTCATGGTGCTACTATAAATAGAAAAGGCACTAATTTGTTGAGGGGGACAGCTTTTGCAACGTTTTTAGGGGGGTCAGGTGTGGCCGCTTCGTTTGCTCCATACTAAGGCCATAACTGAGAGTATCCATACCGTGTTTTAAAGAAAAAATGTTTGTCTTTATTTTTGTTGTTACTATGAAAAGTTGTGAAAGTTATCATGACATCATTTTGTTTGTTTTCTTTTCGTTTTGCATCAACCATGCAAATCGTTTTGCATCATTTTCATTCAGCCCATAGAACACATTGGATTTGTTGGGTATATAAAAATTACGTCAACGGTCATTATGATACATAAATGGAAAAATATTTTTTCCCAAAGGCCAAATGAAAATGTTAAAAATACAATAAAAAAACTTAAGCATTGACAATATAAATAATATTATTTGTAAAAGTATGACACAATCCATACGAAGTAAAATCTAAATAAATAAATCTGTCTTAATTCTAAAACTTTTTTACACCTCGGCTTTGGCAGAAACGATTGGTCTACAAGAAACATACAGGAACTTCAGACAAGAAGTTTGAAAAGTTAACGATGGAACAGCGCTTTCGTTTTAGTTTACATTTCCCCTTACAACTTATGAGTATGTTCAAACAGTAATTGTACACAAGTGTCGCGTGTGGCAATTTCTATCAAAAGCAATTCATTAATATCGTTTGACAGCCATTTACACGCCTTCAAACAAAATCAGTTGTAAAAAAACAAAGCCGGCTAAACGAAAGATGAAAAGAAGTTTGAGGTTTTTAAAAGAATTACGCAATTTTTCTTTTTTAATTTCTGTAGTTTACACATAAAAAAAGCAGTTGAAAATTGATAAAGTAAGCCTAAGAATATAAACTTATGCACATCACAAAGCTGTTAACAAAACCTCTTGTCATTTTAATCCTATGCAATTAAATAATGAACTGAACGAAAACTTTGTTAGATATAATGTACTGTTAGTACAGTGCATCACCTGAGCGGGCTCCTAGCTTTCTGGTCTAATTTAAGGTCAACACAATAGACTCCTAAATGCTTCCTAACAATACTTTTATATTATTGTACTCAGCTGAGAAAACACTTTTAAACCCCATTTTGTTGCGAAGGTCTTTTTCTTGACCTTCACTTTAATTCAAAGAAAAAAAAGCGCAGGTTGTTGCTTTTTTTCACAATAGGGTCAGATGAAGAATGGTTTTTGCTTTGTTGTTACCCCAAGTCAGAGGCACCGAAAAGCTTTTTTTGGCGCGATGTGCAAAATTTAGAACAAGGATACTTTTTTGGTTGAATGGAAAAACTTGAAGGTGCAGAATGAATGAAGAAAAGAGAATAAAAGTTTTTTCACAAAATTTTGGTGGGTGTTTATCTGAAAAGTACTCAATAAGGTCAAGTCATAGCGGTAACAATGAATTAAGTTACCACAAAAGTTTGTTCTAACTCATTGGTCCCAACAGACTGCTCCGCGTTTTTAGGCTCATCAAGAACGGGTTAAAAGTTTTATTAGATACAAGCTATTTTTAAACTTATGTTTAACTTGTTTGTTAAATTTGTGCCTTGGATCATCAGGAAGCGGTTAAAAATCTTATTTAAATACAAATGAACAGAACCCTTTCTAAACATTCTATTTGAATAAAATTTGTAATTGCCCACTAATAAGCCTAGTCAGGCAAAACAGTCTGTTGAGGCAAACCAAATTAATGTTAAAATAAAATTTTGAGGTCTGATAATTTAATTTATTTAAAGCAGAATATATATATAATAAAACAATACTTTGTGCAATCCCAACAATTTTTACAAAATTTGCTTTTTTCCAAAATTTTCTCATCTACGGAGCAAATGGAAAAAACAAACCTGAGCAGCTAATGAAGTTTAGTAGGGAAAAATGGTGAATATGCTTCTCTTTTTGGTTTCCTGAAAGATACTATAATCATCAAATATTTTTCAAAGAAAAATTTTGAAGCCGATTTGTCACTCTCTTATTAAACCAAAGGTTGTTTTGAAATACAGATATACATACGCTGTGTAGGATACCTAAAACGTAATGATCGAGAACGGTAAGAAAATAATTTATAAAAATATTTTTACCAAAGCGTCGAATTGAACTAGATCAGTAAAATCTTCTTCAAACCTGAACTGGAACTGAGCTACCAAAAAATAAAATTTGCTGCAGCCGAACCAAAACTGATCTTGTAAAAATTAAATTTGCCGAACCTGAACTCGTACCGGAACTTTATTTTAAACAGTTCCGGTTCAGACGCTCTGATTTTAATTTTGGATTTATCTATATAGGTCTAGATAAAAATTTTGTATTTGAAATTGCCACAATTTATTTGGTTACTTACTTCCAGTGTGGTGAAATAGAGACGCCATAAACGACTTTATAGGCGATAATATAAAGCAAAAAATTGCCCATATGGGCTAAATTAAGAAAGCCAGTTTCAAATAGATGGTATGCTAAAGCACTAATGTGAAAAATTTATTGAAATGGAGACGCACCAAAGATAACAAAAATGGTTATAATTTTTAACTTTGTTGAATATCTTAGTATACACAGATGCACAACTTTTTTGTTGTTGCCGGCCGCATTACTAAGTTAGTTTTAACTATTGGTCGCTAGTGAGTTATGGTAAATAAATAAAATCATGTATTAGGCGTATAAAATAATAAGTTTTATTAATAATATATCATTTACTTCTACCGATTGTAATGAAAAGAAATGTCAAATTTTTTAGAGATCGAACTTATTCAAAGACCATTCGTAATGATTGTAGGCCTATTAATGATTTCTTTAAACTTATATACTTGCTATATTTTAAACTTGCAAAATCAATTAACCTGAACTGCTATTGCCGTACCAAAGCTGCTAATAAAATAGTCAACAATTTGTACTAAAGGTGAACCAAAGCAGCATGATTATAATTCTTTCTAATAAAGAGTAAATTTAAGTTAAATATGTAACGGAATGACGCGTGTAAATTTCAAAATGCGACCCTATCAACTACGTTCGCCATCAATTCGGCTTTCTTTAATTATAATCTGCCACGGTGCCGGCTTTTTACAACAATCATGCATTTAGAGACACATAGTCTTTACACTTAAGTGAGAATAATAGAATTACTTTATTTTTACAGAATTTAAAAATGTTAAATATTTTTACCATATAAATCAAAAATTTTTAAATTAAAAATTGTTCACCACTGGATGGGGGTGCTGAAAGTTTTTAAAAAAGGTTTGAAGTGGTGGGGGTGGGGGTGCTCAATCTTTCATAAATAAAAATATTAAACAATTTTTGATCAAAATTCAATTTTCTAATAATTCTACTTCACAATCATATGCATCTGATCAACCATCAAAATTGTTTACATCAAATTACTTATGTTCGAGAAATTTCCAATCAGCTTTCTAAAGAAATAAATTCCTTTTTTTGAAAATTCGAAACAAACATGCCACGATGTTTAATACACACAATCTGTAAATTGAACAAATTATTCCCGTATAAATACAAACAACCTCATCTGCAGCAATTCAACGTCATCTATCAATTAAAATGTGATTGTGGAACTTTGTATATTGGACAAACAGGCAGAAATCTGATCACCAGACTCAACAACCACGACATTGATTCACCATTCCGACAAGAAACGGATGCAGCAAAACACCAAGTTGACAATCCAACCCATAAAATCGACTTCAATAATTGTACAATTTTAGGTTTTTCAAATCATTGGCGAAAACATTTGATAAAAGAATCGTTTATAGATTCAAAAATTTAATTCATCTATGACTATCAACAAACAATCTATTTCACTGTATTTATTTAACACTTATTGCTTCTTATTTTACTTACAATAGTAATATTCAGTAAATGTTCAAACTCAGTGTTTTATTAATTCGTTTCAAATTCCTTAAACCACTTTAATTTGTATACGCCCAAATTGCTGTTGTATTAATTTAATTTTAAAGTTACGCGCAGATAACTCCGTTTTTTTAATACTCATATTTTGGCAATATTTTATTTTGTTACGTCATAAATTATCTAAATTGACTTGTACAATTTTAGGCTTTTTGACTTCAATAATTGCAATTTTAGGTTTTTCAAATCATTGGCGAAAACGTTTGATAAAAGAATCGTTATATATTCAAAAATTTAATCCATCTATGAATATCGACAAAAAATCTATCCCACTGTATTTATTTAACACTTAATGTTTCTTTGTTTTACTTTAACTATAGTGTTGTGCAGTAAATGTTTAAACTCGGTGTTTATTTTTCGTTTCAAATTCTAAAACACTTTATTTTGTATACGCCCAAATTGCTGTTGAATCTATTTAGTTTTAAAGTTACGCGCAGATAACTCCGTTTTATTTAGTAGTACATGTTGGCAATATTTTATTATGTTACGTCATAAATTACCTAAATTTAAATTTTCAAATTTACAGTTAATTATTTAGTTTAACGCAGTTGATGATATTTTTATTTTATATAGTTTGACATGAGGATTCAGTTAATTACAAATCAAGCTGCTTTAAAAACGAGAAGCATCAGACTCGAGTTTCGCTCTAGTTAGAGCTCGTCAGTGATGCTTATCTCACTGCGAATCGAACCGACTACCTGTGGTCTTTCAGGTAGGAGACAACACCACTAGACCACCACTCGACTCAAAGCAGCTATAAGTGGTTCCCGGATTTGCTGCCCAAGGCGCACCCCATGACCGAAACTAACCCGACAAGTGTTAAGCAAGCGCTTACTTTCTTAGAACTTGCCGAGCGGAGGAAAAATTTTTATTTTATATAGTCTAACATGAGGATTTAGTTGATTACAAAATTTCTTAAGTAATTACAAAATTACAAAATTTCTTAACAAAAGTTTTGCTCTTGTTAGAGCTCGTACTGACGAGAGCGAAACTCGAGTCTGGTGCTTCTCGTTTTTAAAGCAGCTTGATTTGCAGTTGATGATGGAACGAGTTATAATTCCGAAACGTCCTGAATAAAACAATGTTTCAAAATATATTGGCTTTACATTTTATTTTGAAATTAGTTAAGCATTCCAAATTTTATGCTCCGATATCTAAATTTAAATATTTATATTTTCAATTAATAAATTAGTTTGACGGAGTTGATGATAGCACGAGTTATAATTATGCTCCAAAACTATAAGGTTGTGTACGTTTCATGACGTAATAAACCTTCAAAAATTTTTGCTTTATTGACTTTAGCGGGTCCAAGGTAGAAAGTTATGGCATGCACACGAAGTAAAAAGGAAATACTTAATAAAAAGACTTGCACGGTTGCTAGTGCTACACTTTATTTGTCATATATTTGCGAGTAAGTTGCCAATCCAAAAGGAATCTAATAAATGCCTACACACACCAGTATAAAAAAGTTGTAAGACCATGTTTATAACGTAAAATAGCCAAAAAAACTTTATATAAAAAGATGAGTATAGGGAATCACTCCTAACTCTGCCACTGCTTTAATGAATATAACCAAAATCACTTTTGGCCTGCAATATATTCAATTGATCGAGAAAATGCACACACAGGGGTAATTTGACCTCTTACCATCGAGGCAAATGACACATTACTGTGCAAAAGTACAAAGACTCATTCGATTTCGACCAATATCACATTGGTACTTCGCTGTTTACGACCGCATTGCGCTAATTTTCAACAGCCAGGACAATTACTGGTGAAAATTGACTTGGTAAAGTGCAAACAATAATCAAGCTAGCTAATTTGGGAAAAAAAAAAAAAAAAAAAAAATTTTATCTAGACACAAATATTAGAAGATTGAAAGCATAGTTTGGGGGCCTCAATTTGTAAAAGAGAAAAGGTAATCTTGTCATAAAGCTTAGTGCATATAGCCTAATTAAGAACAGAAAATACTATTGGGTAGCAAAATCCTCCGTATTTAATTGGGTAGCAAAATCCTCCGTATTTAATCGAATGAGTCTTTGTACTTTTGCACAGTAATGTGTCATTTGCCTCGATGGTAAGAGGTCAAATTACCCCTGTGTGTGCATTTTCTCGATCAATTGAATATATTGCAGGCCAAAAGTGATTTTGGTTATATTCATTAAAGCAGTGGCAGAGTTAGGAGTGATTCCCTATACTCATCTTTTTATAGTAAATTTCTTGCTTGCCATAAAACTGTAGCGTTCTATTAACTACAGTATAACTGCTTAAAACTATAAGCTCAAAACAACTGCCTTTTTATTAACTTAACGAACAACGACTGAACTGTAGCAATACACGAGACAAGGTTACAACATACGAGTATTGTGATGTCATAATACTCTACACTACCCCCTCCCTCTTAAAAGAAAATTAATAATAACAAAATAAATAAATAAATCATGAATAGCCCACAAGCATTATCGTGACATACGTAAAAAACAACAGGGAAAAAAAAACACTGCAGTCAAGTAACGATAACACGGAATCATGCAGTCAACAATAATCACTCAAATACTTAGGTGGGCGACGCACCCTACCAAACCTGGATATTTCCTTCAAATTTTGACCGAACCGTTGGGACCCATTGGTATCGCAATCACCATCACAACCTTCGCGTTCATCCTTGTCAAACTCGTCATCACTATTGGTTTTACTTGTAGATAAAAGATGTCGCCAATCGGTGGGCATGATCTCTGCCTCATAGGGGCGCAAATTATCTACGTGTACGATTTTGGGTCTAGATGAAGATGAGGCCTGGATCTGATACAAAACATCGGAAACCTTATGCGTTACCAAGTATGGTCCAGTCCATCCTTGGCCCAACTTTTGCTTGGCCTTTGGGGGGTAAAAATACCAGACCCAATCATCTTCCTGCATTTCATTTAAGGACACACGCTTGTCATAATTGCGTTTTTGTCTCAGCGCTGCCTTCTTCGAATGTTCATGCGCAACCGCATACGAGCGTTGGGTGGCTTTCTTCACCCACTCTACATACTGAACGTAACACTGTTCTGAAGTCGCGGACGGGGGTTGTTCTACCATGACGTCTAATGGTAGGTTGATTTCACGACCAAGCATTAATTTATTTGGGGAAAATTTTGTGGATTCGTGGACGGTGGACCTGTAAGCCATGCACAGGTACGGCAAATGGTCGTCCCAATCATTCCGACTTTCATTCACATATGATGCCAACATTTGCTGAATTGTTCGATTAAAACGTTCAACCAAGCCATCAGATTGAGGTCTATATGGGGACGTGCGCGTCTTTTGAATACCCAGTAAGTCACAAACATGCTGAAATAACTGAGATTCAAAATCTCTTCCTTGATCTGTATGCAGAAAATATGGCACTCCAAACCTTGTAAAAAATTTAGTGACAAGTGCGTCTGCGACAGTGTATGCCTGCTGATCTGGCAGAGCATAGCACTCTATCCACTTCGTGAAGTAGTCACTGACGACCATGATGTATTCATTACCTGATACAGTTTTCGGCAAAGGACCTAAAATGTCAATCGCAATTCTTTCCATTGGAGCCGTTGCTACAGATTGTTTGAGCAGTCCACGATGCCGCCCATGATTAGGTTTTCGTTTCGCACAAATAACACACCATCGGCACCAGGTGCGAACATCACTTTGTAGGCCTGGCCAATAAAACCTTCTTTGCAATTGATAGACAGTACGTTTTATCCCAAGGTGGCCTCCAGTACGCAATTCATGTAAATGGTGAAACAGTTCCCGACGTAGCTGTTTGGGTGCAACAATAACACGTGACTCGCAATCTGAATCATGCTCGTACCAGTGTCTATATAATACGCCATTTTCTACAGACAACAAGTCCCATTGATTTAAGTAGCTTCGAAATTCTTTTCCAACAACTTCGGGGCTAGTTGGGGGATACTGACTCACACTTTTAAAATATAAAATGTTGTTAATTTCATCATCAGCAACCTGCCATTTACGTATCTGCTTTAAACCCCAAACATCCATCCAATTTGGTTTAGATTCAAATTCCAAACTTCTGACAGCAGCTGCTTGAATTTTTGGGGAGAGAGATTTGTGCTCACAGCCGTGTTGAAGGGCTACCCCACAATCTGCACACTCGGCGTTTGTACAACTTCGCCGTGACAATCCATCAGCGTTGCCATGATTCATACCCTTGCGGTGAATGATAGAAAAATCATATGTATTTAAAACTGAAATCCAACGTGCAAGCATTCCTTCTGGTTCATGAAACGATAACAACCATGTTAAAGCACTATGATCTGTTCTAACGACAAAACGGCGTCCCCACAAGTAATGTCGAAAATGTTTAACAAATAAAACTAGCGCAAGAAGTTCTCTGTAGGTAGTGCAATAACGTTTTTGTGATTTACTTAAGGTCTTACTCGCATAAGCAATGACTCGCTCTTGACCATCCTGCATTTGCGATAAAACAGCGCCGAGTCCTTGAGAGCTAGCATCGGTATCGAGTATAAACGGGGTATTAACTGTGGGATATCCCAGAATTGGAGGTTGTGTTACGCATCTTTTCAGATCTTTAAATGCCTTCTGACAGTCCGGTGTCCAATCGAATTTGTTTCCTTTTTGTGTTAACTTGATTAACGGGAATGCTATTTTCGAAAAATTTGGGATGAACTTTCTATAATAAGAAGAAAAACCTAGAAAACTTCGCAAGTCCGTAACATTCTGAGGGACTGGCCATGTTCGTACTGCTTCCATCTTTTCTGGGTCTGGTGACACTCCGTCTCCGGAAACTACATGACCTAAAAATTTAGTGGAGCGAGAAAATAATCTGCATTTTTTAGGTTTCAAACGCAACCCTGCTTCGCGTAAACGTTGAAAGACTATCTTTAAATTATTATATGCAGTTTGAAACTTATCCGCATAGCAAATGACATCATCCATGTACACAACACATATCTTCCATAAAATTCCTTTTAATACTGTTTCCATAAGCCTTTGAAACGTAGCCGGAGCGTTCGTGAGTCCAAAACACATTACTTTAAAGTGAAATAAACCTTTTCCATGAAAAGTAAACGCGGTTTTCTCACGGTCAATAGGGTCCAATTCGACTTGCCAATAACCACTAGCTAAATCTAAAGTGCTAAACCATCGTGACCCACTTAATTCATCAATTAGTTCTTCCGCATTTGGAAGTGGGTAAGCGTCTTTTACAGTGACATTATTGAGTTTGCGAAAGTCAACGCAAAAACGAGGGGACCCATCTTTTTTCTCTACCAAAACAACCGGAGACGACCACGAGCTGGTACTGGGTTCAATAATGCCTTGTTTCAGCATTCTGTCAATTTCAGTCTCAATTATCTCCCGCTTAGCTTGTGGTAAACGACGTGGAGCCTGTTTGATCGGTTTTGCAGCACCCGTGTCTATTTTATGCCGAATTGTAGAAGTGCGACCTAATGACTCCTGCTCATCTGCAAAAACATCTTGATAGTCACAAACAAGATCAATTATTTGTTTCCTCTGAGACACCGAAACTCCCTCAATGCGATCAACCATTGATTGCAAAAACTCAGGTAGGACTAAAGTCGGATCCCGACATGCCGGTGTAGAGACAAAGGATGTATGATCCAGAGGGATAATATGCCCACCTAAATCAAGGTAGCCCCCGCCTAAATTTAAGACTCCTTTGTGATTATTTAAGACATCTACTCCCAGAATGCCTTCACAGCCATCTAAATCACCTACAATCACATTATGCCTTAACACAAAATTTCCGAATTTCAAGGGTGCGTCGCACTCACCATGACATTTAACAGGGCAACCATTTAAAGCGGTAACATATGACACATTAATCGGTTTTAAAGAAGAGCGCAATGTTAATGGAGCTTTTTGAAATAATTTAACATCAATCATACTTATGCTTGCTCCACTATCTACCAATAATTTAGCGGTTACATTAAAGATAACACAATTAACAAACCAACGAACCTCAGATTGATTGACCTTCATTCCGCCTTGGACTGACGCGTCGGTCATCCGGTCAGTCCTCGTTAGTTTAAATGTTTGTTGTTCGACGTACGTTTGAATCCCTCTGATGTTTTACTTGGACACGAACGAGCAATGTGACCGGTCAGTCCACAATTAAAGCATAAAGGGCCGTTATTCACGTCCGACTGTCTACGATTGTCACGCATGAGACCTGTGTTTGAAACAGCACGACTCAGGTCCGCGACCATTTGTTTCAAATCTTGAATTTCATCGCTTGAGTCTTGATATGACCGATGAGATTGTGATGAGAAAGGTTTTTCAAGAGCAACGTGCTCACAAGCTTCCAACGATCTTACTAGATCGATAGCTGATTCCAGAGACAAACAATTATTTGCCACAATATGTCGTCGAATATTTACGTCAGCTATACCATCAATAAACTGTTGGATTAGCAATTCTTTTGCATTTGACGAAGGTAACGATGGATAAGCCTCAGCCAAAAGACCACGGAGCCGGTTAGCAAAATCAATTACATCTTCGTTTGTTCTACGTTTGGCTGTATGAAACTGCGATCGAGCTAAACTAGTTGAAGGTGATCCGAATCGATAGCTTAAAGCATTAACAAGAGCAGAAAAATCCCAACGTTGGTCATAAGGCAGACTATTCTGAACATCCAATGCGATACCTTTTAAACTTGCTGCCAGTTGTCGACCTTTAGTAACCTCATTCCATTCATTTACACACGATGCATTTAAAAAATGTTGAAAATACTGTTTCCAGTTATTGCCGGAAAAACTCTCTAGCAACGCCACACTGTTATTAACAAAGTTTAATTTTCCTTCATTCTCGGGTAATCTAGTTGAAGACATAATGGGTGCCATATCCGGAGCCGACTGCAGAACGAGCTCAAATATTTTTTTAGAAACATCCTCTTCATCTTTTGGTAGGTATACATAGTCTCCTAGCTTTCTTAAGAACCTTGTATTCCCACTGGTATTAATATATTTTAAGCCCTCTGCTTGCTTGTCGATTCCTTTCAAATAACTGCAACGAACTGCTGTACTATTCAAGTCGGCTGGAATTTCGTACAGTTTTTCCTTATACTTAATTTGCAACAAAATTACGTCCGCCATTCTTCACTCTGTTTAATTTGCTTGTTTTTTTGTTTTTTTTTATTTGGGTCCTGGCGTGCTCGCCAAAATGTAGCGTTCTATTAACTACAGTATAACTGCTTAAAACTATAAGCTCAAAACAACTGCCTTTTTATTAACTTAACGAACAACGACTGAACTGTAGCAATACACGAGACAAGGTTACAACATACGAGTATTGTGATGTCATAATACTCTACAAAACGAAAGATCTTTAAAATTCACATACAGTGTCACTTTGAAACTGTATATAAAGGGCGGTGAAGGGGTTATGCTTGATAACTTGTCAATAATCCAATTTTATGGCTTTCTTAGTCATTTCTTAATAGTTTATTTCTTTTTGAAGTTTTCTAGTCATTATTTAATAGTTAGTCTCTTTCGAAGTTTTCCAGAAGCTCCCCGTATTATCATTTTCAGTCTAATAGGTTCCATTTTCAAGAATCTTTTCAAATAACATCAAAATATTTTAGGACAAATTTGTTGATATTTTGATGTAGGCTACATAGGCGACGTCATTCAGTTACTTCGCTGGCGTCCGAAATTCTTCTAATTAATTCTGGCTTTTGATTTCGATAGTTAGAATTCCAAATTTCCAAAAGAGTTGCAAAGGAGTTCTCTTAGTGCTTTAATATTCTTGTCAATTTCTTTGGCATTTTATTACTTTTGGTTTTATATTATTCGGATTTTCTATTTAATTTTACGAGCTAGCTCTTGACTTTGATGTTAGGATTCCAATTTACGAAAGACTTCTCTCGGTGCTGTAATCTTTTTTGAATTTTGACATTCTGTAAAAATCAAATTGTCACTTTAGTCATTTTGCCTTTCAGTTTTTTTTTTTTTTTTTTTTTTTTTTTAACATTTGCAAAAATCAAACCGTCACTGACGAGACTTCAATAGTCGAAACAGCTGTCTGGCGGAGGATTTTGCTACCCAATAGTATTTTCTGTTCTTAATTAGGCTATATGCACTAAGCTTTATGACAAGATTACCTTTTCTCTTTTACAAATTGAGGCCCCCAAACTATGCTTTCAATCTTCTAATATTTGTGTCTAGATAAAATTTTTTTTTTTTCCCAAATTAGCTAGCTTGATTATTGTTTGCACTTTACCAAGTCAATTTTCACCAGTAATTGTCCTGGCTGTTGAAAATTAGCGCAATGCGGTCGTAAACAGCGAAGTACCAATGTGATATTGGTCGAAATCGAATGAGTCTTTGTACTTTTGCACAGTAATGTGTCATTTGCCTCGATGGTAAGAGGTCAAATTACCCCTGTGTGTGCATTTTCTCGATCAATTGAATATATTGCAGGCCAAAAGTGATTTTGGTTATATTCATTAAAGCAGTGGCAGAGTTAGGAGTGATTCCCTATACTCATCTTTTTATAGTAAATTTCTTGCTTGCCATAAAACCAAAAACTTTATATCAAAACCAATTATATAAAATTTTCACTTGCACTTTTGAGGCCCGCAAAATTATTATTATACACTCATTCGAATTTGTTTAAATATAGAAAGTTAGTTTTGCAATTTACATCTAAATAACTTAGGGGTGAATAGAATTAGTGTTTAACTTTTTAAAGCCTATAGATCTATCGGAAAAGATCTATATTAAACATAAGCATTAAAATCGAAATTACCGCTATTGTTATTAAAGCACTAATCAAAAAGGAAAAAAGAAAATAATTTCAAAAAATATTGGCTTTGAGAATAACTTGGAACAACGACAAAAAGTATTTTGAAAAAGAACCAATTAAGAATAACTTGAAAAAAATTCCGACTAGACGAAAGAATCTACTGAATTGGGAGCAATTAAAAAGACGGGAAATTAAGATTAAAAAAATAATATTAAAAACATAGATGTAGATGCAGAAATATCTACAGAAGGATGCAAAATCCCTTTCCAGATCACTATTTCGACGATTGACAGTTGAAGTTGACCAATTTGATTTTGCAAAAAAACTTCAAGTCAGAGAAAGGGGAAGTTAGAAATCCCTTTAAATGATTTTCGGGTAATTTTTTAAAAACTTTACTATTATCTTTTTTTGATAGGAATTTAGAAATCCCTGCTCTTTAACTGTTTGGTTCTTGGGTACCAAAAAGACTACCGACATGAATTTTATTCACAACTGCATAAATTTTATCATTGGTCACCTTTATCTCTTTTATGCAACTTATAATTAAATTAAGAACACATCTACATCCACAGGGGCAGCGGGAAATTTGAATTACCTCATTAAAATCAAAAAGAAAGGAGATTGCTTTAAATTTGCACATTTATTAACAGTTCATTCAAATATTAAATAAAATAATTACATGTATGTTAAAATATAAAAAGAAAATTGAATAATAAGAGAATATATCTATTTGCAATTGCTTATTCGAGCAGATTTTACTCGTGAAAAACGAATTGCAGCTCTCGGATTTCACGGTACGTAGATATCTCTTCAAATGCCATCGATTAGTTTGTTCATTAGCTCGGTCTTTTGACTGTTGACTTTATTGCGACGAACAATTAAAACGCGGACAGCAGACAACTATAAGCAGCTTTCAGCACTCATTGCTAATCTGAACCGGGAGCTTACTTTGCGCAGAGTGACGGAATATTTTTATTGTACAGTAGAACTTCGCAGTACGAGTTTAAATCGTTACCACGCTGAGCTCGTATTGTATTACGAAGCAATTTTTTGCATTAAAGTTAATATGAAAATAAATAATCCGTTCCATCCCCAAAATGTCTATTTTATGTTTATTTTTTAAACAAAAAAGGTGCAATCAGAAAAAAATAAACCATACTGTGCATGTAATATGAATAATAAAAGTGCATGCAATAAATAATCATGTTTTATTAATCTATTAAACTTAAAACGGAGACCATCTAAGTGTGTGGAAGACAGTGAAGCTGAGAATAGGTTATTGTCTGTCATGAGAATCTCTGTCCATTGAAACGTCAGGTAGAACAATTTCTGGTGTTTTAATATTTCTTTTATCATCACTTACTTTGGCATTTTTGGCATCAAAAGCTTGATATGTACTGTATATACTTTAGGTAGGTTTTAAGTTTATCAAATTTTTAATCGAATTACAAACTTCGAAATCGAATTTCGAGGCCCCTGGACGTTGGGGGCCTACGATCGCTCATACTACGAATTTTTACTCGTCGTATGAGACCAAATTTTTTACGAATAGCCGCTTGCAAAGCGTATTTTTTGTACAACGAGGCGCTCGTATTGCAAGGTTCTACTGCATATTTTATTGCGAAAAAAGTCAGTGCGATAAAAACAACCTTTCACATTGCCCGCAACAAAATCTTTTTCTTTTCTAGCTTGATGATACTTCAAAATTTTTTATCTACTGGTTAATGCTTGAGCGGGTTATACACAGTAAAGCTTCCAAAAAATTGTCAGTGTCAAACATTTCCTTGTTATGTGGAAGCGATCTGCCAAATTCATGTCTTTGTTTTCTGCTTTTGTCTCGGATGTAAGGCAAAATGTGAAAATCAGTTTTGTTGTTTTCACCATTGCGACTTTTCGGGTAACTGAATTAAAGAATGCATATCTGATATGTAGATGGTGCGCAGTGATACTTTTCAACGAAACCTCCTAAATTGGACTGGTGGGACTGACGCAACATTGACGTGGTGGAACTGACCAATATTAACGTGGCATAATCAAGCATATTTTAAATTTTTTCTGCTAGCTGTTAACTCAAAAATGAAATTTAAAGAGAACACATGGTCTAAGCCAGCGATTATAAAACTGTGTGCTGCAACACACGAATTCGCCGCGAGAGATTTCCAAGTCTACCCTGAAACTTTTTAAAAAACATTAGTCAATAAATTGTTTCAAATTTTAAAATGCAATGTTGTCATGAAGTCTGTAGGAATAGCCTTTTGTACCTGTGTTTTTGTTTCTGTTTTATTGTACTTCTTTTTAGTAAAATCTATTTTAAAAGATTGAAATGGAAATGAATTATGAAGACATATTAAAACAGAGCTTTCCAAACTTGGGTCCGTGATGACTGATAAGGGGTCCGCGAGGATACAACAAAGCTTGTCAACCATGAAATTCGAGATTGGTCCAAAGTGGGGACCTTTTTTTTGTTTAGGGAACACCTTGTTTTCGAGACGAGAGAAAATTACAAAATCGGAGACTGATTAAAAGTGAAGACTTTTTTTTTAGAGAACACCTTGTTTTGGGTTTCTTTGATTTGTGAAAAAAAAGATTCGCAAATAGGGTCCGTGGCCCAAAAATTTTAAAAAGCTTGTATTAAAAGACCAACCTACGTTTGCTATAGATCATTTTAGACGTAGATGTGGATAACAATAAATTACCTTAAATCAATCTCATGGTGACTGTAGTAACTAATGCTGTTTTCAAAAATATATAAATTTTCTTGCATTTAAAAAAGGAATTAAAACGATCGGTCCAGAGTAAAATTGAAGTTTTTTCGCTTATGAAAACTAGTTTTTTTGTCGAGATAAACTTTTGTAGCTAACAGTCTTATTTTTTAAAAAATTTTGTTTAATAAGCAAAAAAGCATAAATATTACCCTTCAAGGAGCGTTAGCAAATATAATCACTGCGGCAACAGCAAAATTAAAATCAGTTGAAGAAATGTTGATTTTTTGGAAAAATAAGTTTAAAAAATGTTTAATTCTTTTCTTGCTGTTAATGACTCTTTTTTTAAAAAGCCTTAAAACAGAAATGTTGAACATATTGATGGCACTGCATTTGGCACTCCATCATTACTTTCAAAACTTTGCGTAAACGATAGAGAAAATTAACCTTTACGGAGTTAATAAAGATAACAACCTATCTTTCGAAATTAAAAAGTAGATTTAATTCGTAAATCTCTTTTTCCGATCAGCGTTTTTTCAAAAGAACTAAAATAATGTGTAGCTGTTTGGTAGAATATTTTAACCGTTGACCACCAAAAAAACCATCAAAATAAAATTTTCATTTCATCTTTGCGATTCTGTGAATATGCTTTTTCGGCTTAGACGGAAATCAAAAGCTAAAAAATTTAAGTATTGATGACAAAATTTGGATTTAGTAGGCAACGTTAGATCCTCGTTTTAAGCAGCTACGTTCCTCGCATGAAAATTTTAAGATTAATTTATTTGAGTAGCTTTTTCGTTTATTTTCATGAGTGCCGCAAAAAAGGTATTGATTGTTAGTGTGCCGTAAGCCAAAAAGTTAGAGAACCAGTGGTCTGCACTATCCTGGTGATCCCGGAAAGCCTCCAGTAAAACATCATTTCAAATTTGCATTATGTTTTTTGATGGGTGTGGCTTTAATTTCTCCCTTATAGTTTCGAATAAATATTACAAAAATTCTTTGAAAATGGTTTTGTACTTTATGCTCCAATTTATTTCGTATATCAATGATATGCTCAAAACTGGTTTACTACGCTCGGATTGCCAGGGAAAATCTAATGACGATTTTTCCTGTTTCATTCGTATGGCACAAATTTACAATGAAATTCCAATCAAAAACAACCACAATAAGTCGCGATGTGAAAAACACTGCACAAAACAGCTTAGGGGCACGTGTTCCTGATACGGGTCTAAACAAATCTTTTTCTGCCTTGGCTAAGCATCTCCCACAGCCTTGGCTAGAAGAGTGTTGAGATTAAGAAATTGTTTGTTTGATCAATAATAGTATCTGCATTTCTAGAAAGGTTCATCTTATTCAGTGAAATAAATCTAAGGAATTCTTCCCCTATGGCGGCTAATTCACTGTGTTATTGTTGTACTACAACAAATTGTACTTCGAAAAGCAGTTACTTGATGTCTGATTATATTAGCAGTTTTGTTTGCAATGATCAAGAACCCATCAAATTCAATTTCAAGTTTCGCAATATTGTCTGTTATTACTATGCAAAAGAAAGAGAACTATGACCTCGTTTGTATACAAATTAATGCGTTTTTTTGCTTGCATTTGCCTTTGGTTTCTCAGAGCTGATTTTTTGCTTGCATTTGCGTGTGGTTTCTCGGAGCCCTGTTTTCTATTTGCTTTCTAAAATAAGATTAATCAAAAAGTTTTTTTTGATATACTGTATTCTTCTTTTCCCACATTGAATCTTGTCGTTGCAGCAAAGCAGATTACTGGAAAAGATAAAAAAGTTTTTATCGGTTTTGAATAATTACTTTAGTAATTTGTTACAACTTTACTCGGAAATCCTAAAAGATCAGTTGAACTCGGTAACCCAAATAACAGCGCTGAACCAAATATATGTTTATTTTCTTATATACAGTATATCGGCTCAAGAAAAAGTTTGCCGCGAGACTGAAGTTCTTAGAACAGTTAGTTCTGGCTAAGCACAAATGAATTCTCTCGCCAACTCTTCTCAACCAATTGCAAGAAACCACGGTTTTCAACAATGAAGAATATATTATTCATAAAATCAACTCAATCAACTCTCGCAAAATTTAACTCTCAAGCTTCACAAATTTCAAAGCAATTCACAGCGTCAACTGTCTCTGCGAATAATCATTTAGTGATTTCGCTGACTAACATTAAGTATAATTAGCATCCCGATGGCTGATATTAAACTGATAGTTTGTCCAAACAATTTTATCTCACTATAGAATTAACTTCCAAGGCTTCAACACTTGACCCTTAAACAAATAAACACTTAGACAATGCCCGGCAGGCCGCAATAACACAAACAATTTCTACACTTTAATTCGAAATAACAAACTGCGAGCTACTACCGTGTTTCCCCGATAATATGACCTACCCAACAATAAGACCTAACGTGATTTTTGAGAATAATTTTAATATAAGCCCTAGTTGACTGGTGACAACAAAACTTCTCTAATCGTAGCCAATCACATTCTTCCCTAATCTCAGTTAAACGAAAACTCCGCCGGAATTTTGGAACCCGATGACTTGCAAGGCATTCCAGAGGATGATGATATAATTGTTTTTAAATGAATTGTTAAGGAGTTTATGAACAAAAAACATGTTAATGATAAGTAAATGTAAATTGTTTTTCGTAATTTCTGTTTATTTAGAAATCTCTTATTTTTACTTTGTAACTTCATTTTATAATATATCAAAATAAGACATCTACCGAAAATAAGCCCTAGTGTAAATTACGGACTGAAAATTAATATAAACCCTGTCTGATTTTTGAGGAAACACGGTATATATATTAATATACAAATCTTCCAAAAATTTCTAGGTAAAAAGTAAATGTGCCTGAACGAACAAGAATTCTTAGATTAATTATCATGATAAATTTAGCAATCAAATAAAGCGCTTTACGACGTCAAAATACTATCACAAGGCAAAGTACGAAATTAGTTATGTAACATAAAAAATGAAATATGCAGCAAAATAGTAGATAATGCTAGAAACTACGTCATCACTGTTCTTCGCAAATAGCTTTAAAACTTCAGTCTATCAATGCGCTTTGAATAAAAGAGTAAAGCGACTCCTTATAATTACTTTTTTAAAAACAAGTTGAAGACAAATAAATGAAATAGGGGGTAGCGTACCGATTACGCAACCGCTAGATAGCAATCACTGCATCTTTGATGAAACTTAATTAGGTCTGTTTTATTGGTTTGTTCATTTAATTTTAGAACCATTTTAGTATTTTAAATTTAAGAAGTTTTTGCAAATATATAGTATATTACTGATAGGATAACTCTTGCATAGATTTATACGTAGAATATAATACGTATTAGTAGTGCTGTATAACAATGCCAAGAGAATACTACCAGAATTGATGATCAAGATCATAAAGTTAAAGCATCTCGTATTTTATGCAATTTGCATTGAGGCAATTGAACGAGGAGACAGTACGTAACAAACTGAAAAACTCAAAGAATAACTTAAGAAACTTTGTTGAAGAGGGTTTATAAAACTATAAAATTATTCCTAGAAATCCTATTGTTTGTGGCTTAGATCTATTGTGCTAGTGATTATAAATTAACGTAATTGCAGTACCCAATAATTTTGAGCTAAATTTTAGTATAGAACAACCTAAAAAATGTTGCTGAAGTGCTATTTTTAAGGATAATCGTCATGTTGATAATTAGACGTCCGAAATCATAGAAAGTAACTTTGCAAAAATATTTCTTTTGTTTAAGACAACGCACAAACCATATAAAACACATTTTTTTCTGTGTGTTACATTTGAAATGCTCCGAGAATTTAATTTTCGCATTATCAGTACACAGCAAGAGAATAAGAGCCGAAAAAAAGTTAAAGAAATGAAAAAGTTTTTCAAAACTATTTATAAAATGAATAGGAACGAAGTTTGTTTTTTTATTTTTTATTTGAGGCTATCAGCTTAATGTTAATAACCACATCACATCTCTTAACACACAACAGCAAATCGAGTTACACGAGCATTTATTTTAAAGGGGTACAGTACTTTGTATTGTACATACTTTTTAGTGGATAAGGATTTGAACTAGATATGTTATACAATGTATAAATAATAATTTTAGTAATACCTATTCGGTTGTACCGCTCTGCTTAAGCTTTGATCTTAAATTTTTGTACGTATAAGTAGGCTGTTTTTCAAAGCTTTAATGATAGATTTTTTACCATGGAATTCATAACAATCTAATTACTACTTATTCATTTAATGAACTGATTAAGATTCGAATATCATTATTGCAATTTAAACATACAAAACTTTTACAAGTTCTTGATTTCGTTCATTCGAAAGCCATAACAAAATTTTTTTTAAAGTTTAAAAAACAAGATGTTTTTATTGAAGAAGTTTATTCTGTTTTAAAAAATCTACAAAAAAATTTTTAGTGCCCAAGATTTGTCTGCAACAAAACATTATATATATTTGACTTTATACAGCAACCGTACAAATTTATTTATAGCAGTTGAGATCTGGCTTCAGGTCAAAACTGCCAAAACAAAACTGTGTGCAGCTTAGAGGATACTCTTTAAAGAAAAGTTTTCATCGCAAAGATGATCGTTTAGCCACCACTTTACACAAACCATAAATGCTTTGACATAGTTTTGTGTACAACAATAGAAATATTATTCAAGTCAATTTGGAATGTGTTTTTGTAAAGTGACCTCACAAAATCAAAATCTTGTTTTGCAATCTTTTACAGAGCTCTAACTTGTAAAGCAAATAACGTAAAATTTGCAAATACTTTGATCGAGTAGTTGCATTCGCAACTGATGACTTTGCCCAATGGAGGAAGATATTTGATCAGCCCGCAGCACGAATCATTGTGGGTCAATAAATACGGCATCGGTAAAAATCGTTGATAATCTACAGAAAATTTTGCAGAGATCACAATAAAATGAATGTTTTATAACTGCTTGACCCATCACTTACATTTGTCATTATTAATCAAGCAAGACGGACCGATCATGCAAAAGTGATGTTGTGCTTGTGAAAGAGTCATTGTTAACTTATTTGCAATCACTATTTCGAGATCCAATCGCAAACGTATTAACTTAATTTCAATCACAAATTGAATGAACTGATATGTTAAGTGACTAAATTAAAGAATTTGATAAAATTTGACAAAATTATATTGCAAATTAAATTGAAAAAATTAAATAAAATTAAAGAATTTTATCAAATTTTTCTCGGTTTCTTTGATTAACATATAATTCTTTAACCAAGCTTGCAAATAAGTTTGTCTTTTTTTATAAATATTTTTTCGACGTATTGCAAATCTCAGTATTGGAGGATTTTTTCAATTGTGATAATGGTCTTTAATTATGATTGAAATGTTTATTCATCTGTGCTTTACATAGTTTTACCAAAAACCAAACAAGTTTTTCATTGAAAATGATAAAGTAATTTAAGCTTAAATAATTCTGATTTAGCTAAAAGCGACGAAATCGTTGCTGCAGCACCAAAAGGTGAAGAAAAAAGCGAAGAACATCTTTTTAACTAAAGATCATGCTCGAATACTTGATGACATCAGTACAAGCTGATACAAATTGATTTAAATTGAATATAATAATAAAGTAACTATAAATAAAATCACATACAAAAATGCATAATTGCCAGTAATCATAAAAATAGCGTTGTCTTTTTCAGCTTCGCTAAATCGAGAAAGTTAGCAATTCAAACGAAGCTGATTAACAATACAAAATGTTTTAACTGAGTACTTTTTAAAAATATAAAATGTTCTTTAATAACTTGGAATCAAATGCACGTGTTAGAAATATTGCGTTTTCGTGCTGTTGTGTTTTTCAAAATTACACTAGTTCTATAAAATACATGTCATCCATAATACTTTTTTTACTCTTAATTTTTAAATGTGGATCTTTATAAAATTTGAAGAAAAAAGATAAAAGAAACGCAAGTGCAATCATATTTAATGGGCGCACCTTATGAAATATGCTGCTAATCAGCTTTCATTGCATAATTTTTACTCTATAGTCTAAAACTACCAAGGCAAAATTGCTTTTCATTATTTTATTATTTTTTTAAGATTATTTTAATTAATTTGTTATTTTCATTTTATTGTTTTGTTGAGCAGCAACTTTATTAAATCATATGTTCATTGCAATTCTGTACTTTTTTTAAAGTATGGCTAAGTCATAGGTCGACAAACTGCTTTTCTTTATTCCTCGGTGGGCTACTTATTGAACAGAGGTCTGGCTTTTTTTATTGCAAGGTTGTAACAATGCGAGTCAGAGTTGGCCTTTATGATGTAGTTAAGTTTCGTATAAAAATAACTTATACTTAAGTTCGTCTATAAAAAAAATGCAGCCAAGCTTACTTGTTTTGCAATTTACACACGCACTATTCATTTATTTAAAGGCGATGTAATCATACTTTTGTGTAGCCCATTCAAGCGCTTGGGTGCTGAATGAAGAGATTTTTGTCACCAGCAACAAGGGAAGGAGCAAAACAAATTGGACCTAAAGAAACTATAGGTAAATGTAATTTTTAAGTCAGTTTTTTCTCTTAAAGCTTCGCGGTTTCAAATCGCTTTTAATTTATGGGAGTCAAACCTAAATGGCTTTTTAGTGCTAAAAGTTGCCTACTTATGAGCCACGTGGACTGCTATGAAATATTAAAAGTTCAAATTTTATTCACCTAGATATTGAAAAATGATTGTAGCCTAAAGACATAAATTTTGACCGTACATAGTAGATAGTTGAAAAAACGTTTCAGGACATCAAAGAAATTTCTTTTAAAAACTTTGATTGTTCTCACTTTCTTGTAATTCGATTGTCAAGTTAAAAATAGAACAAATAATAAACGTTTAAAATAATTAAATATAAAAAATTAAACAAAACAAAAATATTTTTTTAAATTAATCGATTGATTCTTTTTTCCACTCTTCTTTTCAATATCCAACATTAAGTTTTGAACATTTTGATCGTTTTCTTTTGAACAACTATTAAATCGAATGTACAGTGGAAGTTAAGCTATATGGGCCTATTGTGAAAAAAACTTGAATCTAATCATTCTATGAACAGTCCCACTTCTCATAAATTTAGCTTCGGTTTTGTTAAATGAGAGCATGCGGTTACAGAGCTGAAAAAATTGGTGAAGTGATGAGTGCTTTTAATTTTGTCGCGCTTGGTCAGGTCCAAGTCAAATCAAATTCAATTTTAGTAGTTGCTTGCGACCACTGCGGCAGCATCATCATCTGTTTTTCATTTCGTCGATAATGAAAATATGACAATGTAACGACATTTTTATATTTTCTTATCATAAATCAAATATTTGTTCTACTGGTTTGCAGAATAATTACAGAAGCGTCGAACTCAGAGCAGCTGTAAAGCAATTATGCTGATCTACTTTCGGAGATGCCTAGGATTTGCTGATGGATTGAAAAAATTTTTGGATTCTTTAATTATTTGTAAACTGATACAAACAAGTAAAGGAAAATCACCTAAAGTGTCCTTTCCGAGAACGCAATAGCATGACGAGAGAAGAGTTGAACTGAGACCAAGTCGATCACAGTTGCCAAGAAAATGCTGCTTTTTCTCAAACGATCCCATTGCTAACATTGCGGTTCTGCCCAAGAAAAACGTTGTAAAGATTGACCCGCAAATTTGAAAAATATTTCTGCTCATTAAAAAAATTTTATTAAAAGATTTAAAAAAAAACTGCTCTTTGAATAAACTCTGTTTTTTGGCTGGTTTTTGATAATAAAAAAACGTAATATCCTTCAACAGGCAAGCATTTTTTTACAAAATAATATTGTTTTGTAAAGTTTTGTAAAAATATCAGCCATCTCATTTTACAATTTAAAATTCGCTTAATGACAAATCATGCGAATAAAAAAAGCATTTAGACGAGTATAGACGATTTTCAAGATTTTGTAGTTACAGCCAGATAAAACTTGAATAAATTTTATTGGTACTTACAAAAGTATCTAAAATAAAAAAAGCTGTTTTTTTCTTCTCTATTTTCTGCAACAAATCTGTTACAATTTACAAAGTTTTATTCTTCAAGCGGCATGCTTCTTCTAAATTTGTTTTCTATCACCTCCTGGTAGGTCAGCCATCTAGGAACATAATTACTTGGCTTGCTTTTAACTTTGGCTTTTGGTGGAATCAGTGCAGTTCTTTCGTATAAACACAAAAAATACATTACAAATTAGTTTAGCACTATTTTTTTGAACCTGATAAAAGGATAATGATTAAATTGACAGAAAACAATTTTTACTTTCAAATAATTTTCATCACGTGGTTTTCGATTTCATGAGCTCCAAAATTTTTTATAAAAGCGACAAGAAAAATTTAAAGTTTATAATGTAAAACTTTTAAAACTTTGATACTACTAAAATATTGAAGCTCTTGCTGGAATTTTTTATTTCCAATTTAGCTATTGCCAATGAGTTTTTAAATAAATTTACTTAAAGATTGTGTAAATTAGCCACAAATTTCTGTCCAGTATTTAAATTACTGTATAGATTATTTTTAAACAGCAATGTTAGGTATATTTCCGAGTTGTAAATTTTAAAAAAATTGGTTGACTAAAATTAGTTGGTTTCTAAATCAATTTTACAAAATGATCAGAGTTTTAAGAAAGCTAAAAGTTAGAGTTCATTTATTTTAAAAAGTGCACACCTTCTTTCCAAACACGGTTGAATAGACTTTTTACTTTCGGCTGTGCCATCGGTCTGTGTAAAACATTTTTCAGATCGTGTAATCCGCAGTTGTGTACGAGGTGCAACTTGTCAACACCTCGACGCACATTTAAATGTTAAGTTTTTTTAAGAATAAGAACATTTGAAGCTTCTAAAGTAATTTTTAATACAACGGTAAATGCTCGCATTACACTGCAAAAGGAAACAAGACTGGAAATATACAAGTTCTTTATATTTTCTTACTTGAAAAAAAGCTTTTCAGTAATACTTTGGCTGTTAGTTTAAGAGAAAAGGCTTATGATGAAATAGCATTTTTGAAAAAAAATCTGCTTAACATAAAAAAATAAAACAATAAGTAAGCAGTATTAGATTGAAGGTAACAATCTTGCAACACAGCATCTAAATAAAAAAGAATTTATTTAACTTAAAATTATAATTGTAATAATTTTACTAAAAAAACTGCCATGAATAAGTTGGAACTGCAGTGTAAATTTTTTAATACAGTAAAGATAACTTTATAATGAGGTCGCTATCGAAACGTAATATAAAGAGCAATTCAACAAATAAAACAAAATGGCGACTAAGAATCGTGACATAAAAGCTGATGAAAGCGCTACTAGAATTAGATAACAGTTGACTGTCGAGTGGAGCACAGTTCTTAGCACAGTTATTTTCGATTTAGTTTTCAAAAGAAAAGAATAGTTAATTTAATACTACATTAAGTAAAGTATTTAAATTACTACATATCAACAATAAGTTTATTTAAGTTTTATATTACTGATTAAACATTTTAAAAATTATTAAACTTTCACTTGCCGCGAATACATCATTTCCATATTGGCCAACGGAAGTTACACGTTATGTTAGTACGAACCGAAAACATAATTTCACTTCGAACCTAACCGTTTATTAAGTCAAAATATAACTTACAAAAAACAGACAAATAGCCTAAATCTGTATCGATTCTATACCTATGCCGTAAAATTTTGTAAAAAGTGGTTACAATTTTTTTAAATTTTTAAATCAATGCCTTTAATTTAATTCCTAAAAAAGTTTTGTAAACTATTTTCATTGTTATGGTCTGTATTTACATTAAATTAACCATATTTAAACTTTAGTTTTATTATTAAGATTTTAGTTTAAATATAATAAGCTAATATGTCCATTCTTGATCACACTGGAGGCAATGAAGCAGATTTGGATTATCATAACAGAAGGTTTTTATCAAATGCTCATGGACTCATTAAGTCCGACCAGACTCATTTTAACGGTTTAAATTCCATTGACCCAAACTCAACATCATTTTACTCCAATCAAAATCAAGTGGTCACAAATGGTCACGCTAGTCCCGATGTTAATTCTACTTCAATTAATGGTGTACGAATTTCATTGGATGATAAAGATGAAATTCAAAACGGACAACTCGGCCAAATTTCTGCGGCATCTTTCAATTGTCCTTCGCCGCAAACTCCTGGGGGAAAGAAAAGCTTTATTCCTGACGGAGCTCCTGAAGGTCAAGGAAATTCCGGCCCCGCTGTGTATCCATGGATGAAAAGAATTCATGTCAGCCATGGTGAGTTTAAATAAATTCATATCTAAGTAATAGGTTGTTGTTTTTCTTTAAATGCTAACTTTTCCAAATCGACAGTTGCTTTGAATAGTTGTAGCCTAATAGTGACATTGTTTCAAAAGTTTAAATCAATTCATAAATTTTTTGAGAAAGTGATATTTTACTAAAAAAACATGTTATGCCCAGAGGAATCAAAATTTAATTTAGTTTTGTTTACTTTCTAGTTGAATACTTGAACACGTTTTTTTGTGCAACCGAAAAAAATTCAATTTCTAATTAAAAGTTAATAATAGTCTATGGCGAGGGCTCTCAACTTGTGAAAATCCACAACGCACTAAAATCTAAAATATAGAAGAACAACTTTTTTTGATATTATGCATGATAATTTGCTTCATAAACAAAAGTAAAGTTTTTTTAGTCTGCAATTAGTTTTATGGCTTGAATTTCTGGTTTGTGGGAGTAACATTACTATAAGTCCAGGTTTTTATTTATTATGTGAAGCAAATTAACCATGCAAATTATTAAAAAGAGTCGTTTTTGTATATTTTATACTTTATTGCGTTGTTCGTGGATTAAAGTAATGTTCTTGCATCGACCCTGGCGAAATTTTCGTACTATTAATATGACGCAGTTAGGAACCTCTTATTTATGGCATTAAAAAATCTAAAAAAGTAGTTAAAAATTATATTTTAGAGAAACTGCTTGTTTCAAGCTTAAATTTATCTAATCGAAAACAAACTACTGGAAGAAATAACAGTATAGAATAGTTTTCTTTTTATTTTATTATTCTGTTTATACCTGTAGCTGAGTTTGCATTCTGTTCATATATGATTTTTACTAGAAGATTGAAAACGAAATTCGAGTGGTTTTTGTATTTTTGATTGTTTGATTTAATCTGATTTTGTACTAACTTAATTTTGCGATGTAGAACTCCCTTGACTCAGACATTTGAGTAGCTAATAAAATTGATTTCAGAACAAAAAGTTTTTGAACCACAATAGCTTTTAACGAAACAACATTTATATTCAGTCTAGCAAAAGATATTCAATGTGTTGTACTGCAAGTTTATTAAAAAAGTTGTACGAAAACTACATAAAGCAAATATCTATGAAGTATTCGAAACTTATTTGAAAACAAAAGATTTAAATCGACTTTAGAAGACATTGTTTTTAAACAAAATATTGGCAATTAGACAATAAATCAATGTAGTAGAAATAAAACTATAACTAAATATTATACCAGCAATATGTAAAACTAATTTGATTTTAAAACCGAAAAAAAATATTAGAATTACAACATTTACAGTCTACAAAGTAAGAGCTAAAATTTGAAAAAGTTTTGGATTTTCTATCAGACGTAGACACTTGATCTGTTTGACAACAGACACGTGCTACAAGGCTTTGTAAAATTAATGATTGTGTCAAGCTTGCTTTACAGTGTAATTTTGAAACTAGACACTATGTCACTGAATTAGTTCTGATGTTGCAGCAATTGAATTTAAAAAAGCTACTTTTTGTCCATCTATTGCACATTTCTTTTGTAATTTTTAAGGTTCATGCAATTTTATGGTTAAATTGCTTTGGTCATGTTACTTGAGAAAAAAACGCGGTCATTTTGCATGCAAAAATTCACCACACTCAACAAAGAAGTGTTATGAAAGTACAGAAAGAATCTACGGCGGAATAGCACAGTGTAATTACTCCCTGACTTGCGGACAAAAGGACGCAGTTCGATGCGCAGTTTACTTGAGTGTTTGCCATGGTCTTCTTGGAAAAGGCGCTTCACTGCAGTCCTCAATGGGGTCACGCTGCTTACCTACAATAGTGAATCTTCAACGTAGTAGCAAACAGGCTGATACAACATACGAAAAAGAGATTATTTTGTATGAAGCATCTCGAGTCGACAGTGCCCATTTCTGTGCACTGATTCACCTGAACAGGAACGGTTTAGCCACCACTCAGTGGAATTGTTATAGCAGCCAGTTGACAAAACTGACTCAGACTCGACTCCCCCTTGAATCGAACTCACACTTTTTGAGCTACCCAGAATTAGCGTTGCACAACTGCAGGAATTGGTGAATGACAGTAACTCGTTTTAAGTACGCAGGTCAATTTCAAATCTACGCATTGTTGCCACTTCTCATCATTTTAGAAAGAAAAATGTTTGTTGTCATTATCGATTACATCATTGGCTGTTCCAAGACCGGAAACACAAAAGTATCCGGGAAATCGCATATTGCGTACTTCCTGCTTTTTAGGGACTTTTTAAGTAATTGCGTGAACTAGCAAGTTGTTAAATTTTCGTAATGTCATATACAGTAATGACACGATAATTAAAAATATTCCAAACTAGGCGGTACTACAAAATAATTGCTACAGCTTTTCGGTCTTTCTATACACAAATTTTTTGGTTTTTACAGAATTTGAAATGTTCTGCACCAAATTACCACCAAATATTTTTTTGATTGTTGATATTGATTTTAGAAAAAAAAGTTTAAAAAACTTGACATTCACTTTAAATTTCTAGAAGCCATACTAATTGCGTTTGTAACTTTTTAAATGTCTAATAGCAACCAAGCTGTTTCAGCAAAATAAGTAAGGGCAAATTTTCAAAGTTATTTTTGTAAACAATACCAAGCAATTGAAAACTAAACATTTATCAGTATCATACCATCTAATCAATTTTTTTACTCGCTGGCTGCGTCACAAGCGTAACTTAAAGAATATGTCGAGCGATTTCAAAGATGCCAACAATATTGTTGTCTGATATTGAAATTAATGTCTTATTTTTTTGTTTTACAAAGTGATAAGACTATAATTTAGAGCTGTTTGTTTTGGCCACCAAGTGCAGGAAAATGCGGTAAATTGTCTTTTCCCAGAATAAATAACATGATTGGGGTGAGAGATGAACCGGGTCGTGCTCGTCATTAAAACAACTCCCCAACCATGCGGTCGAGCTTTTTTTCTAGCACGCGGAAGCAAAAGAAAAAAATAAAGTAAATAAACAAATAAAAAACAAAAAGCTGATCAAATCCTAATTAAAAATTGTAAAAAGGAGAAGCTGTTAAATGTTTAGAAGAAATACAAAAGAGTTGTGCTTTTTTCTAATTAAATTAGAACAATTGTTAATAAATTTGAAAAAGCTCCAAATTTATATTGTACCTTTTAAAAAAATAGAATAAGCTTTATGGAAATATCCTAGTTTAAACAATAAGCTGTTATAACTTGACACAAACGTGGACAATTGTAAATAAAGTTTAATAAAAAGAGATGCCGCAATACAGCTGAGGAACTGCTCTCTTGCTTTGGCTTGAGCTCAACATAGCCCGGAAGGGAATACTATCAATCACGAGGAGAAGGAAGTGTGTCACGTGGTTTCACGAGCATCGTGCTATCAGTGACGTAGAATTAAAAATTTAGTTGCCAGTACATAAGAGCATCGCCACTCTTCCATTGCTTGGCGCACGATTTTTTTTATTCCAAAGCAAAGTTTTAATAAAACTGTTTGTATAATCTTATTGTTTTTTGCAAATTTATTTTGTAATCAATCTCGTCAAAAAAAACATTTTCGAATTTCTAAACTCCAATAAACTGCCATTGTGAATAAAATTTTTTTATTACAGCTGCATTTTTAATTTTATTTTTATTAATTTTACTTCACTTCGGCAATGAGCAAAAACCGTCTTGAGGATATTATTTTAAACATCGCTCGACCAATCGCGCAACGAGGATTCTTTTTTTCAAAAGCGAAACTTCATTTTAGCAGAGCTTATTTAAACTTAACAGTACCAGATTCCAAAACAAAAAAATGACGCTAAATCAATCATTATTTAATAAATACTAATAATTGGTGTGATTGCAAAACATTTGTCTTGGTTTAATTTTGCTAGTTACGCAATTTCACATCTTCAATCTTTACAATGATCAAAGAAAAAGACCGACACAGATGAACCGGTTCAATCATATCTTTACTTAAAAATCTAATTTACAGTTTAGGAGAGCCTCTCGTACATTTAGTTTTAATAAATATATTTTTCATCTTGTTCAGAGCACCAATAAACTAAAACAATTTTTTTGTAAAGTAAATGTTTTAAATTGAAGTTAGTTTTGAGTTTATTTTAACCTGAGGATCGCAGAACAAAAAACAAACAAATATATTACTGTACTGGTAAAAAAATATTATATGCTCTTTATCTACATTTATTTCTTTGTCAGCTGTTTCTTGGGAGTTTTCCCCCTCCAATTATCTTAAAGATTCTTAATGTTTTGTTTAAGTCAATTAGACTCTTTAACATTTGCCCAAAATATTTTAAAGAAGGTAATAATTGAGCTCCTTGGCTTATGTTGGTTAGTAAGCCGCGATTGTATTCGGTATTATAAATCTACGAAACACAAAAAAACGAGGTAACAGGTCATAACTGATCTCAAACGTTACAATAATTCTCAGCGCTATTAAAAAATATTTTTAAAACATCTCTACTATTGCATGTTTTACAAAGCGTTATGCAATTAACATGACAGTAAATTCGACAAATGACTTGCGATTCCTTTGTAGTATCAACTATTTCTCCAGCAGATAAAATTAAAAAAATTAAGTGACAGCTTCAGCGTTTTAAAAAAACTATCAACAGCTACAAAGATTTGCCATAGCATCTCGACATAGAACTTCTATTAACCTATTCAAGAGATTTCGAAGCCAAAATGGACTATGTCCTGAATCAAGTTTGTTCAGCCATTAGCATTGTTCAACTTTCAACAAATTTAAAAGGTCAAATGAAAAGTTTAGCTATTATTTTATGTGTAAAAAACTGTCATTTCAGTATCATTCTTGGATTAATTAGTAGGGCATGGTACATGTCTGTTTGCATTATAGCATTTCAGTTGTCTTTTTTTCCCTTTAAATTTTTTTTCATTATACCATCATACATCTCTTGCTGTTTTTCTTAATACTTGTGCCAGCGTTAAGTTTATATGTGAAGAATTAACTCCATCGTTTTCTTGATTTTTTGCATTAAAGTATTGATCAGTTTTTTTCACGCAAAAAGGTGTGATGTGACTGCTTACAAAATTTGAAAATCCCATTTCAATTTTCTAGAATTTTTGGAAAAAATGATTTATTTTCATAATTTTAAAATTTATGTGACCGTTTTTGAAAACGCTTTAAACTTGCAATTTTAATTAAAACTTTTTTGATATATCAAGGCCGCACAAAACTTTCTTGAGGAGTTGTGTGTTTGAGACCCCTGCTCAAAAATAATTTTTTACATTTTTGTGTATTTTTAGAGATTTTCAAAATTCTAATTTTGAAATAAGATAACCAAGCTGAGGCGCGACCTGCATTTGGCGTATACTCTCGACGTACCTTTGGTTATAGAATTTTGGCGTTTACGCTTAACGGAGATGCTTTGCCGAAATTCACTCCCAAACAAAATTAGGCCGAGCGCATATGACGTTTATTCCTCAAACCTAAAAATTATCTGGAATCTTGTTTTTTCTTTTACTGTAATGCAATTTTCAACTAAATCAAACAAACTTTGAAAAAGTTTGCTTTTTTTAAGATCAATTTTTTTCCCTATTGATTACATCACTGTATTATACAAATAAGCACACGAAGCCTGTTATTTTGTTTTGAATTTTATACTGCAAATGATTTTTTTAATAAGGATTAAATGAGTTTAAGCCGTTTTTAAAAAATATTAAAAAGGTGAACAAAAATTCAGGACCAAATTAGTTTCGCTTTTTGGTGTTATTTGACAAATAGGGTCAAACTATATTTTTAATCGTTAAAGTTATTCAATGCAATCCTTAACTCATAATAGATACATTCGTTGGTCAATTTTTTCTTTATTTTTAAACAAAAGCTATCTTCAGAGGTTGATTGCTTTAAAATAAAGATAAAAACCTTAATTTCTAGTTGACAAAATTTTTTGTTTTTGATACTTATTTTTTAAACTTTTGTGATATTTGCGGGTAGGTTTGGCGTTATACACATTTAAAATAAATACATTGTTTTATATATATCGACTAGTATAGCATTGCTTACTTGGGGACAAGTTATTTTTCTTTTTTGCTTCAATTTGAAAAAGGTGAGGTGCGTAAAAAGCTACTGGTTATTATAGGTAGATTTATCATTGTCCTTTAAACAAAAGTGAAAATAAAGTAAATTCTCCAATTTAACTGAAAGTTAAAATGGGTTGCTTTCTTAACAGAATAAAAACTGAAAAAAAGTATAAGATAAATTTTGAAGAAAAACAAGTTTTTGCTTTCTACTTAAAGTGGAGACTATTTGCCTCGTCTTTTCCGTAGTTTACTGGTGCCGTCCTGCATGTGACCCAGATTTCTTTTATGTTAAATGTTTTAATAGTGCTAGCTTTTATTTTCAACTTTCTCTATTCCAGTTTTTTGTGCATTTTTAATATCTATTTTCTTTTTTATTTATTGCCAAGTTGATGTTGACTCAGTAAAATACTAAAATTTTTGAGAAACAGTATCACAGTTATTTGAGAAGAAGCTAGGAAACAGATGAAGTTTTTTTGCTTTGCGAAATATTTTTAATGACGTGGCTGATCATATGCATTATTTTGGTTGACAATTTATCTACATCTAAGCTGGATTTGGGTTCTTTTTTCAATGGAGATTTCGAAAAAATTTTTTAAAAACTTTAATTCAGTCCCTTTTTTACTTGATTGTCGTTTTTATACAAACCTGCATTCAAGATCAACTTAAAAAATTAAGAGTTTCTCGTGAAATAGACAAAAGTAAGGGCTCATTTCTACTACGAGCGTGGAATAGAGTATTCTTTGTTTCTTTTATTGTTCTTTTTTGCTTTGCTTAGCGCTTACTCACGGAAAAAAATAAAAAAATTAGTAAAAACAAGCAAAGAATGCTTCATTCCACGCTCGTACTGGAAACTGGTCTTAATGCTGTAATAATATATGATCAGATTAGTATAATGGCATCTGATACCACACAAAGTAAACTCCCTTTTTTATAAATGTTGATGGCGCTGCTAAATTTAAAAATATAATACTGGGTCCCGCACAATACATTAAAGGGAATTGCTTTAGATAACTCCGGGTGACTATTCTTCTAAAAGGCTTCAAAGCAGAACCTTTTCACCAAAGCTTCTGAGCTCAAGTCTCTTGCGAGTAGGAATGTAATTGCTGGTAATTGTGGAAAGTGTATGAAGTCTTTTTGTTGATAACATCACTTCTGACTTTATAAAAAAAGCAGTTTTGGAAGCCTGTCTCCAACTGACATTCAAAATTTTATTCTTATTATCAAAAAAATGGAAGCTTTTATCGCTGATCTTGAATTGAGAAAAGTTACAAAATAAATTTACTAGAATTGAGAAAAGTTACATGTTATGATGAGGTGCACTATTGTAAAAAAGTGCTACAATTGTACAAAAATACTATAAACTTTAAAGTGAACTTAATCAACATTTTCAATTATAGTGTGACAGCAAAATCACTTTTGATTGTGATTATTAGCGTTGCAAATACGTTTGCATTACAGAAACATCTTGAGCTATGTTGTAACGAAGTAAGACTAAAAGCAGCATCCAGTTAAAGTTCTAACATGATCGAATTGCTAGTTGATTTTCGTTTAACTAAAAACAACACATATCAATAGATAGGAATAACTAAAAACAAATTTTCTACCCGATGGAATAACCACCGCTCATTCTGGAACAAATTTAACGTTAAGGATAACAATGACCGAGCTGCCCTCCTTAAACATTTTTATACATTTCATTTTGATGCTTTTAATGGTAAACCTGACATCACTGAATGCTACATGGTCATATTTGTAGAACAACCAGATAAAACTTTATTAGATTGGTGTGAAAATAAATGGATTAATAATTTGAATGCTAAAATTAATATCAATAGAATTTTTTTGTCTTATAATTGCGATTGAATTTTAAACCCGTTTATCCTTTACTATACACAGTTAGACTACAACAGTTTTGCTAATCTTTTCAGTCAACACTTTGAATCTTAGCGGGAGTTTGCGGTTTTAATTTCACTACAAGTTTTCACACTGTACGTTTTCTTCATTATTACGTAATCCATAATCATTATGTCAGTTATTGTGTCGTTTAGCTCTTAGTTTTTATCAAAAGCTTCACTTTGTGTCATTGAGTCAGGACCCGTATAGTATGAGTAGAATTTTCAAAATGTCTTGTCAAATATATGGTAATCTATTTTAATTAATTTTTTACAGAAACTGATGATGACCTTTATAGGTCGAAATCGATTTTTCATAATAATACAGTTGGTTTTTAAATTTTAACTTTTATTTGCTATAATAAATTGAAAGTTGACCGATTTTATTAATAAATTCATGCATCGCAATTAGATAGGAATAAATAATACGCTAAAATTTTTGCTTTTTTGCACAATGGCAAAAGTAGTTAAAGTAAATTTTTTGTGCATTTTACGTTGTAAAATGTCTCGGCTTTGCAATTTTTTGCAAATAATAATTTTGAAAATAATAATTTTGAAATTTTGAACTACAACTAGAAAGTTTAAATTAAATAGGTTTTAACAATGCTATTTAATTTAAACTTTCTATTTGCCAGCCCGTTCAATCAACTTTCAAAATTTTACTTTAAAAAGACTTAGTTTTAGCTTTTTAAAGTAACAACAAACCCATTTTTATTCAACTACACAATATTCATCTGTTTTTGAATAAAACCCAGGTGGCGTGGCTGCAAATAATGTTGTCACGATCAAATATCGTGATCTGGCAAGTCTGATTTTATCTAAAATTCTTAAAATACCGAGACCAACGCTTGGCATTTTTTCCAAAAAATGACTTGGTGCAAAACTTAATTAGAGGCAAAAACTTAAGTTTAAAATTCGTGCAAAAATATCCCACGAACAAGACATTTTAACGGAATGAAACTTGCATGGACATTGAAATTTATTAATGATAGATGATTCTGCAGTCAATAAAAAAACAAGGAAAAAGATTTTTGCATTTACGTGAAATAACGGTAAATTAATTTCACAGATGGTCGTTTCAACTACAGCAAAAAAAGAACAGTTTTTAATAATAACGCAATCAACTAAAGAAATATTCAAGTAATGAGAAACTGAACATTCAACAGTCTTTTGCAGCAAATTAAAAAAATTTTTAACACTGCAGCTTTAGAGGAAGTTTTCTAGTCTCATCTTCCTTTTGAAAGTTCAATTGATTAATGAGAGTTTGTGATATCGACGCAAAGTTAGGACAATTTCTATTGAAATGCGCCTTCGTTTGGCATCCAGTTTTACACGTGACTAACGGAAGAGAAGTTAGATACAACCAGCGTCACATTCGCTTGGTTTGATTAATGGAGCTGACTTCATATCATGGTAGAAACAGAACCGGGTCTCTTTATGAGAGTATATTAGATTCAATACAAACCGTAATTAATAACATTTTCCCTGCTTGCTGTAGAAAATAATGCAGCGTGTTGGCAATGACTAGATACCATAATTTTAATGTCATGCAACAGAGATTAAGCCAAAATAACAAGAATAAGAATTAATTTATATCAATTTCTGCATCTCAACTAACCAATTCATTCATCACAAAATTTCCCTTGCGAAGATTTGTATAAATAATTAATTTGTATTTTACATCTTTAATTTTCGGATTCATATTTTATTAAAAAATTCTTTTGGCTGAGAATTATTTTTAACTGCACTTTGCAAATTATATGTTATTTTTAAAGCGGAGAAAGCAAAATTAATATTGATTACATTTGTTCATAAAAAAGTATTATTTAAATTTAGAGTTCAAAATTATCAAATACTCTTGACAAAAATTAATAAAAATTTGATTTGGTTTCACAATGTTCAAATTTATTTCAACTTTGAATAACTTCGAAAACAGTTAATTAAAAAATTAATTCCTTTTAGTTATAAATGGAATGGATTCGGGAAAAAGACCAAGAACAGCTTATACGCGCCATCAAGTGTTAGAGCTAGAAAAAGAGTTTCACTATAATCGATATTTGACCAGAAGAAGAAGAATAGAAATTGCTCATCATCTTTGCCTCAGTGAAAGACAAGTAAGTTGTTTTGCTATAACCGAGCTTTTCATAATGCTTGATGTTGGTGCTTTATACCATAAAGTGGATTAAAGGAGTCAATTTATTTACTTCACTTTAAGTTAATCGCTCTGATTCAAACAAAAAAAAAATTTAAAGCAATTATATAGTAAGATGAAAATGTCTTTTTTCTATTTTTCAAATTTTAGATAAAAATATTGGAGTTTTTTAAACTTAAGCAAGAGATTATTGAAAAATGTAACTCATATCATAAACTAGTATTTCAGTAAAATAACCACTTCTGAAAATTTTGACTTTTAACTTAAATTAAAACAAGTTGGCCAGAACAGCTTAATTTTGTTTAGAAAAAATTTACAAGAATAAAAAATTAATTGGATTTTTGTAGTTCAAAAGTATATTTAGACTAATTCTAATAATTACCTTCAACTTTTCAAAAAATTAAATTCAGCATTAAAAAAAAAATTAATACTTTTTAGAGTTAAAATGAATTTTACCGATATAGTTATATAATAGTAAAATATTGTAATAAATATATTTGTAAAGTTTCATTGTAAAACTATACAGTAAAAGTATTACAATAAAATTATATTTTACTTGTGAAAGTGTTTCACGCGAAAGCTTAAAACTTCCTTTTGTCATAAATAAAAGTCTAAACGGCGAATTCGAAAAGACTCATCGCATCCTGAGGTGGGATGAAACAAACCTTGATACTTCCCGATTTACGAGTAACGTCCATAGTTCAATTTTCAATAATTAATCAAATGCTTGCAGTAAAGTTAAAGTTTGATACCGCTTCTCAATAAATTTCGAATTTCTGATAATTTCATTAAGTTACTAAGAAGTGCTTATTCTAGCTGTAATCAAGCAAAAAAAATTTTGAAAAAAAAATGCAAAATTATTTTCTTAACATTAGTTACTGTAAATTTGACTATGAAAGATATTCTTAAGTTACTATTTTAAATAAAAATGCTTTACAACTAAATTTAATAAAGATTTCAAAATAGATATTTATGTTTAGTAAATTATCTAGTTGTTAAATATAAAACAGATTACTAAATAACATGACTTTTTTAGTAAAAAGTTAAATATGTGATTTAAATATTACATTTACAAGTTTGCGGTTTATAGTTTTGCTTAAGACTTTATCATGGTTAATTAATCGATTAAAAGTGCTGTTTAGCGGCGCATGCAAGCGACAAGGTTCTAAGTTCGAAACTTGCGTCATTTTATTGTATTCATGGGAAAAATGCTTTACGAAAGTTTTCTCTGCTTGGCGGATTTAAAAAGCGGCCTAAATTTTAGTCAAATCTTTAAATAAAAACTAAAACAACAAATAAAAAATTTCAACCGGACAACAATATCTCGGCATCTCTTTAAATAGACTAGGGTAATCGTTTGCCTATTGCTCTATGTATAACGCCTCCAACATTTTTCTGTAAGTCAAGAGCATAAATAAAAATGTAAATAAAAAAATCTCTTTGACTCTTTTAGGGCCCGCTATTGTCAAAACTCATAATATTTTTAGAGCTTTTTCACATCATCCAACTTACACTATCCTTGATTTTGGTTGCTCAAAAGTCTTTTTGATAAGCTTATAAGTCCAAATAAAGTCAAAAATTTGTAAAAAAATTTTTTCATCACATTTTACCTACAAAATAAAAAATTTATGGTTTATTTTTTGATTTTTTTAGCAACTATAAATACTGAGAATTTTTTGTTTATACAATGCACACTCGGAAATTTGAGAGTTTTTGGTTATGACCGTAAATTTTGAGCACATTTAAATTTTCACGCATCCTAGAGGCGCACCCAGCCAATTTAATAAAACTTAATCTATTTGATTTTTCAGAATATGCTTTCAATTCAAACTTTTGTAAAAGTATTGAATTGCGTAATTAAAGTAAAAATATGTCCCTTTATGAATGTTTGTTGAAAAATAATTTATTTCAAAATTTTAATTGTTGTATGAACGTAGTTTTTATGCATATTAATTGCTACGCAGAAAGCGCCGTTTTTTGTTAGCGTTAATCACTAATTTAAGTGACAAGTTGGGGATTTTTATATAACTACTTATAACAAAATGCAATTACAGCAAATGTTACGTCAAAACAAAAAAAAATTTTTTGGTTAAAGTAAAAATCACTTAAATGATAACTAAGTTAAAATGTCAGCATTATAGGCTACAGCAGTTTTTGTGATTTTTTTGGACACTCAGTCACTAGGTTTTTAGTTTGAAGTGTGGTGAGACGTTTGATTTTGCAACTATTCAAAAACAAGTTGTCACGATTTTTATTAGGAAATCAACAAGATGAATAGTTAATTGTAACTTAAAAGAAAATTTTTTGAACAACTTTTTTCAATCGTTTAAAGGAAAAGAAGGCGGTTAAATATTTTAATTTGTATTTAGGTAAAAATTTGGTTTCAAAATAGACGCATGAAATGGAAAAAAGATCATAAGCTTCCCAACACGAAAATCAGAAGCAACTCGTCTTCCTCAATCAACGCTGTTCCTCGTCTCATGTCCAACTTGAGCCCATCTTCAGATCCTTCGCAGCAGTCGTCACCGCAAGGTTACGAGGTTGCATCACCGGTTACTCCCAACAGAACTCCCATTGCCAGAGAACATTCGCTGTCAACTCCACCACAAGTAGCAACTTTAGCTTCTTCAAGTGGATTGTTTCATCCTTTGATGAGTGTTAAAGAGCATAACAATGCAGCCAGGGGAACTGATGAGTCTCTTTTTGCAACAACTCCAAGTTTCAAGTAACAATAAATATTGTTTAATATTTTGCATATTGCTTCAAGTAATCGCAAATTCTAACCCTCACTGCAAAAAAATTTACAAACTTGATAACAGATTCAACGTATTTTTAAGTCATTCGGAAGTTTATTTGTAAGATCAGGAATATCTGTAAATAGTTTTATAATCTCGTGTATACCTTCAATTAGTTGAATTCATCTCTGTTTTTCTATCTAATCCAGTGTTTCTCAACCTGTGTGCCGCGAAACTTTTTAAAAAACATTAGTCCATTGTTCCGCAACATTTTTTAGAGAACACTACTTCTTAGGATTTCTCGAGTCTCTTTCCCTGCTTTTTTTTTAAATGAAGACTACTTTGCGCGGCAGTGCTCATACTCGCCTTATTGATAAACCCATTAACTATGCCTAATCAGTCTGCCGCTCAGTCAGGCATTAGTGTAGCACGATGGGCGGAATATGAATAAAGCACGGAGTGGCAAGAAAACAACTCTCGACTCCATACATTAAGCATGTTAGCCAAAACTCACCGGAAATCAGCTTCTCCAGACCTGCACAAGTCAAGCTTGACCGCCTCCGAATCGGCATTGGCCTATTCCGCTTAGAAACGCACAAATGAGGTATGGCTTCTACGGCGGCCAGTGAATGTGGCAAAAAGTAGCAGACAGCTAACATCTTGGCCCATCCATCACCATCAAAATGGACCCCGTACTCTCGCAGATCTCAACAAGAACCTGGTGACCTGGCTGAAAGAAACATGTCCGGTTAGTTAGTGGACCATCCAGCTCCCGTCCATTTCTCCGAAACGAAGAAAAAGAATACTACTTTTTAAGAATGAAAATCAAGAAATTCAAGACAGATTCAAAGTGAAGACTTTTTTTAGAGAACACTACTTTTTAGGGACGAAAATTAAGAAATTCGAGACAGATTCAAAGTGAACAACTTTTTTTTAGGGAACACTACTTTTTTAAAATAAAAATTAAAAAATTCAAGACTGATTTAAAGTGAAGACCTTTTTTTAGAGAACACTACATGTTAAGGACAAAAATCAAGAAATCTGGTCCAAGTGTGCCGTTTATTTCGAAAAAGTCCCAAAATGTGCCGCAGGCGGAAAAAGGTTGAGAACCACTGATCTAATCGATGGCTCTTATAAAGTCTTGTTTATTACGTTACAATTCTGTTATTTAATAAATAATTACACGAAAGGATTTGTTAATATGCACCGAGCATTATGGTACGGTTGTTTTGATCTAGCTGTTTTTATAATTATTGAAGTCTTATTTTGTATGAAACGCTTTAAGACATTTATTAAAATTTACTTTTAACTCACATGCTACGCACTGAGATCCTTCTTGCTAGAAGTGATACTAATACAAAAATTTAACATAATTTTTAAAAAATCAATTGCAGAGCTTTTCAAATCCAAGATAGCGCATCTACAGATTTGAGATTGGTTATAATTATTTCTTTGTCTATTGTATTGACTCCGAAAATTGAAATACTGTACAATCGTTTTTTAAATCGAATTAATTAAAGTATAATTATTTAGGCGAGAAGCTGAAAATCAGGACATTCTTCACAACAATTCGTCTGCAAGTCGATTACCAGCCACTTACCCTGCTGACATGAACGGGGGCATGTGCGAAACCCCGCAACACCCATTTATGCTGGGTAATTGATTGCTTTAATATATAGCAGGGGTGGGGCAAACTACGGCTCGCGATGGGTTTAAACAAATAATTAAAAATTTGAGGCTGATCGGAGACGAAGATCTTTTTTTTTTAGAGAGCAGCTTGGTTTCAGTATGAAAAGTAGAAAATTAGAGAATTATTTCCAACGATGACCTTTTTTTTTAGAGAATACCTTGATTTTAGGAAGAAAACTAAAAAATCCGAAACAGATCCATAATGAAGATCAATCTTTTGAGAGATTACTATAATGCGGCCAGCAAATAAATTCAACTTCCGAATGCGGCCCTCGAGCTAAAAAGTTGGCCCATCCCTGGTATATAGCAATTTTCATATAGAATTTGTAACTTAATTTTTTTAATCTATCTGCGTAAAAAACGTAAAAGCGTAAAAAAAATGACCAAAGCGCAAAAATTTTAGGTGCTTAACAGAAAAAGTTTAAACTTAAAATATTTCAAACTTTTTAGCTTAGTTCAGACTAAACCGACCTTAAGTTTTACTTGTAGTAAAAACTTTTATGTGATTGTGAATATAAAGAAAACATAAATATCTGCAAAACTGCATCAAATGGCTACTCTATAGCTTATAAATAAAAGAATTAAATTTTGTTTAAGATTTTTCAGTAGCAAAATACTTTTTAGATGGCAGTGGACTTCCTCACACGTCCATCTATGGGGGGTTAGTGTCGGTTCCTGCGGGGGCTACTTGGTCGGGAGACATCAACCATGAACATGCGATGTCTCAATTTTGCGCTCACACACTCTCCCATTTGCCTCCGACTTCAAATCCCATCAGTCCATATGGATCTTATCAACTATCAAGCTTCCAATAAAAAAATGGTTTTTACAAAACATTTCATCTGAACTTGCGATTATTTTTTGTTATTTTTGCAAATTTTTTTTCTTATACGATTTATGGTGTAAAATTAAAGTAAATTTGCTTTAACTAAATTATTGGTATTTTTTTTGCGTAAGACAATTTTTTGCAAACCATTATTTTAACGAAATTGCATGTAATTCCTAATGAATTCACTGCACTGTTAAGGAATAAATACTTGGCAACAGGTTGTTATCTTTTTTTCTACAAATTTCCATTGTAATGGCTATATGTAAATATGTAGTTTCAAGGTATAATACCAATTGCTTTGTATAAAATAGAAAAATTTAATTATGATGGCAGGTGCCCTAGAAAAAAACCTTAATTATTAAAACAAAAGCAAAATAAATTTTCTTGCAAATTTGCATTCTTCGGTACGACTTTACTAAAAATATTCTTAATAAAATTTTAATTCTTAATTTATTTTTTTAAAGCAGCAGCAAGGCTACATGGGTTACGAGTAAAACAATTCAGAGAAAACTAAAAACGGAGCAAGAATGTGACCGTTTTCTGCTTCCATAAACTGTTTTCAGACAAAATGAAAAAACACAACTAGGAAAAAATTTTAACCGAAGATTATTAACTTATTATTTCAGAAGTTTGCCAATATTTTAGTTTTATAGCTTTGCTTATAGTTTAAAGTTTTTTCAGCAATAGCTTGATATATACGATCAATACCCTTTAATTAAAAAATCGTTACTAGTTGTATTTTTTTCATTTGACGAAAGAGAGGTTATGGAATCAAAAAAACATTTGCATTCTGTTTCTGTTTTTAATTTTCTTTAAATCACATCACTGCAATGCTGTGCCGCGGCTTACTACGCTCATAACTCATAATATGAACAAATATCAACTTTAATTTAGAACTGCATTCTGTTTCTGTTTTAATTTTCTTTGAATCACATCACTGCAATGCTGTGCCGCGACTTACTACGCTCATAATTTGAACAAAAAAAGTTTCTTCCAACAATACAATTTCTTTCTACCGTACAAATTTTTAGATAGTTTTTTTTTTTGCTTATTTCGTTTGTGTTAATCATATTTTTTAAAGAAGTGTAATAGTAGTGTGTATCGAAGAGCTTTTTTATGTTTGAACAGTTGTGAATAACGTAAAGAGGTGAACTTATTATCAAACAATCTCACAATAACTAATAAAAACAGTTTCACTAATCTCGCTAAAATGTTGTAAATTTGTTATTTTTGCCTGCTACAAATGATTATAAAAACATTGAAAAGGCATTCTCAAATCGACTTTAGATAAAACAATTAATTAAAAAAACATAGTAAATTTTCAGGGCTTTTGGTTAATTGAAATACTTGAAGTAAAACAACTTTTAAAAACTAATTAAAAAAGGTTTTGAATTGTAAATCTTTATTTAAAAAATCCTTAAAAGTCTAATCAATTTCTATTATAAGTTTTCACAGAAAATTTTTTTTTATCTTTTTTTGTGATACATTCATACATTTGCTTAATTCTTTCATTTGTACATACGGTACTTTCTCCACAAAATTGTATTTTTATGGTTCTCTCCATTATAGGGAATGCAAAGAGTTTGAAATACTTTTAATTGCGTGTAGATTTTTTTACTTTTATGTCAGTTGTTTCATCCATGATGGTTAACGAAATATGTGTTTGTGTTAAGTTTTCCATTTAGTGCAAAAAGCGTTTGTTTTTGTTTTTATAAAAACTAAGCGTTTGTAAATTTAAAATTGTTTTAACAAAGTTGATCAAATTGAACTTACCATATTCGCAATTTTCGTTTGTGAACAACAAGATTTTAACTCATTTACGATAAAGTATGAAACAAAACATACAGCGAATATTCATGTTGTTTCAATTTTTTTTTTTTTTTGCTTCTGTATCTTTGTGCATTCTGAAAGCAAATATTTATAAAATTTTTCTTCTGAAGATTGCAGTTTTACATAACGTGTAATATGACATTGAAAAATACTCTTTAGATTTCGAAAAAAAGCTTAGACTCGAGTTCTTAATTGGAATGATTTCTCATTTTCGCTAATTTTGTTTATGACATTATATTGAAAGGCTGGTGTCCCAAGGCCAAGGTTGTGGAGTCGGGAGTCGGAGCAGCGGAGTCGTATGTTTTAGGACGGAGTCGGAGCTTAAGTTGTGTTTTAGTTTTAATGGAGTCGGAGTCAAAGCTGGAGTTGAAGTTGTCATTGTTTTTTGCGGCCCCGATTCCGCTTTAGGCTGAATTAAGCTTACATGTCCGCTACAGCTAGTCAAATGTATCAAACCGATAAACAAGCATGCGCTTACACGGTGAATACTTTTCCGAAGACTGGGTCGCTTTTGGCCCTAAGTTTAAAATGAATAAAGAATGATTTCGCTTTAAATCGACAGACCAAAGGCTAGAATTTCTTTGAAAAATGCCAATTTATTTTATTTATTTTATTTTATCTCTATATTTATCCTCCTGACGCGCAGAAAGCGATGGAGGAGCTAATACATAGGGTAGGCAATTACCCCAACCTGCTTCCGAAGATGCCAAGATATTGCTGTTCGCTTGAAATTTAATAGAGCTATGACTTTAATTTAGAACTGCTTGCCAGGACCATCAAGCAGGGGAAAGTGCCATAAAGTGTCTTTCCCAAGGACATAACAGAATGGTATGAGTAGGGAGACCATGTCGATCACAATCCCGGCGCTCTAACCACTCGACTAAGCTTCCGACTAAATTTATCTTCAATTTAGTGACCGTTTTTGAAATTTCACAAAAGATTAAAAAATTACTTTTACATAAATTTGATGACAAAATAACCTTGAAATTGATGTGAAAACTTTTTGTATAGACTTGATTTTTAGAGACAAAATTATCCATAAAGAACTTTTGTCTGGGCAGGCATAATAGGCTTCAGCTTGTATGATATAAAAAGCTTCCCCAGTTTAACATATGCTTTCTCAGTAAAAATATATGATTGATTGGATTGGTTATATTTTTTTATGGCTCAAAAGGGTGTAATTTTTTTTGAATTCTTTTTTAGTTCAAAGTGAAGGCCGGTAAAGTAGAAAAGGTGTTTATTTGCAACAAAAACGTTCCACCTTTTAAAGTATGCTAAATTAAGAAGATTTGCTAGCCAAGTAAATAAAAAACGACGGCCGAAAAGTGAAGACCTTTGGATTTTTTTTGTCTTTATTAAGTTTTTTAGTAAAAATTTTCTCCCGCACAATAATTTGCGTTTGTTAAGAGTGTCTTTTAGACCAAAAAACTGCCCTTTTTAAACGTTAGCCTTTCCGCACAAAATTTTTCCTGTGCCCTTAATTGCAGCATCTTTTTGTTTTTCACTTGCCAGCCGCTATGGCTGATGAAGAATGCATACTCCATTGAGTGGTGGTTCTGTTAAACAATCTTTTGGTAGGTGTAACGATAATAACGTCATGAACTGAAGCATTAAACTTGAACTCGAAAAATAAAAATTTTTAAATTACAACTAAAAATATTCAATCCTGTTAATTATTGAACTAATTTTTAAGAAAACTATATCTAATAAGGATTCAGGGGCGTCGGAAAGACATTTTGTCAGGGGGCAAAATTCAAAGAAAAAGGATGTTTATTTTTTGAAAAAGCATACAATTTTTGAAAAAGATTTTTGCGCTATAAACGGTTGCGATGCCATTCAGAATCGCAGCCGTTTTCAGCAAAACTTTAATGATTACTTAAAAAAAGTCATCATTTTTAATCGAGACATGATCCCTACTTTTTTCCTAAATTTAAGGTCACGGATTAAGGTGCAGATAAAAACCAAAATAAAAGTCTTCACCTTCAATTAATATGACATTTTGGTTGTTTTTCCAAATGCTTCTGTATTTTCCTACCTGTACCTTCCCTTTTCGAAAACGAAGGGAAGGGAATTTGAAGGAGTCAAAAGGGTCCCCCACCTTTTTCAAACCTTTTCACTCCTTCTCACTCCGACGCCCCTGCACATACTACTACCGAGAATGAGAATTAAGACAAAAATTAACATGAACTTTCCTAAACTCGAAAAATAAGAGATAAAAAACTAGAATTTGCAATTTTTTTGTGAGTTTAAACGAGAAGTTGAATAATAAAAATTTATGGAGTTTCCAGGATTGACATAAATATTTAAGCGATTAGGCCTACAATACCATAGTTAAAGCCTTAAAAAATTTAATTTTTTTCCAGGTTAAAAAAGTTTCAGCCAGCGGTAAGCCCACTTAGCAAGTGGCAAAGGCTTGCTTCAAGTAATCAAAAAAGCTTGGCTCGGACAAACTTTTCTGCACGTCGACTTCCAAACGAGAAAAAATATTTTATCAACCCCTAATGAAATACACACTATTAATCACTTAACGTAAATATCTGCTTTTTTTATCTCCATTTACACGCAACTATGTTTTTTTACATTACGAGTACATGTGAGAAGACGCAAATAAAGACTAAAAAAAGTTCTTCACTTTGACAGCTATGCATTTTTGAAAATTTTGCCACGGTCACTTTATTGCGTGGGTAAACTCTAACTTTTATTTATCTAACCCCATTCGACCCCTTAGATGTTCCAATCGACCACTTGGAAAAATACTAGTCTAAACAATAAACTTGTTCATCTACATAGCGCACAACTAGACAATATGGATTGGTGAGACGAAATATTTCGGGAAGGTCAATAAAAAATCTAATATTATTATAATGTGTTTACTTCTTTTTAAATGTTCAAAGTAGGCATGTTATTTATACACACATAAGTTTAAAAATATATTTTATTTTGTCATTTCTGCTATTATAGGCCTGTACAACGAAAGAAAAATTGCATTCTTGTTCTAAAAGAAATAGCAACGGCAACAGGAAACATAATCAACAAAGTTTATGGATGTGCTTGCAGGCATCCAATGGAAATCTCTAAAAATATCTCAGCAATATATGATTGTACATGCAAGATTGAGACTATTGCAGTTAAGATCGGCAAAATAAAAACAATATTATGATGAAATCGGAACATAGCACTCGATTGTTAGAACTATAGCAATTTTAAAAGTGCTAGAAACTGCGTCGCTTTTCTAGGTTTCTTACTGGTTGCAGGCCGGCATATATATAGTATAAAAAGAACAGTTTTAGTTTGATTTTTTATTTTACATTTTTTGAGTTTCTGTATTCAATTTTGTATTCTATGTTTAGATACAGTCTGTCGGGCTTTAAATTATTAAAATTTTTTGATTTTATTTTGTGACTTATAATTCAAAATATTTTGCTCGAATATTTTTATCAAGCACTTTTTTCAAGAACTGATATCAAATCTTAACGCTATACAGCTCCGGTTACAGATTTTAAAAATAGGGTCGGTTTTTTCCTTTTTCTTTAAATCTTTAAAAGCGTGCTTAGTCAAGGTTGTGGAGTCGGAGTCGCCGAAGTCGTGCGTTTTTGAGCGGAGTCGGATTCGGAAGTGGAGTTGTTTTTTAGAATTGCTGTAGTCGGAGTCAGTTTTGCAAATGTTCTGGAGTCGGAGTTGGAAAATTTTAAACAGGCAGAGTCGGAGTTGGAGTCAGAAAAAATTCCTACGGCTCCACAACCTTGCCATTAGCAACCTGATTTAATTGAAAATAGCAAAGTTAACTAATTAGACCAGTGGTTCTCAAACTGGGATCTGCGGTCCTTTTGGCGTCCGCGAGACAATTTTCTGGGACCGCGAAGCACCTTCCAAAAAAATCAACACGACACTCCAGAAGAAAAAATTTTGTGTAAAATATTATTTTGTGTAAAATTATTTGTTAAAATAATATTATTTTAATATTTTTCCAAACCAAACTTAACAAACACAATTTGTCATGAAACCTTACAGGCTACATACACACCTATGATAACACAAGAAGCTATATGACGTCACATTAATGCAATAGCTCTTTTAGCGTGAAGTCTGCGAGTGAAGGAGAATGTTTAACAAAAAGAATCAAGTTTGTTTTGCAGATGGCTTAAAAGTAAAAACCTGGTGGGTGGCGGCAGCAGCGTTGATTTCAAAGAAAGTTACTGTAATGTGTGATTTCAGTAAATTGTTCACTCTCTTTGAATAAGTTTACAGAATCTATAAATTAGTAAATAATAAATCCAAAAGTATGTGAAGCTATGGTAGCCTAATTCTATTGCGGAACCAAACAGTCACGCTTGCAAAAGTGGGCATTATAAAGGATGCAAATTAAGAGGTGAGTTATCAAAAGTTTTTCACAAATTGGAGTCAGAGTTCAAAAAATTTGATAGTCAAGGATAAAAGATATTTGAGTAAGTCACAAGTCAGAATCAAAGTTTCAAAAGTACCAGCAAGCTTATCTGAGACAGCAGAATTCCTAGTCCGAGTTAAAATTTAAAAAAATGCCAGGGTCAGAGGCGTCTCGTTTTCCTTAAACCATGCATCCCGGTTTAATATTATTTGTTTTAGAATTTTTTTTAACTTTGCTATTAAATTTTAGTTCAAAAAGTGAAAATGGCTCAGTTTCGGAAAAAATTAAGATACAATGATTCCTATGTTCAATTTGGTTTCACTGTGATAAATCCTGGAGAAGAAAAGCCGCAGTGCGTGCTGTGCTGTATAGTTTTAGGAAGTTCTGCTCTAAAACCTAGCAAGCTGGAAAGACATTTGGTAACACATCATCCAGATTTTCAAAACAAAAATGCAAATTTTTTTAAACGTCGAGCTGATAGTTTAGTTAGGTCAAGATTTGATAGCACCAGTTATCAATGGAAGGAAAATACTGCAAGGTTAAAAGCCTCCTCCGAAGTTGCAAGAAAAATAGCCATCGCTAAGAAGCCCCACACCATCGGAGAACAACTGATCTTGCCTTGTTGCCAAGTTATTGTATCAAACGTTTTCGGAGAATTTGAAGTTCAAAAGCTGAAGCAAGTGTCTCTGTCAAATGACACTGTGAGTAGGAAAATATCTGAGTTATCGGAAAACATTTTGTCGCAGGTGGTGTCAAAGATACAGAACTCAATGTTTGGCTTCTTTGCAATTCAGCTTGATGAAACAACGGATGTTGCAAATTTAGCTGAACTATGTGTTTATGTACGCTACATACACGAAAAGCATTTGGAGGATGAATTTTTGTTTTGCAGTCCCCTCACCACAAAAGTGCTGAAGAAATTTTCAATTTTGTAAACAAGTTTTTCTACGAACACAACCTGAAATGGAAACCTGTTATCCGCGTTTGCACAGACGGTGCTCCAGCTGTGCTTGGCTGCCGTTCCGGTTTTCAGACTTTGGTTAAGGAAAAATCTCCTGGTGTTGCTGGTACGCATTGCAGTATTCGTCGCCAAGCACTCATGAAAAAAGCTTTGCCTGATCAGCTGAAAAATGTCCTTGACGATGTGATTAAAGCAGTGAACTTCATCAAAGCAAATGCACTCAATTCTCGTCTATTTGCAGAATTGTGCAAGGAAAGTGATGACAAATTTGTAACTCTCTTGTTGCACTCTCATGTGAGATGGCTGTCGAAGGGTAAGTGCTCAAACGAGTTTTCATTTTGCGGCACGAAATTAAAGATTTTTTGAAAGGCCCAAAACTAGAATTGCACCAACAATTTTCTGATGATTGTTTTTTGATGTGTTTGTCATTTTCGGTGGACATTTTCGAATCTGTTAATTTTTTCAATCTGGCGCTACAAAGAAAGGAGACTAATTTGATTCATTGTCAGGAAAAGTTGTCGGCATTTAACATGAAGCTGACCTTGTGGCATTCCAAATTGCAAAACAAAAACTTTGCTCCATTTCCGCATCTCAATGCTTTTCTTGATGAAAATGAACTTGACGTCAACGAAGATGTTCTCGAGGTCATGAAACGCCCCATTTCCATTCTTGCTGAAGAAATTCGGCACTACTTCCCTGACTTGCAAGATTTTCAAAAGTATTGTCGTTTTGTAAACAACCCTTTTGAAACGAGTGTTGGACATCAGCCTTCACAAGATAATTTACTTCAAGAACAGTTTATTGATTTGGTGAATGAAGGAAATGCGAGACGCTTAGTTGGTGAAAAGCCTTGCAGTGACTTTTGGATTGAAATGGCACAAATCTACCCTGACAATTTGAAGATGGCCTTGAAAGTACTAATTCCATTCCCAACAACATATGAGTGTGAATCTGCATTGTCGGCACTACTTGCCATCAAGCCAAAAGCTCGAAACCGGTTGAATGCGATTCACGATATGAGGTTGCGTTGTCCAAAACGGAACCAAACATAGCCGAACTGATAGCACAGAAGCAAGTGCACCCGTCACATTGATATCATAAAAGAAAGAACCAACGTGTTATTTTGTATTTATTTGTGTTGATTTTTTAAGGGGACCGTGAGCCATTTAAAAAATTGCTTGGGGACCGTTGCGTAACTTTTTAAAAAAAGTTTGAGAACCACTGAATTAGACCAATATGATGAGTATTTTTTTGGTGACAGTAATTTTTAAAAACTAGTCGTTATTTTTGAGAACCTATCATTTATAGATCAGGTTAAATTATTTCTTGTATTAGAGTGTCTAAAATGTTACAATTAACTTTCACAAAACAATAAAAGCTCACCTCTTTTTTATCTCATCCTTATTTATTCTTCTAATTTTCAAAAAAACATGTAGGAAAATAGTCAAGCGATTACTCAGACCTGGTTTTAGAGATGCCAAAATATTGCGTCAGGTTAAAATTTTTTACTGCTTTTTTAATTTTTATTTAGAGATATGATTGAAACTTAAAGCTGCTTGATGAGGCCACTCGTCGTCGTCGTCATCGTTATCGTTTATTGCTGGGCCTGTTGGGATAGGCTTACCCCGAGCAACTTGGGTTAAGCTCAACCGCCTGCGGACTGGTGTTGGGCGATTCCATTTGTCCATGCACAAATGGGGTCTCGCTCCTTCACCGAATTGTGAGTGTGGCGCCTCTGAGCAAACCGCAGACCATGTAGGGGAGACCGGGGTTAGTTGGAAAGCGGGGTTAGTTGAAAAATTAAAATTTGTAACTCCCCGAAAAAATATTTTTGATTTTTACTGCCACCTTGTGATAACTAATATAATGCTTCTTCCTCCATGTTGTTTTTTGACAGATCAGGCAGCAACTTTTTTGTGAGGAAAGCATTTTATGATTTTGTGAATAATTTGTAAATTTTGGACCTTTTAATAAACTTCTAATAAGTCAGTGGTTTTTAGATAAAATAAAACGTCTTTCAGTGTATGGTAGCCGTTTGTAATGTGAAACATTATGCAGCATTGCAAATTCATTTTATTAGCTCATGGCAGCATTTCAGGAGAACTTTTTACACAGCATCAGTGTGGGGTTAGTTGGAAAATTCCAGATGGGGTTAGTTGAAAAGTTTTTCAACAAACCCCATCTGGTGTTTTACCAACCAGCAATAAATAAGAGCTTTCTAATTTATCCATATAGGTTAATATTGGTTAATTGTCATGTTCATGTGTACATTTCCATAACATCTTATGTTTTTCTGTTGTTTTGTTGTTTTTCATGCAATACGAGTATGTTGGCATAGTCTACAATTAAAGTTGCAAATATTGCACTTGTTAGATTAATTGTAAAACTAAAGCAATCCGGAAATATGCGCACTTACAAAAAAAACTGCACGAGGAGTGGTACCAAAAGATATAATGGAAAGAGCAGTGACAGAGGTACTGATAAATAAACGGGCTTGTTATGCAGTAGCCAAGGAATTTCAAATCCCACACGTTACCTTGAGAAGATACTACTTGAAGCACGGCAAAGAAAACAATGATGGGAGCAACAAAGTAACTTTGTCAAGGTACGGATATTTTAATAACAGATCCGTTTTCACTTCCGGTCAAGAGATCCTTCTCGCTGAATATTTATTGAAAGCTTCAGCACTTTACTACGGGCTAACTCCAGAAGATGTGCGGAAATTAGCCAACAATTATGCTGCCCAAGCAGGTTTGGCTATGCCTAGCTCCTGGGTCAATGCAAAGCACGAAACGTTGCCAACAAAAATACGTGTTTGATGTTAACTTAACATCCTATAATCCACAGTAATTGCATAAACATTGGTTTCTCTGTGTTATCTTGTGTGTAACTTAGTGCTTTTTTGTTTTTCAACTAGCCCCAGTGACGGGGTTTGTTGGAAAGCTTGACATGTGATCACAAAAATAAAAGTTACTTAAAAACTTGAGACATTACTGTTATAATCATTTGTAGTATTTCACAGGACTTAACACTGCATCTTTCAAACGCATCCAGTTTGTAATGCACCGAACCTAAGTTAAGTACGCGTAAATGAAGTTTTATTGAAAAATTTTCCAACTAACCCCGGTCTCCCCTACTAACAGCGTGCCCTATACATCGGGCACCACATGAAGCACGAGGTCTGGCGGTTTTGGATGATGAAACTCGATGCTGGCTTAATAATAGCATTGCCAGCATCTGATTCAGGCAATGCAGCAGTCTGGGGTAGTAAAAGAATAAACCCTCGGCCCCAGTCCTGCTTGTGTCTGGCCTGGAGTGGATGCCCTTTAAACGATGACGACGACGACGATGAGGCCACTAAATAGAGGAAAGTGCCGAAAAGTCTTTTTCCCAAGAGGACATAGAATGACGAAAGTAGTTTTGAATCGAAATTGTTTTGATCACGTTTTCCATCAATACACCACTCCACCACGCTGCCAATCTGTCTTGACGAAAGAAAGGAAAGCCACAATCTTAACTCTTTATTTCTTAGCCTGAACTTACTGCTTGTTTGCGGATTCGACACAATAATAAAGGAGAAGTTTTATTCAGTGACCTGCTGTACCAACTGATAAGCAAGAACAAACAAAACACGAAACAGATTGCTATTACTATCTTACCAAACTTAATATTTTTTCAGTTATTAATCACCCCCCTTTAAAGAGTTTACCGACACTCATGTAAACATTAATTTGTAAACACTACAATGCTGTGCTGTACATAATGTACAAGAATAATCAAGCTCTACGAATATGTCTCATATTTAGGCAGGTTTTCACCGCATTTGGCTTCGTTCACTGGGCAAATACGTAATTTGATTGCGTGCGGAACTCACTGGAACAACAGTCTTTAAACGAAGATTTGGGATAGACAGGAAACATAAAATCAATTCAATTAAAAATAGTGAAAATTTTTGTTATCAAATTTTGTATCGTCAAATAGGTTGTAGAAGTCCAAGTCCTGATACTAGTTTGAAAATAAAAACCAAAGCTATTTTTTGTCTTTAAAAGTCAAGTGCAGATTTCATTTCATATGTGAAAATCAAAAATGTTTTTTGCTTTTGTCAGTCAAGTAAAAATTGAAAAGCGTCTTTTGTCAAATTTGGGCTGCATATTATCAATTTGTATATCGATTTAATGCATCGGGCTGTTTTTGTTCAATCAAAGACAAGAGTTTTATTCATTTTGGCTCTAAAAGAGCAAAGTTTTTCAAGGTTGCCCTTCAAGATCACTGTAAAATTTTTGGTTAGAAAAATGAATTTATGTTTTTTATCTTTCGTTAGTTTTATGGCAAGCAAAAAATTATTATAAAAAGAAGAGTAAAGAATCACTCCGAACTCTACCAATACTTTAATAAATATAATCTAAATCACTTTTGGCTTTTAATATATTCAACCGATTGAGAAAATTGAGTTTTTTGGCATTTTGCAAAATCAAACTATTACTGACAAGACTTTAATAGTTAAAACAATTGTCTGGCGGAGGATATGGTTCCCTAGTAGTAATTTTATATTCTGCAATTAAACTATATGTGCCAAGCTAAGCTATGCCTTTAATTTTCTTCTAATGCTTTATGACAAGATTACCTTTTCTTTTCCAAATTAGTTTGATTATTGATTGCACTTCACCAAAGTCCCCAAAGTATATTTTTAATTTTTCTAATTTTTTATGTCTAGATAAACTTTTTTTCCAAATTAGCTACCTTGGTTATTGTTTGCCTTTTACCAAGTCAATTTTTACCAATAATTTTTCTGGTTATTGAAAACTAGCGTAATGCGGTCGTAAACAGCGAAGTACCACCGTGACCTTTGTCGAAATCGAATGAGTATTTGTACTTTTGCACAGTAATGTGTCATTTGCCTCAATGTAAGAGGTCAAATTACCTTTGTGTGTGCATTTTCTAGATCAGTTGAATATATTTAAGGTCAAAAGTGATTTTGTTCAAATTTATTACAGCATTGGCTTTCTATAACACTGCTTTTATTTATGGCTGGTTTAGCCTTAAACAAGCAATTTCTTTTGTTACTATTTTGCCATTACTTTTGTTATGAGTTTTGAAAATACACATACAATCTACAGTGAGGTGTTGTACGCTTGCTGTATAACATTTAATAGCCATGTCTGCCCATTGCCGAAAAGCAGAAGGATAACTTTTATGCGACGGACGATTTCGACGCGTTTCACTTGGCCTATACTCGGCTAGTTGCTATAAAACTATCAATTTTAAGCTGGCACAGCATAGTTATAATATTAAAATGGTGGAATTACATTGAAAACAAGTAGAAAACAATCACACAATAAAAATATGAAAAAAGGGTTCATGTTATACCATTTTTATTCACAATTTTACAACTCAAAAAAAGTATATTTTTTAGAAGAAATAAAATTAAACTTCGTATAAAAATAATTAGTTAAAAACTTATGTAATATCTGTTTTTGAATAACATTTCTGAACTAAACCAAATATGTCATAAACCATAGATGACAAGCGTGATCTAGAATTAATGCACATCGCGAAGGCTCGAAGACCGAATCAGATAGCATGTTTCAAAATGGATATGATCTAGAATTAATGCAACAAGGACACAACCCTCAAGATTGAATAAGAACACAAATGCACAGCCAGTCTGCTATTGGATAGCATCTGTTGAAAAATAGAGAGTGCGCTAAAAGCTATAAGGACACTAAGTTCGCAATTCTAGCTATTGAATGTTCACAGTTTCAACTGCGACTTTTGGAGGCATGTATAAAATGGAATGTATAAAAGATCAAGCAGCCGTCTCTATGCAAGCAAAAAGAGTTCGTATTCTTTCGCAACTATTTAAATGATTGCAGAATGCAGACTTGCACAATGCTGCGCAGCATGAAAGATTTTGCAATTGCTCATGTGACACAATAAAAACAGCACAAGCTATTTTGCAAGTAATTATGCAACGCTTACTCTGCGTATAAATACGCGTGGTTCTTTACTTTCATCATTGTCACGACTGCTATTGAAAAGTGTGACACAAAAAGCTTCTGGCGTGGTTTTACTGAAAGCAATTTTAAAATTCTGTATTGCCAACAAATTATTTAAAAGTTTTGAAAATGCTCAACTAGTGAGTGCTTGGAGCAATAATTATCTGCGTAGCTTTTAATAAATTTAACTCTAGGCACTAAAATAAATAAAAATTTGACCATCTCTGAATTATATTACTTTAAATCCAAAAATATCGACTCATAACCCTAAAATTCTCTAGATATAAGTTTTTAGATATCAACAATTTGTTTGCTCATTTAATAAATCTTGAGTAAGTACATTAGTTAATACGTGACCCGACATTTGATCAAAACGACAGAAGATCAAAATGACAACTGATCAAATCACGACCGAAAAATTTTTAATGAAACATTACAAAGCCATTATAATTTTTTCACGAAAAAGTTAAATAAAACTTTTTGACAGTTTTTTTGGCTTCTATTGCATCAAGTAATTTGATATATATAATAACAATTTTAATTTTTTCCTTAATACGTTGACTGCCATGCATTCACTTTATTTTATTTCTATATTTATCTTCCTGACTCGCAGGAAAGCGACGGAGGCGCTAATACATAGGGTAGGCAATTACCCCGAGCTGCTTCCGGAGATGTCAAGATTTTGCTGCAGCTTGAAATTTAATAGAGATATGATTGAAATTTAGAACTGTTTGCCAAGACCACCAAGCAGGGGAAAGTGCCGTAAAGTGTCGTAAAGTGTCTTTCCGAAGGACACAACGGAATTACGCAAGTGAGTTTTGAACCAAGACTATGTTGATCATAAGCACGGCGCTTAAACCACTCGACCACGCTGACGACCTTGTATATATGTAAATGTAACTAAAAGTACTTAAGTGTATACCTACATGGCAGTTTCACAATATGTCATGTATACATTTTTCTGCAATAATGATATCTTCATTGCAAGTGTTGTATATAGCAATCTATACGCATCCTATTGAGTTTTTAATGAATTTAAATAGTGCTGCATGCTGTAAAAAAATTTGAGTGTACAATTTGGCATACACCCGTTATATTTTGCACATTTTAATTGATGCTAAAAAAGGTCTAAATATTTCTCTTTTCTGTCAATTTATGAGGAGGTAATAATAAAGTTTTACATTGAAATTTTTATTAGTTGTACGTATATTGTCGACAAATTCTGCAGACAACTGATATTTAATGTGCACAAATTCTGCATTTTGATATCAATCAAAAACTAACTGACATTATCACTAGTTTTAACTTATGCCGTTAGAAATAGTGATAATGTTGGTTAGCTTTAATTAATATCATAATGCAAAATTTTTCGACACTAAATATCAGTTGTATGCAGAATTTGTCGATAAACTCTGGACCATAGAGGAATGAAATTGCCAGAGCATGCTATAAAGATTGTGGAAAGGGTGCTGGAGAGACAAATAAGGGCATTGATTTAATTCGGACAAAATGCAATTTAAATTTATGCTAGAAAGAGGGACCATAGATGCTCTGTATATACTGAGAAGAAGGTAAGAGGAATACCGAAATATGGACAAAAAGCTGTACATGTGTTTTTTGAATATGTAAAAAACTTTTTATAAAGTGCCTAGAAAAGTGAACAAATGGTCAATGTAACAAAGAGTTTACCGTAGATGTTGGTGAAAGAAGCGACAAGCTTATATATGGGGTAGCCACAATAAGAGTTTGGATTGGATTGGGATTATCAGAGAAATTTTTTGTAAAAGTTAGTGTGACCAGAGATCAGCGTTGTCACCCTTATTATTTGCCATTGTGGTTGATGTGGTAACAAAGTATGCAAAAGAGGGTTTTATGGATGAAACTTTGTATGCAAATGATTTAGTCTTAACAAGTGAAACGATAGAGGACTTAAAGAAAACCTCTTGAAATGGAAGATGGCATTTGAAAGAAAAGAAATGAAGATTAACATCAAAAAGACAAAAGTGATGGTATATGGATCAGAAGAAGAAGCACCAAAGAGTAGGATGGACCCATTTGGCGTATGTATAACTTTTTTCTAGGAAAAAAATTTTTTTTAAAAGTTAACCTTTAAAATATGACATTTTATATTAATAATAAAACATATAAAGCATATTAAATAATAAAACCACAGCCTCAAAAATTCAACGAATCGCTAATAAATTTATACAAATGACATTTGGATTACATCACAGAGCTAACGTTACTGACATCTTGCGAAACAACAACATAATGACAATTGATCAAATAACCGAATTAGAAATAACTTGTTTTATGTATAAATATATAAAAGGCATGTTACCACCATGTTTTGATCATTTTTTTCAAAATAACCTGGTAAGCGACAATTTCACTAAATGTACAAGAAGCCAGTCCAAATTCTATCCTTCATTTTGTAGATTAAATATAACTAAACAATTTTTAAGATACAGAGGTCCTCTTGCTTGGAATAAAGTCCCATCAAGCATAAAACAGATAAAATCATATAGTAAATTTCGAACAGAATTTCAAAAGCACCTTATAGCAACGTAATTTTTAATGGTACAAATTTTAAAACATCTGCTGCTGGTTTTTATTATTACAGGTAACTACACCTAATTGGACAAAGAAATTGAAGGTGATAAAAGCCCGATGCGACTTCAAAGGCAACATCCAGATCATTACGGCCCGTCCAGTTCGATGAAAATTCACATAATTTAATTCTTTTGCACCTATTCTTGTTTGCTATTTGTATGTTTTACGTATATAAATTTTTTGTCCAGCCATATGCTTTTGAAATGGTCCTTTTGACCCGTGGCAGGATTTCTTTTGGTGGGTTTCTTTGCCTGCCTGACCCTTTTTGGTCCAGACCCTTTTGGTCTCTGAGTTTGTTGTTTCTCCCACCCATGATTATACAACATTCTCTGAATATGGCTCGGATGTGTGTATTAATTATCTTCTTTTCGCTTTCCTTTTCTTATTAACATCACATCGCTTTGTTCAAAGGTACGGCGACCATGCACAATTGACGTTGTGCATGTAATAACGTACTTCGTTTAGTCGCTGCTTCCTTATTCACAATCTTTATTTCTATATGCACTTTGATTAATTTCAAGTTGATTGTGAGTAAAAATGAAAATAAATAAATAAGTTTTCATTAATTAAATAGCAACTAAAATTCTCAATTGGATACTCAAGTGTAAAGTGATAAGGGCTTGTAGTTTTTAGCTTTTAAAGCAAAATAAAAAAGATTTTAAATATATCATGGAGACCTAATTATGGAGACCTAATATTATGGTGACCTAATGCAGAGACTCTATATTATCAAATATATAGATATATAATATAGAGTCTTTGTAATAGTTCTCCATAATATTAGGTCTCCATAATTAGGTCTCCATAATTAGGTCTCCATGATATACATAGTCTCCATAAGTAGGTTTCTGTAATATAGTTTCCATAATATTATATATATAAGTCTCCAAAATTAGGTCTCCATAATGTAGTCTCAATAATAGATATTAGGTCTCCATGATATGGTCTCCATAATATAGTCCCATAATATTGGATCTCCATATAAGATCTCCGATAGCTCTATATACCTATCTATATGGATTATGGAGACTATATTATACGTATATATATAAACCTAATTATGGAGACTATAGATTATGGAGACCTAATTATGAAGACCTAATATTATGGAGACCTAATACAGGGACCCCATATTACGTATATATGTATATAGACCCTATCGGGTGACACTATATAAAGATATATATATATAAAAGTTTTGACAAAACGAAATTGATCGCAAAAAAAACGAATTTGATTGCAAAAAGAACGAATTTGATTGCAAAAACAACGAATTAGATCAAAAAACCCTATTTAGTTCTATTTTTATTTTCTACAGCTCATGAGGCGTGACTGTTACAATCTAACTTACACATTTTAACAGCTTATAATTTTAAGCTTTAGCAGAGATTTAAAAAAATTGTTCAAATGAGACGTTTAGCGTTGCATATCTTACTGTCATACTTCATTTGCAATATAATCTTAACTGCATAAATCTATAGTTAATTTTCTTTTTCAGTAGTTTTAAATTTTAGTATGTTATAATCTTTTTCATATTAATAGTGATTGCATACTCTGTAAATCCCCATTTAATTTAATTTATTTGCAAGTTGTTTTAGATACGTAGTTGTTCGTTTGCCGTTTTAATTCTAAGCGCATTTGTGCCTTTCTTTCTCTTTCTCTTTTATCTCTTTTATCTCGAATGCTCGTATAGTGCTTTGAAATTTTCTAGTTAATTCGACGTTACGTAGTTGTTCGCGGGCGCGTCTCTAATTGGCTGTTGTAAACTGTGACCTTAATTTAATTGCTATTTGGGGAAATTCATGTTGTTCCAAAATATTTGCAAATAATCTGGCTTCACGTGACGTATTTTTATATAAGCGTGCGTTTTGTTTTCATTTCATCCCACGTGAGATCCCAGTTGGTGATTTGAGTTGCTGCATTGCAGTTGAGTTGTTTGTGTGTTTGTGGCTGTGGGACCACAGTTAATTTTATAGAGAGATAATTTGTTAAGTTTGTGTAGTGGATGAAATATTAAGATTATTATTAGCCATCGGGACGCTAATTCAGTCTTTAGCTTTCAAGCACAAAGTTGTTGAAGTGATTGTTCGCAATTGTGGTGCTGGAATCGTTTTGAAGTTCGGCGAAGTTTGAGGGCCAAGTTTTTTGTGAATCTATCAAGTTTGGAGAATTTTGTAAATATATTCTTCATAGCTAGAGACATTGGTTTCTGTCTGTCTGGGAGAAAAGTTTTCTAAGGGCAAAAGTCTTCACTCGAACTTAGCCGGAGCTAACTGTATTAAAAAGAAATTCAGTCTCGCGGCAAAATATTTCTTGAGCCGGTATAGATAAAAAAATAGAAACAGTTTACTTCAACGCTGGTATTCGGGTTACCAAGTTCAACTGGTCCTTTTGGATTCTCGAGTAAAGTTTGTGACAAAATTCATAAAAAATGTGTGTTTCAAAACGGCAGTTTAAAAAGGTAAAATAGTACCCTCTTTTAATCTGTAAAAAAGCAAAAAGGTAACAACAAAAAATTAAAATTTTTTTCGCAACAGAAAAATATCGTGCAAGAAAGTTTTTGTAATTAAGAGTAATTGCAATTAAATTTATATAGTCGTAGCTACCATTAATTTCGATTGAAAAATAAAATTAAAAACAACATTTTTTGGCACAAAAGTCTTTATTTGAAATTTAATTGGGTTAAACATCAAATGAAGACTTTTTTTCACCTGACGTTGATTTTGAGTAATTGAACCTTCTTATACTTCGATCAGTGCGGTTGATAACTTTGTTTGTAATTTGGCATTACTGTTCAAAATAAGATAAGATAAGGACTAAAATCCACAATAAGGATAGCAAAGTTTTTTAAGACACTGCCCTTCAAGATAAGAACGAATCTTGGAAATAAAGACGCTATGGTAGCCTTGAATGTATTATAAAAAATATAAAATAACGTCTAAATCAGGCCTGCACAACTCAAAAATTGCTCGGGCCACATTGACTACAGAAAATTTGCCGAGGGCCGCATGAATATTATCTCTGCATTAAATTACTAGTTATAACGCAATTAGGCATACCAAAAATTTATTAGAAACTTATGCACACTTTAATCACAGACACTAATGCGAAACATTACACCGCTTTCCGGCAACAAGTTCGTCATAATCTGGATGCATATGAGAAGTGGATATTTTTAGGATGTCCTGCAGACTTTCATTAGACAAAGAAGAGCGCTGCTTATTCTTGTTCATGTTCATAAGCGAAAAAGTTTGCTCACATATATAAGTGCTGCCGAAAATACTCAGCGTTTTCTTTGCAAGTCCGATAAGATTTTTACATCTATCACTATTCAGACTTCTGTAGAAGTTCAGCAGGCTGCTTTCTCTGTGTTTAATCTTGTACACTGACGAGGTTTGTAAGTCGATTACCTCCATCTGCAGTTGTATGGGCACTTCTTCTGGATTCATAGAAAATGGGTCTTCAACCAGTTTAAATAGGAGGTTATCTTCCTGAGAGAAAGTGAGTCGTCGGTCAAACTCTTGAAACAGTATTTCAATTTGCTGTGCGTATTTTTCTCCTTGCTCAACATATTGGGATTGGGGAATATATTGTGCACATGTAGGGAAGTGACTCATTTCACCTTTTAGGAGCTGACTTTTGAAAAGATGTAGTTTCATTTTGAAAGCTTTCACTGCTCCTACCAACTGAAATATTATTAATTCTTTTCCCTGAAGCTGCATGTTGAGATCGTTCAGATGAGCAGTAATATCACAAAGGAAGAATAAATCGTGATTCCAGGGTTCACTTTCAAGCTCTTCGAATTTTTTTGAATCATTTTTAAGGAACTGTGAAATTTCTTCTTTCAAAGCAACAAAACGTTGTAGCACTCTTCCTCGGCTCAACCATCTTACTTCTGTATGGTATACTAGGTCTTCATATTTGGCATCCACCTCTTCCAGAAATGCTCGAAAGGTTCTATGTTTCAGAGCGCGAGCGCGAAGGTAGTTTACAATTGAAACTACCACAGACATTACGTGTTCAAATTTTAAAACCTTACCACACAAGGCCTGCTGGTGTATAATGCAGTGGTGTGTGATTATGCGCCTTCCAATGAATTCCTGAATGAGAGAAACTGCTCCAGTATGTTTTCCACACATAGCTGGAGCACCGTCGGTACAAATGGCCACTAAGTTAGTAAAGCTGTATGCCAACTTGTTGTTTACACAGTTAATTAATTCAGTACAGATGTCTTTCCCGGTAGTACGGCCCTTCATTGATTGCATGCCAGCAAGTTCTTCAGTAATATTAAAGTTCTTGTCAACGCCTCGAATATATATGAGAAGCTGAGCTGTATCGCGACAATCTGTACTTTCATCCATAGCCAATGAATAAAAGCAAAATTCTTTTACTTTCTGCTTTAACTGATTCATTAAGTTGGCAGCTATGTCACTTACCCTCCTTTGTACGGTCATGCGTGAGAGACTGATGTTTTGAAACATTCGCAGCTTTTCTGGACAAAGCTCAGATACAGCAAGCAACATACACTTTTTCACAAACTCCCCTTCTGTAAAACACTTACCAGAAACAGCAATTTCCCTTGAAATCTTGAAGCTTAAATCCGTACCTTTTGCACTTTCGCTGCCGAGTACTTTGAAAAATTGCTGTTCCTTGCCAAGACTTTTCATGAGGCTTGCTGCTTTAAGGCTCTTTTCATTTTGATCTAATTTAGCAATAGCAGGATGCTGTGTTTCCAAATGTCGTCTCAAATTATATTCTTTGGGAACTGATATCCTTTCTCGGCACACCAGGCAGATTATTTTGTCTTTATAGGTTACAAACAAGTACTTGTTCGTCCACTCAGAGTTAAACGCTCTGTGCTCGCTGTCTATTTTCCTTTTCTTTCCTTCAGACATGGTTAAGTACGGTACTAAAAAACAAAATTTAACTGCAGGCTACAACTAAAAACACAACACAGGCTACTACCAAGCAATAAACAACACTAAAGCTATAACTGTAAAAAGAAGCAAATGCGCATGTTGAACTTCTGTATGATTAGCTCTCTTTAGTTTGTACACGTATCTGATAGTTCTTTCTTTGCCTGCGCAATCGCCTAGTAAAAAATTCCAAAATTTTCTGTTCTTAATGCTCTTTTCTGAATCATCGAGGTTAAGATCGTTAGCTATAAACCTACAACAAATTCTAACAAACGTAGGATTATGCGCTATAGCACCAATAACTGTTAAGTAACAATTGAAGGAAAAAATTTATTCAAAGTGCTTTCTATTACACACAGCACACGGAATACAGAGGGCAGACATACTTCGTTTGTTGATCGACTTTGAAATGCTTTCGCGGGTCGCACAAAATGCATTCGCGGGCCGTATGTTGTGCAGGCCTGGTCTAAATAGTGCACACATATATGCAACAATTGATTTTAAGTTTGTTTTATTTTAAAATTTGATTTAAACAGTTGCAAAAACTTCAATTTTTTGTGTATTGTGTACAATGTAAAAATTAATTCAGATCTTTTACATGAAATTTTTTATTGAACTTTGATAATTCAGCATTTTTATCTGGTCCATATTTTATTCCTTCGAACAAAGTCTTTCAGTTCTTCCGTGCAGACTTTGAAGAAGCGCTTGCGAGCTCTGAATAACGCGAGTATGAGCAGCTTGAGTTTCAGAAATAGCTTTGTCGAATTCTGTTTGTGAAGTCATTTTTTGAGCGATTTCCTCATTCAAAGTTGCTAACCTGTTATTTTAAAAAACAAACTAATTTGTCATTAAAGAAAAAGTATTGGTACAAAATAATATAATAATATAGTAGTGTTTAAAGCAGTAGTTTTCAACCTTTTTCACTTTCGCACCTCTCAAAAAAGAAAAATATTTCAAGAGACCTCAAACAATTTTTTCAATATTTTTACTTTCAAATAAAGATTTAAAAATCAACAAAAATTTTAAACTTTATATCAAAAATAAAATTTCAACTGTTTATGGCACCCCTATCAAATAAAAACGGCACATTATGTACCGTGGTACCCCACCAGAAAACCACTGGTATAATGTGTGATGTAGGATGACAAAGCAGATCTTTAGTAAGTTCAGAAAAAATTAAACACGGCTTTAATGTCATCCACCTACTATTAATACTGAGTACATTTAAACTTTAAATTTACTAATGCAAATTGAACAAAAAAATTTATAATAAATTTCCAGCAAAGTTTTGTAAATTGAAATACTAAAATTCATTAAATAAAATAGCAATAAGCTAAAACTTAGTTAAATAATTTTATGTTTTGGTTTAAGTACAAACTGCAAGTTGTTTATGTTGGCTTCAAAAATTATGAAACAATAAAAAGTTTAAGAAATTTTTTATACAAAACAGTTTTAAAAGAATATTTAAGGAAATTTGGGTCAGAGCAGTTTAGGGAAAGGAAAAGTTAACTGTGCCACATTAAAAAGGAAATTTATTTTAAGGTTTAATGGTATCTAATGTAAATAAAATAATATCACATAAAACTAAAATATGACTATGAGCCTTAAATAGTGTCGCAGCGACACCATTATTACTCTCAGCAAAAAAATAACATTTAATTTTTTTCCCCATACGAAAGACCTTCCATTACGTGTCTAATACAAAACATTACGGGAAAAAATCTTAACAAAACTTTTAATCAATAAAAGCTACGAGTGTAGAGCAACTTTAAAATATTTCTTTTAAGCTAAAGCATTTTGCGCTAACATAGGATTTTATAGTCAAACAGTTTCAATGGGTTAATTTTAAATCCACTTTGGAAAATACTGATTTAACCCTATCTTTGATGGAAAAATGTTGCATCGACATTACAGTAATTCAAACAAGATACAGAAAAAATGGCATGCAAACATAAAACGGTGCGAAATAGAGGAAAAATAATAATAAAAATCATAAATAACCCTCACGTTTATGAAAATAGACTTTACATACGTATAATAAGATATGAACGAGTAATCTCTATTTAAACCTTTATTGACGCGATCGAATTTGAAAATAATTTTTTGTTTTTCTACTTCCCATTGTTTTTTTGTTGTAACTTTGACCTTTTTGATCACCGCTAATCTGAGATTTTCCGAAATGTGGTCCGGTTTATTGAAATGTTTGGCAACAGGTTTGTTCCTATTATGTTTGATGTCGCTCCTGTGTCAATTCATCCGTTGTCTGATTGCATTGCTGGTTTTTCCGATGTAAATTACATACAATTACATACAGAGATTACACAAAATTGCATAGATAAAATTAAATGAGTTACTGTTAAAATTTTCCGAGATTTTTAAAGAGACTCCGTTGGGACAGTTATTGTCAAATTAGTATTTATGTTAGGACAGAGATGGCACTTGGGAGATTTGCAGGGAAAGGTGCTCGTGCAGGGAAAGGAAAGGAAAATGAAGATTTCATTTGGTAAAGAGGCAGATGTAAGTAAAAGTTTGAGGTTAGGGTAGTTGACGATATGATATAAGTGGGAGAGCAAGAAAAGTTTTGTTAAGATTGGGGGTATTTGTTTAGTAAAGGTTGCAGATTTTTGGAGAATTTGTTGATAAGTCCAAGATAAGGGTGGTAAGTAAGGACTAGGGCAATACGGGCAATACGGGCGATACGGGCAATACGATCTGTTTGATATTTAAGAAGGGCTTCTCGGGGAATAGACATGGCCTTAGTTGTTTGTTTCTTGACAATTTTGGGTTTGTAACCAAGCGTAATAAACGCATTATTTAAGGTTGTCAGTTGTAAATTTAACTCTTTGGCATCAGAGCAAATCCGCTTGTAGCGTAGAACTTGGCTATATACTATGGAGGCAAAGGTGTGTGGGAGATGAAAGCTGATGGGTGTAAATAGCAGTGAGTGGGTTTTTATATAATGAAGTATGGAGTGTATTATTTTTAAGTCTTACTGTAGTGTCAAGGAAATTAACTTCCTCAGCCGAGTGGTTCATTGCAATATCAATGTTTGATCCTCAAGTTGATCCTCCGAGTTAAAATCTTTGTGAAATCGTAGTAAATGTGTCCATAACAGAAAGATGTCATTGATATATCTAGGGCAGTGTTTTTCAAAGTGAGCCACTTGGCCCCAAGGAGGAATTTGTAACCTGAAGGGAGGAATTGGGGAGGAATGTAAATGAAATATCAAATTTATTCTTGTGAATGATATATATTAAATTTATACCTGAGTCCGGAAAGGGAGGGATGCGAAAAAAACTTTGAGAGCCACTGATCTAGGGTATAGTAAGGGCTTATAATTAGCATATGGCAAAAAATTTTCTTCTAGGTTAGCCATGAAAATGTTAGCTTATTAAGAAGCTATTTTTGTTCCCATCGCAGTACCTTTTAGTTATAAAATTTTTTGGTTTCCAAAATTACAATAGTTGTGTTTTAAAATAAATTCGGTTAATTAAATGATGATGTCAGTTAATTGATTGTCTAGGTGTCGGTTCTTGAAGGCTTTTAGTCCACTGCTGTGGGTTATATTGGTGTAAAGAGAGGAAACGTCAAGGTAACAAGAATAGTATTTTGCGGAACTGTTTTAATTTTCTTGAGTTTTTTAAAAAGTCAGTGGTATCTTTGATAAAACTATTGGCAATTTGTGTCATAGAGTTTTAGTAGGGTCTCTACGAAGTGTAATAAATGTTCAGTAAGAGCGTTGTTATTAAAAAGGAAAGGTCTGCCTGGATTATTTGGATTGTGGGTTTTGGAAAGAAGATAAAATTTTCCAGTTTGTGGATCAGGAGGGATGTAGGACAAGAGTTGGGATTTATAGGGATTGGGAAAGAACTTAATTAGTTTAGTTAGCTCTAATTTAAATTTCTTTTTTGGGTCCAAGAAAAGTGATTGGTAGTTTTGTTTGTTGTTGGGTTGATTTTTTCCTTCCTTAATATAATCTGATCTGTTTAAAATTACGGTGGCTATGCCTTTATCAGCTGCTTTGATTACAATATTTTTGTTTCTTTTTTAGCTTTGTATAAATACTCTTTCTTTATGATTAATGCTGTAATATGTTTTTTTAATTAATTTTATGATTTCTGCATGAGACTGTTTTCTGGAGCATTCGATATTAAGATCCAGGGTTTGATGACGACCATTTGGTGTGGTTCAGACACCGTTGTTAAATTTTAGACGTGGTTGATTTTTGTTTAGGGTATCTGCAGAGTTGGCTGGAGTGTTGGAAGAATTTTGTTTTGATTGCTTATTATTTTTGTTAGATTGCACCTGACGAAGTGAGAAATAGCTCACAAAAGCTGGTGCCACTAATGAAAACCCAGTCAACTTCAGTGCACAATTTTTTTGTTCTTTTCTGATTAATTTCAATAGTTGACACGTTTTGATTAATTTCAATAGTTGACATGCTTTTCATCCAGTTGGGGAAGCAAATATGGCATTTGATTTTTAAAAAATGCTTCTTTGCTAAAGAACAATTATTTCGCTATCTAAACAAAATAATCACTGATGCTGTTCTCAAAAAGTTTGAATTACAATACTTTAATTCGAGCAAGGTATTTTTTGACGTTTTTTGATTACGTCAAAACATTTCCTGCTACAACTCGTAGAATAAAACTTTGCTTTCTTGCTGGGTTTTTATGTTGCAACTATTGCAAGCAAAACTTTCCGTAAATTTAATTTCATTTAATTGTAGTGATTTGAGCTTTTCCGTTGACAAAATGTAACCTCGGCAACCATAAAAAAGTTTAATGTTTGCTTGTAACTATCTAATTCATAATCTGGTGCTACTCTAACGTGCGATCTCACGCGATAAATAACCTCACGTTTGTTAAATGAGATTTAAGATTAAAATAGGTTATTACAGAAGCAAGTTCAATAATCAGTTCAGTGCATTGCTTAAAAAAATGTTTTTTTCTTTAAAAAAAAGGAAAACAACCTTTAACATAAATGCTGACAAGAAATTGGACCAAATTTTGAATAGTTTAAATAAAATAGAAGAAAAGATCTTTAAAAAAGAGTCAAAAATTGATAAAGTCAAAGATTGGATTTACTTGAAGCTATATTTGTAAGCAGATGCAAAGAAATTAATGATACTTTGAATTCCAAAGCTGATAAAGTAATTCGTAAGCAGATGCAAAGAAACTGATGATACTTTGAATTCCAAAGCTGATAAAGTAATGTTTAGTCAGTTTAATGATAAAATTAAGCTTCTCAAAAATTTTAAATCTTTATTTTATCTCTATATTTATCCTCCTGACTCGCAGGAAAGCGACGGAGACGCTGATACATAGGGTAGGCAATTACCCCGAGCTGCTTCCGGAGATGCCAAGATATTGCTGTCCGCTTGTATTTTAATAAAGATATAACTGTAATTTAGAACTGCTTGCCAGGACCACCAAGCAGGGGAATGTGCCGTAAAGTGCCCAAGGACACAACAGAATGGCGCAAGTGGGTTTTGAACCAAGACCGTGTGGGTCATGAGCCCGGCGCTTTAACCGCTCGACTACGCTGCCGAATAAGACAATCTATGAGAAGACCACTTTAATGAAAGAGTCTTACGACAAACGATTAAATGTCTTGATTCATCATGGTGTCCAAGGAGACGCTGATAACGCTTGGGAAAACACAGAAACCACAATTGAAAAATTTTAAATTAAAAAAATGGTGAAAAAATAGCAGATTCAGCGAAAATAAAGTTTTCAGATATTTACTGATTTTCTTAACATTTCATTAAAAAGAACGGAAGATAAGGGCACGGACCAATTATTGTTAAGTTACAAAAACGCTTGATAAAAATTTGATTTTCAAATCTGCGAAAAACCTTAAAGAATATAATTCCAAGCGTAAAAATAATGAAAGTTTTAATTTTAATGCTTATACTGTATAACTGATCATCTTCCTGAAAAGTTTCAAAGACAACGTAGGCTTTTATTACCACTTTATAAAGAAGCAAAGAAGAACAAACAAAAGACTGTTTGGAAAGCTTTAGACCAATGTTTCTCATCCTGTGTGCCGTGAGAAGTTTCCAGGTGTCCCGCGAAAGTTTTTGAAAAATAATTGTCTAGGCATGTCCAATTCTGCGGTTATTGAACATGTGATCAACCAAACGAAGTCAGATCCTGAGCGAAGATAGTTTTTTTTTCATAAAAAAACCTGATTTTGGGAAGGACATTAAGAAGGGAGGGCGTGAATTTACGTGAAGACCTTTTTTCTTTTTTTTTTTTAGAGGTCACTTTATTTTGGGGGCGAAAAATCAACAATTATAGTTCAAGTGCGCCGCGAATTTTGTAACAAACCAAATAAGTGCCGCAGCCAGAACAACGGTTTTTTAGAAAATACCTCATTTTGGGGACGAAAACTGGAAATCAGAGCCCGATTCGGGTTGAAGACCTTTTTTTTTTTTTATAGAGGACACCTGATTTTGGAAATAGAAATTAAGAAATATGGTCTAAACGCGCCATGAATTTCGAAAAAGTGCAAAAATGTGCCACAAACGGAAAAAGGTTGAAAAACATTGCTTTGGACGGTAATTACACTTTGTTTAATAATAACAAAAAAAGTTGGCTTTACATCATAAAAGATGGTAAAATTATTCTATTTGCTATTTTACGTGATAATGCGCGCATTGTGTTTTCTTATATTTTTCTTAACAGCAAAAATGATCTTAATCAATAAATTGATTCGTGGTAAATCAATCAATGACATTTAATTGCTTAGATGATACAAAGATGCAAGTTCAAACCTCATCCTTATTGTTCAATAGTTTTTTTATCTAAACGTCAGAAACAAACTATTTACTTTTTCATAAAAATTCATAAAATAGCTTGCTTCATATTGTTTAATCTATTGCCGAATTAATTTTCTCATAACGACCTAATTATTTTGTTATGTCCAAAAGAAATCCCTTATCTGCTTTATATGTATACATGTTAATAAATATATGTATAATCTTCTTTTTGGTTGTTTTGAAATTGACAAATAGTGTAATGTTTAAAAGTCTACTATTACTTTGAATCCTAATAACCTGTTTTGTGACTTGTTTATCTATGTTTTGTTCTCAATCGCAAATTTGACTCACAGAAACAAAACAGTCACGGCACTCACGGCTGAGAACAAAGAATTGAACTTGCTTCTTTTGTCGAATGAACCAGCCACCCTGCAAATTGGTGATCACTTTTTTGAAATGATGAATGACAATCTTCTTAATTTCTTTAGTAGTAATATAAAAGTTTGTAAATATTTTAATCCAACTTCGAAACTTCCTTTTATATATCCAAATCAATCCCTGGTATTAACGCATATAAATAGTTGTTCTTTAAATAAAAATTATGATAAGCTTCATAAGTTCTTGTCTGAATTAAACTTTTCATCTGCCTTAATTTGTTTAACAAAAGCTCAAATTAAACTGCATCCATCAACTAATATTTCTCTTCCTAATTATACTCTTTTTTTGTTGATATGACATCCACCGCCGGCGGAGTGGCAATTTATGTTTCAAATAAGTTTTAAGTTAAAAAATGTTGCCGATAATATAAGCTGTCAAAATCTGAATCTTTATGGTTACATTTATATGATAACAATTTTAAGACTAAATTTACTATTGGCATTGTATATCGTCACCCTGACTAATCAATGATGAATAATTTAATTGAAGGTTTTTCGAATTGTTTGTAAAACCTCTCTAATAAAAATAATATGTACTACATACTAGGAGATTTTAATATTAATATAATCAAAAATTGCCGTTTAACTATTACTAACTTATACACTAACTCAATTTTAAGGCATGGTGCTATTCCTTTAATTACTAAACCCACCAGATTAACTTGCAATTTATTGTGAATAATCGATCATATCGTCACAAATGATATAAAGTACGAATTACAACCTTTTGTAATCAAATCTGACCTAACTGATCACTATCCAATTTTTGTGTTGTTAGCAAGCACTTGAATTAACATAAATTTTCCTAAATCGTTTTACCGAGATAAATCGAAGTTTTCTTCAAAAACTTTTTGCAATGATCTACAAAGAAAATTGCACGATTTTTTTAGTGAACAATCGATCCTAAATAATGAGAATTTTTACAATTTGTTTAACCATTTTGTTCGCATAATGCAGTGTTCTATCGATACCCATGCACATTTGAGGCCATTTTTGAGAGTAAAAAGGAAATAGAAATCAAAAATCATGGATTACTAGAAGTCTTTTGATTTCAATTGAAAAAATTGAAAATTTCTTTTCTTTTAAGTAAAATATCTTTTCAAAAAAAAAAAATACTAATAAATTGACCAAACTCAAAACCTTATTCAAAAAACTCCATTTTATTTCTAAGATAGAAGAATGTAAAAAAGAAGCACGTAAAATTTGAAATATCATTAACTCTGTTCTTCCGAAAGATTTGAGGGATCCAATTCTTTTGTCTAACCATCACTGCTCGATCTCAGATAACCAAGCTACTGCTGATCAATTAAACAATTTCTTTGGTTTAAATTTAGCGAATGACTTTACAAATTCCTCTTCTCGCATTTTTTCTACCTTTCTTGGTGAGGGGGTATCTTCTTCACTTAATCTTAATATACCTTCTTATACTAAAATTACTAATGTTTTATATTCTATGTAAAACAAATAAAGCAATTGGTCACCACAACATTTTAGCGTATTTTCTTCAAATTAGTTTTCAGTTATTACTCCCTATCTTCATGTATTTATTGAGAATAGCTTTAGTAACGGCTTTTTTTCTGATAATGCACTATAGCAAGAGTAGTTCTAATCTTTAAAAAAGGAGAACGCAATAAATTTACAATCTACTGCATAATATCTATTCTTGCATGCTTTTCCAAAGTTTTTGAACAACTAATTTATAAACGTGTAATAAATTTTTTTAATGAACAATAAGGTATCTTTAATAATCAATTTGGTTTTCAGAGCAATATTTCAACTAATCATGCCTTAATAGACATTATCAATAACTCTTACAATAATATCAATTCCAACTTATTTATGTACTTAATTTTTCTCAATCTTACTAAATCATTCGATTTTATCTATTATTGTCAACGTCGACGTTTGGAAGGGCATCTACTCCATGCTAGATACCAACAGGACTGGAGCCGACGATTTAATCTTTTACTACCCCAAATGGCTGTACTGCCCGGATCAGATGCTAGCAGTTTTGGTGTTGAGCCAGCATCGAGTTTCTTCATTCAAAACCATCAGACCTCGTGCTCCATGTCGTGCCCGATGTATGGGGCACGTTATTAGGACGTGGTCTGCGGTTTTTTAAGAGGCACCGCACTTGGTAAAGGAGCGAAACCCCATTTGTGCAGGAAAAAATGAAATCGCCCAACGCCAGCTTGCAGGCGATTGAGCTTTTCTCAAGCTGTTCAGGGCAAGCTCATTGCAACGGGCCTGGAACTGGTCCTGGGTATAAAAATACGGAGCCTGGATGTATTCTCGTAGTACTCCGCGTTCCATTTATGATTCGTCCGCTGAGAAGCGCGAATGCCAAGTCCAAGGTTGTTCAATAGATTCCGCGCAGATGGCACAAACGGGTGCAAGATCTTCAACTCTCCTGGCGAGCATCTGAGGACCCACTTAAAAGACCATACAGGATACGATCAGGGATCCACGGTAAGCCAAGGAGAGTGTCGTTCCTAGTCAGCGAAGCTCAGCTGGCTGGATACCTGAAGGTATGGGTAAAGGGTCCATTGGAGTGGGACGCAGGCATCCAGTGACTATGTGCAAGGTGTCATTCAGGACATTGTCTATGAGGCGAATGTGAGCTTTGTGACACCAGACTGATGCGCAGTATTCAGCTGTTGAGTAGTCCAAAAATAGGGCAGTGTTTTAGCACCAGTACCCCATTCTGAGCTTATAAGTTGTCTCAGCAATGTGACGCGCGAAGATAGTTTTTTTGCGCAATGCCACTAAATGGTGACGAAACGTGAGTGATCTGTCCAGTTTTACCCCAAGATAAGTAAAGGTTGGATAAAACGGTAAAAGTCTATTGCTGTTGTAGACTTTTAGCTCATGTTAGCCTCTCGGTTATTTAAATAAATGGCTATCGTTACCGTCTTAGTGTGATGAGCTTCAACCTTCAAGTCTGGAGATACGCTAAAGGTGTAGTCACATCTTGGCTTAAAATCCCCTCCAAGTCCTTCCAGTTTTTAGAAGAGTGCTAGATTGTTTGCATAAGCAAACTTTCTGGAAATTGTGGAAGGAAGATTGTACGTATAGATGTTGAAAAGGAAGGGAGCCAAGACCGATCCCTGAGGAACGCCGTTTTTTAGACGTTTGCTTGTTGTCACCGGTAATAAGGGTGAAGCTTTAGTTGCTACAAGCTCCATGATCATTCTGACCATGTGCTTATCCGGCAGAAGCCTCAGCAGTTTGCAGATAAGTCAACAGTCTCAGATAGTGTCATATGCCACTGTCAGATTGACGAATACGACACCAGCTTTCTTCTTAGCTTTGAAAAAATTCTCGATGTTTGAGTCAACAGAACAACGTGATCTACAATTAAATTTCTGCGTCAAAACCCAGCCTGCTCTTTAGAGAGCAGTGGATTAATAATTGGTTCGACGCGAACAAAGATAAACCTCTCGAGGATCTTGTAGGAGACACAGAGCAGAAATATTGTTTGGTAACTCTTTGCGTCCCCCACGGGCTTCATCGGCTTTGGGATTGCGACTACAAGCGCTATTCTCCAGATCTTGGGAATTTTGAATTGGCGGAAGCATGAAGAAAGGAAGTCACGTAGCCAGGACTTTAAAGCAACTCCAGCATGGAGTATAAGCTTTATTCAGATGGAATCAAGGCCCGGAATTTTACTTGGTTTTAAGTGTTGAAGTGCAGCAGTAAATACTCTCTGTGAGAAGGTGTCAGGGATGCTCTATAGGTCTGATGTTGTGGCCCTGTAAAGGTCAGAGACTTTTAAAAAAAACTAGTCAAGATAACTCCAGACAACACCCTCGTTTCTTTCATTTGTAATCAGTTGAGATGCAATAGCATCAGCCGAAACAAGACAATGACAAGGAGAGTGTGGTGACCTACGAGTAAGTCGTTCAAAAAAACTCCATGCTTTTTGACTAAAATGTGAAAACTCGATGCTCCGAACTGCTTCGGACAATTGATCCCTCCGTTTCCTGTTAAGTTTGGAAAGTAAAGCTGTGGCAGCTAAACTTAAGTTATCTCTCTGAGGAAACTAGAAAAAGTTCTATAGAGGGATTCACATTCCGCATCTCAGCACGGAATATAGTTGTTTCGATACCCGCGTGGGATACTGTTTTTGGCTGCTTTCTTGATGATGTTACAAAAGTCTTGGTAAGCCGCATCCTTATCTAGTGGATCAGGTGACAACAAAGTCTTTGCGAATTTATTCATCAAAGCAATGTAGCGACTTCATTTGGCCTGGCAGAAGTTCCATCGCTTAACAGGATTGCTTGGTACTGACAAAGCAAATCTTGGTCGTGTGATAAGCGAATGTTGATGTTGTGACTTGGGAAACTTTTCAAGAACATGTTTATCCAATAAGCGACTATTAGGACCTACGCTCGCGAAAGCTAGATTTGGATTGGTGCCAGTGTTCCAGCAGCCGGAGCAAAAGCTGGCGGCATACTTGGCATTGTATAGGAGGGGAAGACTATTAATACTTGCCCAGCCAGCCAAGCACTCACCGTCCGGGTTGTTATTATTGTAGCCCCAATCAACGTGCTGTTGAAATCGCTGGCATAAAAACAGGAGTGAGGAAACACTGGGAGATATAGGGATCGCAATTGCGTTGGTGGAAGTTTGTAGACGTTAATTATCATATAACCATCAACCTTCACGCACAACCACTCAATCTCCGATGTCGGTGCAGATTGATCCAAAAGCGTATACTATCTTAGTCGTTTGTGGACAAACATGGCAAGGCCATGCTTCCTGCATAAAGAAGACCCAACTAGTTGGTAGCTTGGAAGTACTAGCTTCTCTGCAAAATTACATTGGGTCTCCTGTAGTAAGATGCGAGTACCTCAAACTGTAGAGAAGATAATAAAGAACATTTATCTTGCTTGCAGTGAAGCCTACGATATTCAGCTGGAAAATTGTGGGTCTTCGGAACGTGTTGGCAATGTGCCCTGAAAAGGGCGTTTTTTCCAAACATTGCCCCGTCCTGAGAAGGATATTTGCCAATTGGCAGGTCCTCGCTAAACAACAAGATGAATCAAAATGAATATAATGCCAAGGACGCTGCCAGTTTTTATTCCAGCCGCTGGAACACTGGCACCAATCCGGATCTAGCTTTCGCTAGCGTAGGTCCAAACAGTCGTTTTCCGGATTGACGTGTCCTTGACAAGTTCCCCAGGTCACAACATCGACCTTCGGTTATTAAACCACCAAGGTTTGCTATGGCAGTGCCAAGCATGCCTGTTAAGCGATGGAACTTCCGCCAGGCCAAATGGAGTCACTACATTGCTTTGACGAATAAATTCCAAAGACTTTGTTGCCGCCTGATTCACTTGATGTGGAGCTTACCACGACTTCTGTAACACCATTAAGAAAGCAGCCAAAAAGACTATCCCACGCGGGTATCGAAATAACTATATTCCGTGTTGGGATGCAGAGTATGAATCCCTCTATAAAACCTTTCTGCAGTCTCCTCAGGGAGGCGACTCAAGTTTGGCTGCTACAGCTCTGCTTGCCAAGCTTGACAGAAAGCGGAGGGATCGATGGTCCGAGGCAGTTCGGAGCATTGACTTCTCACACTCTAGTCGAAAAGCGTGGAGTATTTTGAACAACCTTACTGGTAGGTCACGACACTCTCCTCGTCACTGTCCCGTTTCAGCCAATGCTATTGCATCTCAGCTGATTAGAAATGGGAAATACGAGGCTGTTGACCGCAAGTCATCTCGACTTGTCTCTCAAGAAGCGTCTGACCTTTGGAGGGCCACAACACCAGACGCAGTAAATATCTCTGACAATTTTTTACAGAGAGAATTTGCTGCTGGCCTCCAACATTTAAAACCAGGTAAAGCTCCGGGACCTGATTCCATCTGCTCAGAGCTTATACTCCATGCCGGAGCTGCTTTGAAGTCCTGGTTACGTGACTTCCTTTCTTCCTGTTTGCGCCGACTCAAAATTCCCAAGATCAGGAGAAGAGCGCTTGTGGTCGCGATCCCAAAACCAGCAAATCCCGTGGGGAACCCAAAGACGTATCGACCGATACCTCTGCTCTGTGTCCCCTACAAGATCCTCGAAAGGCTTATCTACGCTCGCGTTGAACCATTAATCGATCCACTGCTCTCTAAAGAGCAGGCTGGGTTCCGACGCGGGAAGTGAACCGTATATCAAGTTGTTCTGCTAACCCAGAACATCGAGGATTCTTTTGAGGCTAAAAAGAAGGCCGGTGCCGTATTTGTCAATCTGACAGCTGCTTATGACACTGTCTGGCACTGTGACCTTACCTGCAAGCTGCTGAGATTACTTCCGGATAAGCACATGGTCAGAATGATTATGGAGCTTGTCCGAAATCAAAGTTTCACCCTTACTACTGGTGACAACAAGCAAAGCAGGCTACGCCGTCTTAAAAACGGCGTTCCTCAGGGATCGGTCTTGGCTCACCTCCTATTTAACATCTATACATAGGATCTTCCTTCCATGATTTCTAGAAAGTTTGCTTATGCTGATAATTTAGCATTGTTGCACTCTTCTGGAAACTGGAAGGACTTGCAGGGAACTTTAAGCCAAGACATGTCTACACTTTCAGCGTATCTCCAGACTTGGAGGTTAAAACTCAGTCACACTAAGACGGTGACGGCAGCCTTTAACTTAAACAACCGAGAGGCCGAACGTGAGCTAAAGGTCTACATCTACAACAACGGTAGACTTTTACCGTTCTGTCCAACCCCTACTTTATCTTGGGGTAAAACTGGACAGATCGCTCACGTTTCGTCACCATTTAGTGGCATTGCGTAAAAAACTATCCTCGCGCGTTATACCGCTGAGGCGACTCGTGGGCTCGGGATGGGGTGCTGGTGCTAAAACACTACGCATAGCAGCCTTATCTATAGTCTACTCAACAGCTGAGTACTTGTGCCAGTCTGGTGTCGCGGTGCTCACACTCGCCTCATCGATAGTGTCTTGAACGACGCCTTGCGCATAAGTTACTGGATGCCTGCGTCCCACTCCAACGGACCACCTACCTGTACTCTCAGGCATCCAGCCAGCTGAGCTTCGCCGACTGGGAGCGACACTCTCCTTGGCTCACCATAGACCTCTGGACCCCGATCATCTTGTATGGTCTCTTAAATGGGTCCTCAGATACTCGTCAAGTGAGACTAAGATCCAGACGCCCGTTTGTGCCAGGTGCGCGGAATCTTTCGGACAACCTTGCCAGATTTGGCATCTGTGCTTCTGAATGGTCAAATCACAAATGGAAAACGGAGTATTGTGAAAATGCTTCCAGGCTCCGTACTTTTGTGCCCAGGACCGGTGCCAGGCCTGTTGGGATGGGCTTACCCCAAGCAGGTTGGGTTAAGCTCAATCGCCTGCGGACTGATGTTGGGTGATTCCATTCGTCCATGCACAAATGGGGTCTCGCTCCTTTACCGAATTGCGAATGTGGCGCCTCTGAGCAAACCGCAGACCATGTTCTAACAGCGTGCCCTATACATCGGACACCACATGGAGTATGAGGTCTGACGGTTTTGGATGACGAAACTCGATGCTGGCTTAACAATATCACTGCCAGCATCTGATCCAGGCGGTACAGCATCCTGGGCTAGTAAAAGGATAAACCCTCGGCCCCAGTCCTGTTTTTGTCTGGCCTGGAGTGGATACCCTTCAAACGACGACGACGAAGATGAATAGATACCCTTCGATTTTGGCAGTTTTAGTTTCGATCTGTCATGTTTAACAGCAAAAACAGACTTACTTACGGCCCAGGTTGCGAGAAAGCACCTGCTATCTGGGTCAATCTGTCTTTGATTTCTCGTATTAGTTATCTCAAAAAAAGTCTTTATGATATTCTTGTAAACAAACTTAAACATTGTGCTATACGTGGTTCAAATTACCGATTATTTCGGTCTAACTTCTTACAATTTGTTTTTATCTATGGAGTAAGATCTAAATTACTGCAAAACAACAACGAAGTACCTCAAGGTTCGATAGTTGGCCCTCTCTTATTTCTTTTATATGTCAATGATATGCCACAGTCGGTCAAATGCGTACCAAGACTTTTTGCTGATGAAACTTGCTTGATTATATCCAACCTAACTTTGTCCAATTTAACCCGAAACATGAATGAAGAACGTGAAAAACTTTCTTTGTGGTTTGAAACAAATAGCCTCACTATCAATTCTTCTAAATCAAGTTTTTTAATCATTCCCGCTAAACTAAATAAACCGTTTCCACACACAAAAATTATTTTGAATGATACTACCATTTCACAATCAAAAAGTGTTAAATATTTAGGTTTAACTATTGATATAAACTTAAATTTTGAATCGCACATCACAACCATAGCTCATAAAATCTCTAAATCAATTGGAATTATTTCGAAAGTCAGACACTATTTACCAAAAGAAACATTAAAAATTTACTATCCTCATATTCACACGTACTTGTTATATGGACCAATAGTTTGGAAGCCTACTTTTCTTTCATACCTTAAGAACTCTTCAAACTAAAGCAATTAAATTTATTAAGCAAGCTACATTTAGTGAAAGTGCAACACCAAATTAATATCGTTTTGAAATTCTTAAACTTTTAGATCTGTACAAACTTGAAGTAGCGAAATTTGTTCATGCAAATTTTATGAAAAAACTTCCACTAAACATTTCTAATTTTTTTACCTTAACAAGCAGGATTTTGAAACAAAATACTAGATCTTTATGCCAGCAAAACAAATCACTTTATATTTCTCTCTAACACACTTCTCGTTTACAAAGATACATAAAGTACCAGTGAGTTAAGATTTGGAACAACATTCCAATCTAAGTACAAAAAACACCTTCCAATCTATTTAATAAAAAGCTTAAAGATATTTTATTGATAAATTATAACCAAAATTAATTTTAAATTGAACGCACCACTTTAAAGATAATTGATCTTGCGACAAGGGTGGCTGCTGACTAAAAAACCGAAAGGTTAATTCGCAGTCTCCCTGCGGCATCACTACAAACAATATAATATATCCTAGCTCTACAGGTTGTTGTTTATGCAATTATGTGTTATTTCGTTTTTCTTATTTTTTGATTTGTTATATTTGCGCAAATAAAATTCTATTAAATGATTGATTGATTAGAATAGTACCCATAATATAGTTTGAAATGATTTATTTACAAATAGTCATGATTGATATTGTTTTTGAAAATTTTACTCAGCTACAAACCGTAAAACCGATTCATAAAACTGTTATTGTGTACCGTCTAGTTACTGTAGGTTATTTTTTTAGTTTTATTCTTAGATTTTAATCACTCAATATAAAACTACTGATCGTCACCAAAACAGTTTGCTTTTTTAAGGTTAAATTATAATTGTTATTTATCAAATTTAGTTTATTGTTGATACAGTATATTTTTGTAGAAATTTTTTGGCCACGCCCTTGAGCATAGAAAAAAGTCCTATGCAGCCAAGCTTTACTATTACAATGAGTATAACATCTTAGCCGGAAGAGTGGTCGTGTGTTCAAGAGCGCCGTAGTGATGGCGAGCCTGAATGACCCGGCCGTGGTCCATTATCTAAGCACGTCATTTTTTGTGGTCTTAAAAAAGACACTTAATGGCACTTTTTTCTGCTTGGTGGTTTTAGCAAGCAGCTCTAAATTTCACTCATCTCTCAAAACAAAAATTAAAAAAAACATAAGAAATACCGACCGGGCAACTATATTTTGGTGTCTCCGAAGCAGTCGGGAAAATCGCATTAGGGTTTTCCTAAGTATAGCGTCTACGATGTTTTTCTGCAAGTCACAAGAATAAATAGATATAAAAATAAAAATAATTCAAACAGAGAATCATATCTTCTGTTTTTAGTATTTCGTATAACAGACGCTTTAAAAAAATTTTTGGTTTAGGAATGTATTGTAAATTTGGTTTTTCTCACCTGTTTGTAAGCAATTTGATGTCATTGTGAATTTTTGTTCGTTCCTCCTGTTTAGTTTCGATTTGTCGTTTTAATTCGTCTCTACGCGAACATAGATCTTCCATGCATTTCACCATTTCGTTGTTGTAAGATTGTAGAACTGACGCCCTATTATCTAAACCTGTACTTAATGGCTGTGACATAACCTCACCCTATATTTTTTCAATGTCTTCCTTGTTCTATTTTATATTTTGCTATTAACAAAACTTGTCTGCGTTTTGTTTCTTAGTTTCTTATAATATTTTGATAAGAACCTTATAAGTATCTTTTTGGTGTATTTTCCAGCTTTGATTGGAAACGATACATTAAATGGTAACAAAACCGTTCTTTCAAAATTGTAAAGACTTTGAAAGAATTAACAAAGAAAAACGTTACGTTTACTTGTCAAACAATCAAACTATCAAGTAACAAATTCTTTGTTCAGTATGTTAAACAGAAGCAAAGCTGAATTGTAGCAATTATAAATATGTTAAGTGTTTCTAAATTAGTAACTTTTTTAACTTGTTCGATTTTATTAATCCTTTTCACTGATCAATAAATTTCATTTAGCCGTCTACAAAATTTTTTAATAGCAAAAGGAATTATTGCATATTAATAATTAAACCTGTAAAAATCGTTTGCACAAATTTGTTCATAAAAAATGCATTTCATTTTTGGTTCTTAGCATAGCCGTACTAGACCAAAACATAGCTGCCTTGGCGTTCTGAGGTACGAAATAATACGAGCCCGAATTTCATGCAACGATCTCCCGAATCATGATTTCGTATCATTTGGTTGTTTAACGTGAAAACTTTTTTTGGTCATTTATTATTTACTTCAAAATGCGTTCATACATCTAATAATAAGTTTTTATCTAGCTTCAAAATATCCTTAAGAACCGGGCTGGCGAGCATCGCACATTCATTGTTAAAACATTTTCCAAGAGCAACGAATTGCTAATTTCAACATAAAGAGCATTCCATCTGCACTTCAAATTTAAGTGACATGATCCTCTACCTCAGTGGTTCTCAACCTTTTTCTGCCTGCGGTAAATTTTGGGACGTTTTTAAAATTCGTGGCACACTTATACCAGATTTCTTAATTTTTGTCCCTAAAAAGTAGTGTTCTCTAGAAAAAAGTTCGCGAATCAATGGACTAATATTTTTTAAAAAGCACTGTAGTGTACCGCGGCACACAGTTTGAGAAACACTGCTTTACTTACTTGTATTACGATTTTTTAAAGGTTGCCACCTTTAGAGCAAGTGGGTCGTTATTAAAAATACCACCCAGCTGCAGAAGATTCGTCAGAACTGCGGCGAATATCGATGCAGTAAATGCCTCAATTCAACAGTTTTCGAAACGTTCTGCACAAAACACGCCAAATTCCTTGGTCTTTCAAAAACTGGTTTGAATACAATTCTTCGCAAGGATTTGAAAATACATCGAAGCAAAATGATGCTGGAGCAAGAACTCAGTGAGAGGGATTATGAAAATTGCTGTTTATTGTCTATGAAAATGCAACAACATGTCCCCTGCACCACTCTTGTGATTTTTCAGTGATGGCACATTTTCATTTGTGTGAAAGCGTCAACAGGCAAAATTTTCTTATTTGTCGCAAACCAAACCACGTAAGTTTGAAGAAAGACACTTGCATACTCGTCATGTCTTCGTAGTGTGTGCGATGTTAGAATTTGGCATTTGGGTCTATTTTTTTCGAAGAAGGTAATGGGAAAATGACTTACTTTTGAACGACATTATGTGTTGCTAAACACTTTTTTGAAAGCTAAATTAAATGAATTTGAAGGTAAAATAAGGTTTGGTTTGAAAAGAATGAAGAAAGAGCGCATACTTCCAGGCGTTCAATGCAAATTTTAAAGGTGTTGTTCCTTGATCATTTGATTTCTTGACGCTATTGCTTGGTCCTCAAGGTTTCCTGACTTAAACGCGTCCGATGTTTTCTTGTGGGAATATTTAAAATCAAAGTATTCAGTCATTGCCCCTCGATTTCTTATGGAATTAAAACGAGCTATTCGTTTAAAATAGCAGCCGTTTCACACAAAGTTATCCATAAAGTTAGCGATAACTTTCATGAACGTCTGCAACAGTGTGTTGACAATGATGGAAAGCATTTTGCCAATTTGATTTTTAGAACTTTATGAAATAAAATTGCAGCATTATATGAGTACTTTTGAAGAACAAAAATTTTTTTTTAAAGTTTTTTACTGGTACAAAACTTCAAAATAGCTATTAAAACCAAGTGTTTCATTTAAAACTTTTTTGTGAAATAAGCAGCCATAAAAAGGCTGTTTTAAAAAGCTCTAGCTCTCTTCAGGAGGTTTCGCTAGAATAAACTAAAGAACAGAATGTAGTATTGGAAAATTTTAAGATTGATTCTGATTGGCTAAAAATTAAGGTTAGTAACAGTTATCACAATAATTGAAAATATTTAATAAAGTAAAACCATGTTTCGTCAATCGTCAGCGTAAAAAAATTTTTGCGAAAAAGAAACAAAATTATGCAAGATTTGTGTTAAAATTTGGAACTAAAAAGAAAATTTTTATACTTATACTAATAATTTATGTTTGTAAACAAACTCTTTCTGTCTGCATAAATTAGGTTTACGAAGAGTGATAAAAATCGATTCTAAGACAGATAAATGGAAGTCGGATCGTGCTTTAGAACGAATAAAAGATTGGTTGTCCTTGTAGTGAGATGCACATTTTGGTTGTATAACAAATGATTTCCAATCATCGAGTCACAATGAGGAATAGAATTAGCTGCCTTGGCGTTCTGGTTGTTTTAGTTCTTGACCAATTCTGTTCCGAATAGACTTCCGAATAGACCTGCTGACGGATTCTGTCCTGCAAATGCTGGGATGTTCTACCTACGTACCGTAGAGCGAATATGTTAAAGAAAATGCTCTCAGAGTAGATCCGAAAGTTTGAAAAAACCTAAGCTTAGATTCAGACTCAAATTTATTCTTTGCCACATCTACATCTGCCAGCGTGTTATCAGATATTAACCACTTTGACGACATCGGATTTTATTATAAATCATAACAAAGTGTTAAAAATTTAGTAGATCAATTTCTCTGTTTAAGAAAAAAATTTGCAACTATTTCTTGCGAGCGACGCATTGTGGATGCAGGGATGGACATACATAAAGCCGAAGAGAAACCAAATTTTTTATATGAAAAAAAGAATTGCACGAAAAAAAACAAATTAAATTTTTAATTTTGAAACAAATTTATATTAGGTTGATCTTAATTAATCAGGTCAAAAACAGCCCAACAAAATGTAATACCATTAACAGTTTATGTTTTTATAGCCATTTGCCGAAGTAAATCAGATCAATCAGGTTTTTAAATTATGGCATTACAATGCAGCTTGTTCCAGCACAATATGAACAATGTCAATGTACGCAAAAATATTGGGAATACTTTGGCAATATAAACAGCTGGGTAAGTAATAAAGTTACAATTTTTAAAATGTAAGTTGAGTAACCAACAATTGGGCCACCCACAAATAAAAAAATTAAATGAAAAGAGTATTTTTTGTAAGAAACAAACAAAGCCTTGCACTTTAAATCAGACAAAGTTTTTTCGTAAAATCCAATTAAAGAACCAAAATATAAAAGGTTGTTCTTTTAAATATGAAGTGAGCAAATAGAAGTCTAACAACTCCAATAAAAAGCAAAAAACTAATCCGTTGTTGAACCTCTCAACAAAGAATCGCATTTGTCCACCATCTTATAAATCATTCATAACACTAGAATTAAGCGCATAAATGTTTCACTATCAAATATGATTTTTATTTGAGCTATGGATTTTGTTTTATTTTTCTAAAAAAGAAAAAAATTAAAAACAAATTTGTTTATTACCAGTTTATAAGAATCAAAGGTTATGTAGTTGATTAATTGTGGGTTAATTTATCTTTTTAATAATTTTTGGCAGGTTAATATTTAAAAAATTGCCTCTTGTTGGACCTAAAAGTCTGAAATTGCCTTGTAATAGAATTAAAAATTATAAATTGTGAGTGAACGTTGCACATTAAGAGGTAGAAAAAATCATGGTCTCCGCAAATTATTTTTATTTTTAAATGTCCGTGAAGTTTTGCCGACCTGTGTTAATCTACAAAAATTTGTGTATAACCATTGAACATTAATGAACCATCTTGTACCTATTCCAATCTATTGATTGAGATATCAAGATAGTATTTTTCGGTTGATATAATAAAGATTAGTTAATTTTGTTTAATGTTGTCTCGTGAGATTATGATCTAATTTCAACGTCTACATCAAAACAGTTTATAAAAGTCTTTTTCACGAATGCTAAAGCAGGAAAGTTTTAGCTAATCAAATCAACAATTTAGTAATTTACAATTGAAATTAACAAAAATCATGACACTTATCTACAAGCATAATCACTAGGGCCAGTTTTTGTAAATAAAGTCAATTAGTTATTACAGCCTCAAAATGTCTCAAAACGTGCAGAAGTGAAAAAACTTTTGTTATAAAGGCCATATGGGAAAAGTTATAAAGTCAATAAAAAGTCAATTTTTTGGTGTATAAATACACCAAAAAATTGACTTTTTATACATTTGGAAGCAATTATTAGGATGAATCATGTAGATATTTCCCAGGCGCTGTACGTGCTACTACAAAACTGCCAGCCTACCACTGCTTCTGTGGAGAGAAGCTTCTCTTTGATGGAGAAGCTTTTGTCCAAAGACAGACATTTCAATCCGGAAAATATGCGGCATTATATGATCGTGTTCTATAACAAGAAGTATTGTCTGTGAATGTGTGGATTTATGCAACACATTTTGTATACGCATTTTTTTCGTTTTATTTTGGTTGTTCTTAAAATAAAACTCTTTAGGTCAATAAAGTCAATTTCTATAAATTGAAAGAGCAATTTTTCCAATTTTATAGGTCAATAAAAACTTACCCTAATAATCGCAAACTATTAAATTTTTTGCGAATATTTTGTTTATCTTTGGCTGCAAGTGTATATTTGTTTTACATGTTAACACAGTTTCGAGAGAGGGCGCTGTTAGGACAATTAAATCATTTTATTAAATTTTTAATCGATTGTTTTACATTTACAATCTGCAAAAGTGTAGCAAAAATTTCGGTGGAAGAATGGAATTTTTTCGTCTTTTTTTCCAAATCTTTTATGGAGTTGATTTTAAAAGTATTTTTAAAAGTTTTTAAAACAGACTGAGAAAAAATTCCCATTCAATTTACAGTTTTTTTTTAAATAATCGAAAGTTTTTTTGCTCTACCTCCACACACCAAAAATTGAAATCGGTGCTTTTGTGTAAACAAATTTTGGTTAAATTACACTAAATTTATGGTTTAAAAAACAAGTAAGTTGAGACTGAACAAATTAAAGATTTTTTTGGAAAACCGCGCTAATCAAAAAAGAAATTTAAAAGTTAATTCTAGTGTTGATTTAAAAATGCAATAATGTATACATAGTTTTTTTTATATTCAATTGGGCAGTTTTTATCTCGTTTTTAAAACTTAATTATTTTTCTATTTCATAGATTAACTTTGTACAGTTGTTGTCGACGTTGGAGCTGTTAACTTCACCAAATACCCGACTAATGTTCTGGAAATCCAAAGAAACTAAATCCAAGAAGAGGTATCGTAATGTTTGCTAAAATAATTGGAAAAGTTTGTAAGAGTTTGACTTTTCAATCGCAAAGAAAACTCAAAGTCACATAATTTAAAAGCAAACCAGTCTATTTCTTGTTTATTGTTTTCTTATTTAGTAATTGCTCTTACAAAGTTGAAATAAAATTTGTTTAGTTTAATCCGTGATGATTTATTTGGTGTTTGATATTATTTTGTTGTTTAAAGCAATTTAACTTTTATAATTTTAAAACAATTTTTTTAATCAGGATTTACCTCTGTATTTCTTTATTTTACTTTATTTTCATACGCTTTAAATGGAGTAAAAAATCGCCATTTATTTTAACTCTCTCTTATACTGTATAGTTGTTTAGCAATAATGATTTCGATCAGCAAAGCAACAGCTGGTAAACAAAGTGGCAACCCTGTTACTTTCCCTGAGTGACCGTTGAACTTGGTGATGAAAGCTAACAAAAAATTTTTAATAAAGACAAACTCCATAACTAAAATAATAACATTGTCATAACTGCAATGAGTTCAGAAACTTGATCACAAATATTAGTCATACTTTTAAAAAAGCTTTTGGAATTGATTATGTAAAAAAATGTGCTTGTTCTGCATGACGTCTATTAATTATTGTAATTGTTAATAAACGATAAATAATAAAAAATTTGATCGAATAATTGAGAACATTTGATTAGAGTCATATATATTTCAAAGCAAAGTTTTATTTTTTTATATCTTTTTTTCTGTTCGTATGATGGTTTGAAACTACCGCTTTTACAATTGTTGCCCAAGTATACTTTTCGCAAGAAACAATCCGAAATCGGATCAAATTATTTCCGGTCCGCTACAGATCAAATCGTTTTTGCCGGCGTCATAAAGTTGGGCCGCTGATGCATCGGATCCGGGATATAAGGTTGTCATATCTTGTTTCACTCTGCAACAAATTTCTGTTTTTTTTTTAAATATGCAATGCCTGCCGTGGGAAGTTGCAGTTTGCGGCCACAAGTTGACCTCTAAAAGAAATCACTTTAAATAGTAGGCGGAAAAGCTTATAGGTATTTTTGAATAGCTGATATTAAACATCTTTGTATAACTTTATTTAACAAAACAGTTTTATAATCACCTTGTCAAGTTATTTGTAACAATGGAGAGAATATTAAAAATGTTATTGAAATCATAATAGCTTTAGACATTTTGTAACAGAGATATTAATAATCTTCTTTTTTTCACTTTTTTTCAGGTGTACAAAGAGTCGTGTGATGATGCAGCTGTTAGAACTTTTTTATTCTTTTACATTATTCATACACACCACGATAATTTATTTAAACAACCGGGCAGGTGAGTTGCACGACAGTTGACCGAATAGCAGCTCATAAAAGTTTATAGCGGGCAGACGCTCACTGAATCACAGCAAGTTAATGTTTCAAATAAACTATCTCGATCGTTCTTTGTCATAAATCTTCAGAGACGAATTACTGATCTCACAGAGTTGTCGTTTGCCGAGCTCAGCACCAGTCAATATGGCGGCACAGTCAATGTCAATTCTTTTTTGTAATAAATGAATAAATTGTCGTAACAAAACCAAATCTCAGACTCTGAGACTTATATGGAAATAGTTTAAAATTTAAAAGAAACATGGTTGTTAGTATAAAATATTATGAAAGTAAGTGTGGCGCGTGTTTCAATTTTATGTACAAAAAAAAGTGACCAGCACCAATAACTTCAAATAATTATAATTTAATATCTAACGATTCCACGAACCGTTATGATAAACTGCGCATAAATAACTAATGAAAACATAAATATTATTACGTATTTTACAAATCTTCAACACAATTTTTACACTTGTTAGAATAACATTTACAAAAAAGCAAACAAGTTTAACAAAATGGCGAAATGCAAGGAAACTTTGGCAGTATTTACGATTTTAATACGTTGTACTTTTTCAACGGTTAATACGGTAAGCAACCATAAAAGTAAAAACAATTTATTAAATTTTGTAACTAACTTAAAATTGCTGGTTTTAAAAAATTTATTTAGAGTTAATTTCAACCCAATTTAAATGAATTTATTTAAATGTAAATAATTAAATTTGCTCTGATTTAATACGTCACTTATAAGTTCAAAAATTGATATAAAATTTGGTTTTAATTATTTCACCGGAGAAAATCAGAAAATTACTTTTCAATCTATTTATTGTAAAAGCTAATTAAAGTGCATTTTGTTGGTTGTATGATTCAGCAAAAAAGAGCGACGCTCTGACGACAGCCATGATCGATATGGCCCAGGTTCAACTCCTAGCGACGTTATTTTTTTATGCTTTTGGGAAAAGGCATTAAAGTCGCTTTTCTTCGTTTAGAAGTTTTAATAAGTAACTCTAAATTACAATCATAGCATTTTATAACTAAAATATAAATAAAAAGTTTGTATCTGACAGCAATATATTGAGATCTGCCAAAAAGGTTTTGAATGATTGCCGAATGGTTGGTCTAAGTTTAACCTCTTTGACGGTATCCTACAAGTGAACTGGAAGAATAGATGAATAAATTATAATTTTTTGCCTCACTTAAAATTTTAACAGCGTATCCTTGCTAAAACTTAATCTCAATAAACATTTGGCATAAATGTTACAAGCTTGTAGAACAATTAAATTTATAACTTTGCAGTAAAAATAAAAAATAAAAAGCAACTTATACTGTATCTTCACAAACAAGAAAATGTAAACTTAAAATAAAATTCAAAATAGTTTTAAAATTTGCATTAAAAATTGCATTTATGCATCGTAACGTGCTTCAAAGATGCAGAACATTTGGGTCTAGAATTTTCTGAGCGTCATTAAGTAAGCCTGAAGTTTGTGTTATATTGCTTGAAGATATGGAGTAGCCAGAAAAAGTTGGAAAGAGCTGCGATGAATTGCTAAAAGTAAAAGTTTCGCTTAAATTTTTTATTGTATTTGGACTGTGAGTTTGTGTAAACTTTGTCGTTCCTGTTTGGCTGGGAGGAGTAATTGAATTTACACGAAACTGCGCGGGAGAACATTTACTATTTAATTTTGGAAAAACTGAGGTTTTTTGCTCTAAATTCGGGTTTACTTGGTTGTTATAAAACGTAGAAGAGTTGGACGCGGAAGTAGTGTGACCAGCAGATGCCGCAAAGTGATTTTGTGACAAACTTTTGTTTGCTCCAATCGGTGCCTGGCAAAACTGTTGAATAGTGTTTATCCCAGGCATATATCCAACGGTGGCTTGACCTTCTGAAAACCCAGAATACGGGTTAAAAAAATCCTTTTTTATCTGGCTGCTTTTATAGTCACCAATGATTTCAGAACAACTATTTTTGGCTGAAAGTGGTTTTTTAACAATTGTAGCAGCGGAGTTATTTCTTGTCTGTTGAGGCAAAAAAGAGATGTATTTGTTGGAATCGTGATGATAATAAGGATGTTCGTTTGAAACTGCTGTTTTGTCTTCTGAGCTACGTTTAAAATGAAAGTCACTTTTAGAATACATATGATATTTATCTATTGTGTTTTCCTGTGGTGCATGGTTGCTTATTTTTTCAGTGCTAAAAAAAGCTTGAGGTTTGCTTAGGCCAAGTGCTGGCCTTGTCGAATCTAAGTTGTTGTTTTGATTGTTTATGCAATTTTCATTAGGATTTTGTAATTGAGAATTTGCATGAAAATTATTTGCGGCGGATTCATTTCCACAACTATTTAAATTGTTTTCAATTATTTGAGTTTCTAAACAATCAGTAGGTTGATTGCCGGCATGGCTGTTGACAGGAAACACGTCGCCGGAGAACTTTGTCGATGACGTCGAATTCAAGAAATGGTTTTCAGTAGAATGAGTATCTTTAACGAACGGTTTAAACTGGTTTTGGTGAAAATGATTTGACTCATCCGTGTTTTTTATGGAGAGTTCTCTCGAATTTTTGGAAAAATTAGAACTGAATTTTTTGTCATTGGAACATAAAGAATCATCAACTAAAAAGCATTCCTTTTTTTTTGTTGTGCTATGTAAATTAGCATTTAGCTGTGATGTTTGATCAAGATTTGAATCAGAAAGAGGTAAAAGGTTGATTTTTTTTGCTTCCAGTGGTTCCGAAAGAAAACTAATATCAGAAGTTTTGTCGTATACACCAGAGTTATTTTGATTTTCATTATACTCGGCCAAGTTTTGTTTATTGTCTTGATTTTTATGCGCCTTGTTCAACTGATTTACATCCTCAACAATTTCGGGAACTTTTTCTTTGTATCCATTTTTTGTTATGCTCTTGCTACAATCGATTTGAGCTGAACATGATAATAATTTTTCATTAACATTTGACACATTATGAGTACTTAAAGAGTTGTTTTCTTCTTGCTCTTTTTCGTTTTCTTCGCTTTCCATGTCTTGCTTTACTTCTTTTGCTTCTTTATTAGAATCAGCTTCATCGTCCGAATTATATGAATCTTCATCTTTTGATTTATTGTTTGGTTGCTGTCGCTGCCTTTTATCTTTCATCCTTCGATTTTGAAACCAAACTTTAACTTGCCTGAAGCAAACAAGAAATCGTCAAATGTGTGCTGTGATAGTTTCTTGTTAAACAATATTCTTTGTCAATTCTAATTTTACAAAAAATTATTAAAGTAACTTTAACTGCTTCTTTTATTGCATTTGATTAAGAACGAACCTTTTTTTAATACATATTATCAATATAAAAAAATTACAAAAAATACTCATAGTTATCTAGTAGATGTAAAAAATTTAGCTATGCTAAAATAAAATTCAGCAATCATTTTGAAAGAAACACATTCTTCCATTAAAACAAAATACCAGTAGTAGTGTTTGATGGTTATAATCCGATTTATTGAAGTTGTGAATAACCAACGTTACAGCAAAGATATTTTTGATATTATCTCAAAGCTTGCAAAATTTTTAATTTGACAATAAAAAAAATACGAAAAACACCATTAAAACTATCTTATTTGCATTAAGTTAAGTTGTCATTGTATCTATTTGTTTGCTAACTACAGAGCATCCCTAGATATTTAAAGCTTTTTTTTTTCGATTTAAAACCGCTATTCGATTTATTATAATTTTGTTTCTATTCGATTATTACTACAATCAAAATTTTAATATCTTGAAATGTTTTTGTAATTAGCAAACAACTAAATTTTATTTCTTAACAAACATTTTATTTTTCCGTAAAAAAAATATTAAAACTATAAAACGCTAAGCAATTTTGAATTGTTATATTTTGTTTTTGTCTGCAAAGACTTAAAAAAATGTAAATATTTTAAAAATAAAACATGTCATCTTTTATCAACTACCCCAACGTCAAAACAGAATTGAAGACAATTTTTTTTGTTAGTTTGATTGGTGATTTTAATGTAAAATGAGAAGCACGTGACAAATTCATACATTTCCCAAAAGTGGCGCTTGATCACAATAACAGGAAATGTACTCACCTCTCTGTAAGGTCAAGAAGAGTCGCAATTTCGATCCGTCGAGGGCGGCAGAGGTACTTGTTAAAAAGGAATTCTTTTTCAAGTTCCAGCAGCTGGGTGTTGGTGTAGGCAGTTCGCAAACGACGCGACGTCCCCGCGGGTCGGATCCCTGTTACGTAAAAAATCTTCTTCCAGTTTTCCGATAGAACTTTTATTGTTGTAAAAAAATCTTTCGTAATGCTTGTTTCATACGTTAACTTGGGTCACGAGTTTGCGGTGCTCATATCCGCGCTAGAGAAACATTTTCACATCCGTGTTACTTTTGAAGTGAAGGTGAGCCATTGGAAAAACACGTAGATTGTTTATACTTCAAACAACATTTAATTTACAAACATTTTTTGTTATTTATTAAGAAAAGCAATTTTTATTGTATCAAATTGAAATTTTATTTTTTTAAATCCAAAAAATATTTTACGTTTAAAAAGAATTATGACATAATTAAAATATCTTATTTTAAAGTAAAATACAAAAAATTGTTTCCAAACGTAAAACAAAGTTAGAAACAGCCTACACCATCTTTAGAATTTTAAACAACTGTTTGCTGGTGTTTAATAATCAGTTTTTAATGCAATCAGCAAAAAATCGGAATTTTGCATCAATATTATTGTAAATAATGTTTTCTTTTGTTACATAGGCAGCAAAAACTACTTCTAAACCAAAACTTTTTCGTACAAAAAAATATAATTTTTGAAAAACTTAGGTTTTTTTTGGGTTCAGGGTGTTTTATAGTTTTCCCACCCAAAAAAATAATTAAAATTTGTGCTGTTTTAATACTTCGACGGAGAGCCACCTCGCAACAATACATGTTACAACGGTCAACTGTGCAATTTAAGCATACTCTATTGTGGGCTTAAAAGGGCATTTAATAACCATTTTTTTGGTGGTTGCACTACTAAACTGCTAAACATATTTAAAAGTAGATTAAATGATTGACTCTAAAGCTGTACCATGTATATTTGTTTCGATTTCACTAGAAATTTATCAAAAAATTATTTTTCTGTTTGACGTTTTACGTAAAAAATAAAATAAGAAAATCAAAATTTTCTCGCTTTAAAATTTTTACAATCTTTTTTGTTTTGCTTTGTTTTGTACCCAGCATTGAATAATATCAAAACGCCATAAACTCTAAATCAGTTTTAACATAATTTTTGAGTACAAAATACAGCAACAAGAGATCAGCTACAGTGACTTTCAAAATGTATATGCTTTGCAATAGTTATTAGCTTGATTTTGAATCATTAATTTTTTTAAAAAATATTTGTTTAATAAGTTGTTTTGTTATTCGGATCTTAGTTTGATAAAGAAATTAAATTCCATTTAAAATATTTGTTTTTTGCAAACTTTTAACAAATTTTTAGTAAAATTTTAAAGTATTTAAAAAATTTTCAATATTGTTATGTCGTTGTGAAATCTTTTAAAAAGTAAAAAAAAATTGCAAAGCAAGGTCAATATTGAAGCTATGATAGAAGGTTAATAGTTGTGTATATTTTTAAACCGAAGCTTATTTATTTTATAATACTTTTCAATTAGGAAGTAAACCTACATTTATTGTCATAAAATAAGCATTTAACGCAAAAAATAAGGTTCACATTTATGAACGTAGCTTAAGGTTCTACTAAACTAAATCCGTGAACTTTTTATACTCTAAATTTTCAAAACAAGATTGTCTCAATTGGAGTACGTTTGCAAATTTACGACAAAGAACAAAAACAAAAAACAATTAAGTATTTTTAAATGTAAAATCCGTAGAAAAAAAGTCGTCGTTGTAAGAATAAATTTAGGTTTGTGCCTTATTTTTCGTACTTTTCTTGATTTTTTCTTGCTCTAGTTCTAAATACCTCGGCTTTCATTTGCAAAATACATTCAAAGGCCATTGCTATAAATTTATACAAACCATTAGTAATATCGTGGTCATTTGCAGTTGTTTTAGTATTAATTGAATGGGTAAATCAAAGCACGATAATATTTTTTAGTGTATTTGTTCCGGCTAGTCTTCAACAAAAACATCGACAGCCATTTACGAATGCTTTCCTGTATGGCATTTTACTTTGAAAAAGGTGTTACGAACAATTAAATGTTCAATTTAATGTTATTAATTTAAGATTTTTTTAAAGTTAAGTCTTTATTTGAAAATGAAAATAGCTTAAAATTGCTTAGGGGTGCCGCAAAATATTTATTCTTTTATAAGATTCTGAAAATAAAAAACTAACGGTGTCCAAGCATTGTTCTATTGAAAGTATGTGAACTAAAATCCCATTGAGCCAATAATATTTAAACAAATTACGTGACTTGGTGACTTCAGTTTATGTTTCATATTAAATCGCTCGTCGTCACCAAACAAAAACCGTTTGCGTCAACAAAGCATTAATCAAAAGTGTTTCCGTGGCTGTTTATTATTCGTATTTTAGTATTATATTTTAGTACATTTGATTGAGAAAGAAATTTAGGGTTTAAAAACAATGAACTATAAATTTTAAATTCTGAAAAAAAATTTTATTGGTTGTAAAGACTAAAAAATTTAACTTTATTAAATTTGTTCAGAAAATCGAAAATAATAACAGAGAACATACCATTTAAAACACCGAGCTAGTCAATTATATTCTTTAATGGACATTGCTTTAATCCATTTTTAACAAACGTCTTAACCTAGCTTTTCTTTATATTTATGTCCAACCTTTTTCTCTCAGTGAGTGTTTAAATAAACTGTAAATACTGTATATTAAAGATTTAATGACTCTCTACTTGATTTTTGTTACCTCACAGATTCATTAGTACAGAGTCTCATGATAAAATAAAAAGTCGTGACTATGTAAAAAAAATTAATCAAGTATTAATGCTTTAGTTCGCTAAACGCCAAATAAATAGCAACAAGCGACAAAGAATTGCAGAACGCTTTATAGAAATCAGCAAATTCGGCGATTAAAGCAGCGGACCAACAGGTTGGTATCGCGAGTTGTGTTCGAACTCTTGTGCCTAATAATTCATATTATGATGTACATTGAAAGTTCGTGGTAAAATTTTCGAAATTTCGAATAGCGAGACAAAGCATATCATTTCAATTTTTTTAAAAGAAATTAGAGTCAACACGTAAAAGTTGAAAATTAAACTTTCACAGAAGCTGAAGTTTTAGATTTTCTATCACTAAGATCGATGCTAATGACTTAAAAAGATTAAAGTTTATTTCAAAAAACTTGTCGACAGCGTGACCGAATAAATTCCATTTCTCGTTATGTCGCTGTGCCTTCAGCAAAGTACTAATAGCTTGTGACGTCAGCGATGAGACTCAGTGGCCCAACGCTAGGCATATTTGCAATTGTTAGGTTGGGCTTTGACGCAAATTTTACTCTTTTAATGTCTGTTTGAAAAAGTTCTTTTTGACGATTTTTTTTCAGAACAAACTTGACAAGCATATAAAAATAATATTACACTTAAAAATTAATGAGTAAAATTTCAATCGGACGTCTTGGCGATTTCAATAACGGGCAAAGTAGTAAAGGCTTCAGACTTGAGTGAATTGAGAGATTACTAAAACTACTAAAAAAAGGGTGAAGCAGTATATGTATAGCGAAACATGTTATAACTTCAAAAAGTTAAACCTATAACAGATGTTTCACTTTTGTTTAATTTATTCGAAAACAGTTTAACGCTCACTGAAAAATCTTGTTTATATCCAAAAATAAAAGTTTTTTTCTGGTTAGTTTTTGGATTAAAATATTGAATAATCAAACCAATTATTTATCCTTCTCAACAGCACAACAAAATTGAATTCAGAGCAACCATTAAAAAAATTTACCTCTTTGTGCATTTGGGGACAACAAGAAGCCTTCAGTTAACACTGGATGTGGCTTGAAAACTTTTATACAAGACAACTTTGGCGGAGCATATATCAACAAATAGTCTAGCTGACAAATCTATAATTATATTTCTTATTTTTCACTGTGAGCTAAATTAACTAGAAAAAGAAAACCCAAAAATATACCATATTCACAGTACAAATGAAATCTCAAAAAAACTGATTAAAATTTGAAATAAAAACACATTCTACGGTAGTAAAACAGAATTTTTACATGTTTCGTGATAATCAGCTTGACTCAAAAGGTTGCATACCGTATGTCGAATTTGTTTCGCTCTTTTGAAAAATAAACAAGACATGAAGACTTCGTGTTAACTTGTTTTATAAAAAAAAACTTTTGATAAAATTTCGGTGCCGGTTTGAAATAAGACTTAAATTGCAAATTCAAAAAGAGAAGCTTTACTTTGTAAAAAGTATAAGAAAACCATTTTTATGCATTGATTGTTTGCATCGAGTATTCTACTAAAAATATCCCTTTCAACTAATTCTGCAACTTCTAATTTAATATTGTAAATAAATCGCTTAAAAAATTACGCTTTCACACATTGGCAATACAATTTTTTTAATATTAAACTCTAAATTTAAGTGAAAAGCAGCACTTTTGTTATTCGAATAATTTTTACTGTTTAAAAAATTATTTTTATATATTTCATATGACTCCATTTTTCGAATTGGTTTTAGTTTTCTGTTACAATTATGCACTGTATAAATAAACCATACCCTTTATGCCCTTTTTTCTGACTAGGGTCCTGCATTGGTTATTGCAAAGCATTGCTTTACAAAGTTTAAAACTCTAAAAAAGTATTCTTTTTCAAAAAATTGATTACTTTTAACAGTACTTTGCTATAAATATACAGTATAAATAAATATTAAGAAGTTTTTTGATGCAGTAATCCTGTATTTTAACAATCTATCTTGAAAGCAAAAGGACTCGAGTTTGATGCCCAATCTCTCTGAGTGATTCCTGTCGTTTTCGACAGGCATTATGGTGGTGGCTTTGCTTAAAAAAGAAAGCAGCAACTGGAGATTAAAAAATAATGAATTAGCCTGATTTGCATCGTAAGTTAACTTTGATAGTGTTTAAGAAATTACAAATAATCTATTTTGTTGCTTAAAAATGTGATATATTTTTTACAAATTCTATTATATCTTTTTAAAAATTTCAAGTAACAGGAATAAAGCAAGACATTTGGGGTATGGAGTTTATAATAATTCTTCGAATTAAAATTATGTTTGGGCATAGTTTACCAAAGTGGCTTTAAATTATAAAATCATAGGTGTGTCTACATTATTTGCACAATTATTTATTTGACCCATTTATGATTTTCTATTTAATCCGTTAAAAGCAGCAAAAAATAAATAATAAAACTTTTTTATTTACCTTTAATTGTCAACAGAGTTTTAATTAAATATTAAATTGACAATTTTGTGGCGCGAATATAATTGTTTTTGATAAAGATTTTTTTATAATGTTTTAACCGAATCAAGCAACTGTTGCAAGCTGAAACAACATCAACGAGACAGACACGAATCTATTTTTCAGATTCAACGTTTTATAAAATAAAATCACGATTCATTGCGTTTTTGTGACAAGCGATTCGCGTATGATATATTTTCGATAAATCGTTGTTGACGAGTGTAATTGTTTTTTTTGAAATATTTAAAAACGATTTGTCTTAATTAGTCCGTTAAAGCGAGCGACAATGGCAACCAAACAAATTCTATTAAACTTTTTTAAATTACAAACCTTAACGTTTCTATCTTTGTATGTTGCGATTGCTCGTTATTCTTCACAAAAAAGCTTTTAAAACCAATATTTTTATATATAAATGTCGTCATAATCTATCCCAAGGTTTTTAAATTTGGGTTGCATGAATTGTATGTCCGCAATATTTTGACCTTGCAAAACTTAAAATTAATTGTTTAATTTCTGGTAAAAATATTTAACGTTTGGCTCCCGACAATCGATGATAAGATGCAGTTAATACAGGCGCTGGCAGCATTTGGATTAATAAAATGATTGTCTTCAAGACAAATTTTTGAAAAGATTTACCTGGTTTTTGTTGCAAATCGGAAAGATGAAAGGTTATAGAATTGACATGGGCAAACTACGACTCTTGGGTCAAATCCAGCACTTTTTGCTTATTAATTCGGCACGCCAAACAACCTATCTGAATAATGACGTCATATGACAGCATTGTTTTCATCTAGAATTTAAAAAACTTATTAAATCATATTTCTTGTGTGTGCTTATTGGGCCAAAAGATAAAATCTTGCTCAAACCTCTGTTATAGGTTTTTAAATTAAAAATATTGAAATTCTTTAGCGGGAAGCAGATTATCACGTGGCAAGCTGCATACAACCCATGGGCTTGGGTTCTTCGTGGCTGGTTACACCCTGCTGATCTAGCCCAAGGTTATTAACTGAAAGCAGAGTAACAAATAAAGAAGCCCAAATTTAGATTGAAACCTGAGCTGAACCCGAAAACACAAGTTTGAATCCAAGAAGTTATTTGAAGCTAGAATCTGACGAGAAAGTTAAATTTAGAAAATAAATCAAATCTTTGATGTAATCGCTGTCACAAAATATACTGCAGAAAACTACAAATTAAAGACGAAAAAATAGTTTTTCCATTGATTTTATTGAAGAATTAGTTTTTTCTACAATATATAAAAATGATTGGCAACATGATATCATGAAGTTCTGCCAAATGACCCAGACTCGGTCGCGAACAAGGATTAATGACACCAGCAAGGGGTAAATTTCACAAAGAAAATAATAGCAAGGTATATGGATAACTTCCAAAATAAAAAACGAGGTTTATTTGTCGTTTTAAATTAAAAATAAGTGGTAGACTGATTATTTTATTTGATCAAAAATGAGGAGTCATAAAATACATAAACGAGAGATTTAATTTGTCAGAAAAAACTTTCGTGGGTGATTACATGTAAAAATCCATGTAGTTTTACCAATAAAAACCTTCTTAATTTTTAATGAAAATGTGTATCGCATAAAAAAAAAGTTACCTAAAACTTTGTTTGGAAATTGGTTTTTTTAAAATCCCCAGACACTCTATACTGCAATGACAACAAAAAAACATCAGACAAGAAAATTAAAATTTTTAAAATATATTATATCAAATAAATCATTCAAAATTTTTGTAGTAGTTATTGTGAAAGTAATATAAAAAAAAAAACGATTTTCCAAGTTGCAGTGTGCACGAATTCGCAAGGCCTGTTTTAGTTATGAAATAACAAAACTCCAAAAAATACTGATAATAAATAAATTAATTTTGAAAATCAATACAATAGTTAAAATAATTAGATATTTTTTAAAAAATTGCAAAAACATTTCATCTGTTTTAAATAAAGTTTAAAAAATGAAATATATCAAATATAAAAATTTCTTTAAGGCATAACATTAAGGCTTTGACGAATAAAGAAATTTAATAATGAATAAAGTGATGAACTTACTCAACCATGAAAACCCTAGAGAAAGAAGAGAAACGAGAACAGAAGAGAGAGAAAGAGACGTGGAAGATATCTCTGGAGAAGAAGTCAGGACTGGGTTGAGGAGGATGAAGAAGGGAAAGGCTCAAGGACCTGATGACATACCAGTGGAAGCATGGATTGCTCTAGGCAATAAAGGTGTGGAGTTTTTAGTGAAGTTTTTCAACAGACTCTTGCGAGGAGAGAAGATGCCAGATGAATGGAGGAGGAGCGTGCTTGTACCTTTGTACAAAGGTAAAGGAGACATCAAAGAATGTGGAAACTACCGGGGGATCAAGTTGATGAGCCACACTATGAAATTGTGGGAGAGGATAATAGAAGCAAGGATAAGGAAGGAGGTGACAATTGCTGAGCAACAATTTGGGTTCATGCCAGGAAGGAGTACCACCGATGCAATCTTTTGTCTAAGGATGCTGTTGGAAAAATGGACTGAAGGGCAGAAGGCAGTGCACTGTGCCTTTATTGACCTGGAGAAAGCATACGACAGGGTACCCAGAGAGGAACTGTGGGAATGCTTGCGGTTAGCCGAAACATCAGAGTGCTACATAAGGATTATCCAGGATATGTACGACGGAGCGACAACAACTGTGAGAAGTGCAGCAGGGTTGACTGAAGAATTTAAGGTAGGTGTTGGACTCCACCAAGGTTCAGCACTCAGCCCATTTCTTTTTGTCGTCATTATGGACAGGCTGACGGAGAACATCAGGAAGGACGCACCATGGGATATGCTGTTTGCAGATGACATAGTTCTGTGTAGACAAAATCATAGGGAGCTAGAGGAGGACCTGGAGATTTGGAGAAATGCACTGGAGAAAAGAGGCCTGAAAGTGAGCCGGAGCAAGACAGAATATTTGAGGGTTGGGGGTGTGGATGATGGAGAAGAGTTGAAGTTGCAAGAAGAAAAGGTAAAGAAAGCCAAAAACTTCAAATACCTGGGGTCAACAGTTAGTAATGATGGAAGATGTGAAGAAGAAGTAAGGAGAAGGATCCAAGCAGGATGGATGAGTTGGAGGAAGGTATCTGGAGTCCTGTGCGACAGGAAGTTATCAGCAAAGGTTAAGGGTAAAATATACAAGAGTGTTGTTAGACCGGCCATGCTTTATGGAATGGAAACGGTGGCAGTGACTGAACGACAAATGGGAAAAATGGAAGTTGCAGAGTTGAAAATGGTGAGATGGGCACTGGGAGTGACAAGAAAGGACAAGATAAGAAACGAATATGTGAGAGGGACTGCAAAAATTGCAAAGCTGGGAGAAAAACTTCAGAATGTGAGGCTACGTTGGTATGGACACGTAAAAAGGAGAGAAGAAGACTACGTGGGGAAAAGGATGATGGAGATGGCAGTGCCAGGCAGAAGGAAAAGAGGAAGGCCAAGGAGAAGGTGGATGGATTTGGTGAGAGAAGACATGGAAAGGGTTGGAGCTAGGGAAGGAGATGAAGTAGACCGAGTGAAATGGAGATTACTGTCGCGCTGTGGCGACCCCGAGTAGGGAGAAGCCGAAAGAAGAAGAAGAAGAAGAATAATGAATAAAGTGATTAACTTTTAGAGATTTAACGGAGACTTTTGGCTATTTTAAAACCAATTGTGGCTGTTGTCGAATAACAATTAATATGAGTTTTTTAGCATTTCTATCAAAATCAAGAAGAACTTTCAAACGTTTTTTGGCATTTTTTTCATTTCATTTTTATATTTATCCTCCTGTTTAGTAGGAAAGCGACAGAAGCGATAATACTGTAGATAGGGAAAGCAACTACTTCGACCTACTTCCAGAGATGCTTTTATTTGGTTTTTCAGTTTTATAGAGGTGCGACTGAAATTTAGAACTGCTCGCCAAGACAACCAAGCAGGGGAAAGTGCTGTTAAGTGTCTTTTCCAAGGACGCAACAGAATGGCACGAGTAGGTTTTAAACCGAGACCATGTCGATAACAATCATGGCGCTTTTAATCACTCGACCAGGGACCACGCTGCCGATAATTCTATTTCAAACAATTCTAAACGCAAGAATATTTCTGGTTGCTTTTAATGGTGGGCTTACAATGCAATCATTGTCATAGTCTTGCGCGATTTACTTTTTTTTAATGTTTAGATTTTCCTTTTCGGAGTTGCTTTTCGGAAAAATATTACAAAAAATAAGAACCCTAAAAATGTTGATGAAATTAAAATGAATCGTAAATCCACTTTAAACGAACAATCTCATGCTCTAGAGAAGGAGTCGGCAACTTTTTGCATGTCACGAGCCCAAAACTAAATTTACAACGTTATGGCAGGCCGCACTTTTTTCCAGCTACCAAAATCTTTATTGCATTGATCGGACGTTTCAAATTGTCTTAACCCTAGTTTTTTATACGTGAATTGAGCAATTTCAAACAAACTTAAAGTGAAGATATTTTTTTGTCATTGCTAGTTTTTTTAGACCTGAAAGAAGAAACGTCACTAAAATGTAAAGTGAAGAGACCTTTTTTTGTTTTATACGAGGTTTTGTACTTGAAAATAAAGCCTTTTGTGCACCCCTTTTATAACTAGATGTATCACAGTTTTACTCTCCTATGGATTGTTTGAAATTGTCATGTCAAAAAATAAGATTGCAAGCGAGACGGCGTGCGCTTTTAATATCTAACATGTCACGGGCCGGACGATTTCGCTTGGCGCGCCCGATTCGGCTTGTGGGCCGTAGTTTGCCGACCCCCGCTCTGTGGTCTGGATTGTTAAAAAACTTGGTTGTTACGTACATCAAGCAGCTGATTTCTTTTTCACCAAGCGAACTAAAATGATATGAAAGATCAAAGAAATTTCACGGACTTATCTTGCTTTGAACTCAACTTAGTTTAGAAATCTCAATCTCAATTCGGCGATGTCTCTGCTTACACAATTCAACTTTCTCAGTAGTGCCATATTACGATTTGTCATTACTTTTGCAAAACTATTTGCTTGAAAACAACAAACCATTTCGTCCAAAAGTATTCAAACATCAACAAACAATTTAATGACACAAACTTAATTCTATATGATTGGTATTTATTTACTTACATCTCTTTTGACTTTGCTTTTAAAAATATTCATGTTAAGTTATTCCAAACGTTTCTTGCTAAAGTAGTGCTTGCCAAAACATGAAGCAATTATATACCAGCAGCATGAAGCAATATATTTCCCAGATTGGAATGAAAAATTTGTTTATAAAACAATAGTTACAAAAACAGACAAATGCATGTGGTTTTAAATACGGTTGTTAAAGATATTACTACAAGAAAACTTTATTAAACTTGAATTTATCAGAAAAATCAAAAGGTTTTCCGTAAATTTACCAACACAAAATTTAAAGAAAAGGCTATGTTATTTGATACCTTCCTATAAGAATAAAAAAAAATTCCAGCTGAGCTTCTTTTAAAAAAATTGAAATATCAAGTTTAGATTATTTGCCGAAATTCATCAGTAAGTACTGTAAATATTTGAGTGCTATTATTTATGCTTTCTGTCTGCATTGTTTATGCGATAGTAGGTGTTTCACTTTTACATAAAAAATAAAAAGTTATCAAAAGCAGAAAAAATATAAAGTTGTGTTTTAAAAATTTCAATCTTTCTGCTTAACTTCCGGTCAAATTGGTCCAAATGAGATGGCAGTATTTTGGCTTTGCTATATTATTTTTTCAATCTGACCGGCTTTTTTCTTATTCTAGATAAAAGCGCCCCAGACTTGTCAACCAACACCAGATCATTATGGCTTATACAGTATATCAAGAATTATAGGTCGAGTACTTTACTGCGGTTGCACCATTTTTACTTTTACTCTATTTGGGTAAACGGAGCAACACTTTTTAATTGACATTTAAAAGCTGTCTGTATTTTACCTAATGGGGAAACATTTGTCAGACAAGGCAGTTAACAAAATAAGCAAAGTAGTCTATTAGCAGACGTCGACTTGTTGATATATACAATAGATCAACAAGACCGTGCGCTCTAAACAACTGTTTTATGAGATTAATCTGACAAGGTGGGAATTTAAAATGATTTAAAAAGACAGTTGATGTTTTTGCTATTGACGTAAAAATCTTTCTTTTTTCTTTTGCTACATATTCATTTTCTAAATTTACTTCTTTACGATAAAGGTTTGTTTGAGTGAACAAATTATTTGGAATTTTATGGTTTTGCATTGCACAGCTGTAGTTGGTGAGAGTTTGTCACGAATTGGCGATGTCCGTACTACTGACTAACGACTTAACTACACGACCTACTTGACCAACGTGTTGCTGACGAGTCAATGGAAGCTAGAGCTCGATCGAGCTTTTTCTAAACGTTGTCAAATTTAACCACAAGGGCATCTTATATTTAAAACTATTAACTGAAATTTTTATTGATAAAAAAAGCGGTTAATCCTATTTTTAATCGATAGTATCTATGTTTTAAAATTGCATTCTAATATTTATGCTTGTCTTTAGAAGCATGACCTAGAGTAGAATAGTTATTTATGTAAAATTCACAGTTGCTTAGTTGGAAATTAGCTTTTTATATTAAATCAAGAATTCCATTAACAGTTGGAATACCGCCAAAAGCAAATAATGCAAATCAGATCTTGATTTAACAAAGCAGTTAACCATGAAGTGATAAACTTCCAAGTCCACTGCTTAATCTTAATGTTACAATGTTAATTGATCTTGTTATACTACCATGCTAACATGTGAAGCTATCAAGTAATTAAAACCTTAAAATAACTTTTTTTAAAGTTCTATTTAAATTAAATATCAATCATTCTCATGAAAAAAAATTAACATATTTTTTCTTTTCACATTTTTTGAGTTCATTTAAGTGATTTCTATTTTAAGAAGTCATCACAAAAATGTAAATTAAAAAAAATATACGTTTCCAAAAGCACGCTTCAGCAAAATAATTAATTTTATAATTATCAGAATTAATTTGGTTTTCGTAAAATGGATAAAATTTACTTGTATTTCATTTTGACCAAAAGTTTTGAAACTTTTTTGCACGTCAACCCCAAAACGAATAAAAATTCTATTCGAGTTTACCCTCTTAATTAATTAAAGTAAATACTTTTTTTCTCTTCACTTTTACGCAAACATTAAATGTAACAATAACCAAGTAAAGACTAAAGAAAAAGAAAAAAAGTCTTCACTTTCACTATTATACTTTTTTATATTTTTAGGCCCTGTTGCTTTATTGCTACAGTAAATTCCAATTTTTAAGTATTTCTCTTCTCCTTGGCCATTTTCTACCCCCCTTCGACCTCTAAAAGTTCCAATCAACCACTTTGAGAACCACTGTTTTAAAATGTTTTAAATCAAAAACCTCATAATTCAATACTTAAAATTATTCATAATTTGAAAAATGAAAAAGTCGATTTGGAACGTTTAATAGACTTTAAACTTTAAAAATTTTTTCAAATGATATTTTTTAATTAATCAAAAAATTAAGTTTTAAAAATAGAGTAAAATTATTTAATTTCAAAATCACTCCAGTTTTCATCATCTTTTTTTTCTTTTCGCAAAAGCACCAGTAAACATATTCCTTGAATATGTTTTCATGACCAATCTAACTTACAGCTCTTCAACAACTGTTTGAATAGCAGAGTTGTTCATCAACAATTTTTGTGCAAATTAAAAGTACGCCATACAATAATTTGCAACTTTTACAATGTTGACACTAAAAAGCAAATTTGTGCTTCCAAGCTTAGAGTGTTTACAGCTTTTTTATGTTTCTCAGAGCATACAACGGCATTATGCGATAGAAATCTCAGTTGGTAGCTGTTTTAGTGACTGTCTATTTTACTCGTTCTATACTATACTTTTTCATTGTTCTGAGTACGAAGTAAGTAGTATTTAGATGAAAAATTTTAGGTCATTTGGTTAACTATGCAAAGCATCGGAAACGCATTTGGGTAACTTTTACATGAACTTATTATTGCGCAATTAACGTATTGTCGTTATATATATATAATTTGCACAAACCACAAAATATTAATCTTAAGAGAAATTTTCTGTTCTTGGTTTAAGGATATAGAGATTTTCAAAATAATAATCTAAACAAGTGAGGAAATAAAAAAGGTAAAAACAAATTTAGAATGCTATAGCAATTTCTCGGAAACTGTTATGTTCTGAATGATTACAAAAATTTTTTCACATATAGAATTTTTTTTGAGTTTTGGATTGCTAACTTTAAGATTCGAAAAGCGTAAAACTAATGCAAAAGTTTTAAAATTGGTTGCATGCATTTAATACATTTCAACAAGAAATTCTTTATTTTTATAAAACTTACGCCTGGAGTCATGAGCTTTTTTGTTTAGCTTTTTGTTTTGCATCCAAGAATAATCTTGGCACATCCCTCCTCTTAGTTCTTTTGACGAACACTGCATTGCACCGTTTCCGGGGTACAAGTTCGGAGAATTGACAACTTGGTGAGCAGCGTAATCGTTGAACGAGTTTTTGCCGATAAACCCTCCGGGCGGGGGGTCGCCCTCGGGAGCGTTAACGCTCCCGTACAGAAGGTCATTGCTTTGGTAGGGTGCATGGTGATTATACAAAGACGAATTCATCATATCAATGCGATTATTTGAACCAGCAGAAGCTCTGACGTCATAACCGTTTGTGTTTCCAAATGAATCAGGGTAAGAAAGCGTCCCATCATACACACCATCATGTTTGTATGAAAAATATTTTCTTACGTTATTAGTGGTGTTATGACTTTGAAAAAAGTCGATTTTATTTTCATTGTTTGTAACAAAGTTTTTGTTGTACATGCTATGTTGTCTTTCATCAAAGTTGTGACCAATGCTGGAAACTTGATATTCCCGAACGTTGTATACATTTGGGCGACAAACTTGAATCGATGAGTCCGATGTTGAAATGGTCTGACCAATAGGTGGTGAATTACAATTATCGCTTTGTCCAGATAAACTGCTCCGAGCGGATTCAGCCATACATTCTTCACGTTTATAATTAGAATCTCCTGTTCCTCTTTCTGATATCCCCGAATGTGAAGGAGAAGTTTTTCTCACTGTTTCGAGTGATCCTTCAACAACAGAATCACCACCAGAAGCCAAATTTAAACATTCAGCAAACGAAGGTTCAGCACCAATGTATCCGGCTTCTCGATATGTCATCATATTGAACAAAAAAAAAATAAATCAGAGAATCTTGGACTGCATTATTGTATCAAAATATATAGATATTTATTCAACTTTTTGACGGAGATTAACTTAAAATAAAGAATATAGTAAAAGTATCGAATTATTTGCTCACTCAAAAAAATGACTTTTGTTACCAAGGTGACTCATTTTTTCTCGTACAACTTTTTGATGACGCCATTTTGCTTTTTGCTTAGACGTTAAACTTGACCTGGCTTGAAAAAAATCTCTTAACGGTTTTTTAAAAGCTGTTTAAAAATTATAGTACTCTAGTGCTAAACTGCATTTTGCTTTTTTTAGATTATTTTTTAAGACTTTACCCGTGCCATTGCTGGTTTATAATTATCAAATAACACAAGTAGGCCTATTCTGAAGAGAACTCGCTTTTTTTGTAATCATGCATTGCCTCTACTGCACGTTTTAAAGCTTGCACAATGTTTCGCAGTTTAATAAAATCTCATTGCTTTTGATTTTATTATAACAAGATTTTGCAAAATCTATAATTTATGGTGAAGTGTATAAAATGTGGTTCCTATAATTTTTACTTGTTCACGTGAAAAAAAAGTAAAACTGTAACACTAATTCTCCTCACAAACATAATAATGCGGTGTAAGGTTGCTATTATAAAAAAATTACCGGTGCAATGTTGGACCGGCTTAAATTTTAATCCTTCACTTTTTATATAGTGCGGGGAAATTAAACTAACTTTAAATTCTCTTGAATATTTGAATTATTTTTTACTACAAATACAGTATATGAAATTATTCTCTCATCGCTTTTAATTCACTTTATTTATTTTTTTCACTTTATCCATATGCTCATAACAATATTTCAAAAGGTGCTCCGTGCATTAAAAGTTATCTTTCTCGTGTAATTAAGCAATTTTTTTGAAAAAATTGCTTGCATTTTCCACAAATGCTTCTGCTTTTATTCTTACTCGTCATGAATTACTGTATATAAAAAAATATAAGTAAATGTATCCATATACTTCTGAAAACACGCGCTAGCACAAATATCATTCTCTTGTAAACGTGAAGAAACTTTGTGATGAACCTCTCTCTCTCCTTTTATATTGTTTGAAATGAAGAATACTTTCTTTTAAGTCCCTTGATCTTATAGTTTTATTTATAACTCTTGTATCTACACATTTTGCCTTTCGAAAATATTATTTTTTAAGCTTTTGCTACTTTTTAAACTTCTATTTTTTCAAATAATTTATAAATGCAATTATGCTTGGCGTTTGTTGTTTTTGTTTTTAGCAATCTTGTCAAAAAAGGATTTTTAATTTAAATTACCTTATATGCAACTAAAGTTTTTTTTAATCAAAAAAATGTTCATTAAGAAGATTTTTACTGTTGACTTGTTTTCTTTTATTGATCTATCTCTTTAATAGTAAGTTTTGAAATATAGTGGCTGCAAAACTATATAAATCATATAAACTTTTGGGTACTAATTGACTAAGCATATCCAAGCAATTAATTTGTTACAATTTCAGTGTCATAATAAATTTAAAAAACTATCAGAAATTAAATGCTTCTGCAGTTACTTATTGAAAACTTGAAATTTTTTCCAAAATCATAACTAGTAATGGTTTCAGTATCGGGCACACGAAGCGGCCGCACCAGATTTCTTTAAAAAACGTCGTAAAAGTGGTCCAACTTAAGCAAAAATTGCCTTTCGCCCCTTATAGTAGCACCACGATATTCTTTCTTTACAGTTTATGTCAAATTTAAGGTAAGTTCACAGAAATAAGTCAAAAAAATCTCCGCTTGTTTTCTACAAAACCGACAAAAAAGAATAAGTTTTTCCGCTTCAGCAAAATCCAGATACATTTTTTAAAATAATTGTAAAGAATTGTTTTAAAAACTGCACTAAATTTAACGCTCCCAACCATTGTTCAAGTCGAAAAAATGATTAAAAAAAAACTAGATAACTATAGAGTTAGTTTATTTCATCATGAAAAAAAATTTTAACATTTCCGCCATTTGCAAAAAACAAAAAATCAATCAACTTCATCGTTTTCCGTGCGCAGCAGTTAATTTTGTCTAAAAGTACATGAACTAAAATATTTTTTTGAACACACGTAAAAAGTTATACCCCATTATGATAATTTAAACAAACTTTAAGAACAATTTTAAAGTTAATGTTTATCCCTAAAGATTTAAAAGTTGATCAACCAAAAAAATCTACAAGTTTTTTTTGTAGTAACATGAAATTATTATATATTAGTTCCATACAATTAAAATAAAAACTATTTTCAACAGTAAAAAAACTTCTTAATTATAAGTTTATTAAAAGACCTGATCCTAACAAAGCTTTTAATTAAAATAATAATCTCTCAAATTTACAAAAAGTAAATAAATAAAACTTGTTTCATTTAACTCTTATCTTCTCCTATTACTTGTTCTTCTTGCTTTTGATGAGTAAATTAAACATTTAAATTACTCGCTTTTTGCTTTCTCTCATTCTGACAATCAATTTGAAGTGGCGCTGAAAATCAGTGGACAATTCGCTCTCGTTCTCGTAATTATTCGAAATAATGCCGACTTGTGGCACGCGAGGTAGAACGTGAAAAAGAAAAAAATGCCAGTCATTCGCAATCATGCGTTCAGTGCTTGGTTGGGCCGATACATTAATCAGACGATCTTGTTGAGGCGATTTTTTATCAGCTTAAATTCTATTAAAGTTGTTCAAATAATAAAAAATTGCATTTTTGTAATGTAGATTTATATTTTTTTCTTGTTTGTGTATGGTGGTAAAACTTCATAAATGATTTAAAATCACTCCTAGAGTTTTAGCGATGACAGAAAAAAGCTGTCAAATTTCTGTAGATCTTGCTTGAAAAGCAGCAAAAACAACGATTCTACACCAAGTCAATATACAAATGATATCTCGGTAGTAATATTACAAATACAACCAGTAAATTTCATCATACCATTTTTTAAAAAGTGTTCTGCATAATTCATGAGCTTTTTAATCAGTCAGTTTTAATCATATTTTTTTTCTATTATAAATCGGCGAGATTTTGAATGTATATCAATTGGGTTGGCAACCTTTTAACTTTTTAAGCATTGAAAAATAGCTTTGGGTATTTTCTAACTGTTGAAAAAATTGCAATAGTTGTTTTAAATTAAAATTGCAGTTTTTACTTTATGCAAAATAAGTATAATAAAAACGACTTTTTTCTTTTGTTTGTCACTTTTATAGTTGCAAAGTCGAAACGTGTATGTGTCTCCCAGAGATCAGTTAATTAGAATCCAACAGTATATATTGCACATAAAATTTTCAACTTCTCAATGTTTGATATAAAAAAATTATTAAAACATATTATTGCTATCCTTTTTTAGAGATATTTTCTCGCAAAATAAAACTAGTCTTTCCTTGTCTGACATTTTAGTTTAGCTTGTTTGAAAATTTCTTGACGTCTAAATGCAACCTGAATACAAGAATGTGAAAAACTCACTCATTAATTTTTGTTTTTAATTAAGTTCTATAAAAGTATTGATTTAAAAGAAAAATTTACTTTGAACGATCATAAGTGCTTTTGCTATACTGATGATTATCTTTATTATCTCCAAAAACCTAAATCTAAAAAGTAGCTAAAGTGTTTATTTTGAATATTGCAGCTAAACCACAATACAAATTTGCAAAACATTGTTGTTTGGATTAAATTTTTTCTATTAAAGCAAAAAGGATTGTTTGTTATTGAAAACATAAAATAAACAGAGACATTGTTTACCTGCTGTTCAATTAAAAAGTCACGCGCTTGTAAAGCAATATAAATCAGCTTTTTACAAACAGGATATGTTCGTCAAAAAATATTATAAATAAACTAACCGATATTTGTAGTAAAAAAAATTTTCCAAAGCTTTGTATGAAGAACTCTGCGAACAAATTAACAAAAGAGTATTGTTTACGTAAAAATATTTCGTTGGACTTTAAAACTAAAATCTTATGCGTATTTGAAAGTTTATATCTTAACGTGTTTTTTTCTTTTTCAACTTCGTTTTTTAATTCTTTTTTTCTTAAAAAAGAACTTATCATTACCATATGTGTTGAATTAGTTATACATGGCAAATAATAAAATCAAAAAATATTTTATCTCCTTTACAATTTACTAAAAAATATGCAGATAAAATTTTATCTTATATATAAGTTGACAGAAAAAATCTTACGATGAAAACCGATTTTAATAAATAAAATAGTTTGAAAACATCATTCCATCTTTGCGTCTCTTGTTCCCATCACAGAAAGCAGAAGCTTACTGTCACGGATTTTCAATGAATGAAGAGTAAAATGAATCAAACTGCGTCACGTCTGCCATGATTTATCAATGGCGAGGGAGGCGAGACGGGCCCGGGCAAATAGTATCAGGATGCTGCATCGACGTCTCGACTTTCAACTCTTCAGCGCAGTGACACAGGAAAACCAAGAGGAAATAACTCATTGAACAAATGCATAAATTTTGCAAAATAAAGTTTTACGAGATACCTAATGTCATTAAAAACTTATCTACAAATAGCTTTTTGGTGTTTGCCAAAAAAAAAACATGTTTGTGTTCCTCGAAAAAAAGGAAAAGGAAAAAAACTGAGTTATATTTTTTAGCATATTGTCTTTGGTGTTTACTTGAAAATATTTAAAAGAAGTAAACAAAGCAAAGAAACAGTTGATTTGGCATTTTATTCTTCGCGTCAACGAGAGTTAAAATCAATAAATCAGTTATACTTTAAAATTACTATTGTATTATGTCGCAAAAAAACTCATTTTTTAAGTTATATAAAGTAAGAATTACAAATAATTTTGAGGTTTTAAAAAGAAGGTTTGGGATCTCTGCTATTGCCCCTTCGCATTGGTGCTGCAGTGAACAAGAGATTTGAATTAACGTCGGCGCTTTGCGTATTGTCTTGATGTCAAACTAAAACTTTTTTCTTTATTGGTTAAAATAAGATTTTCTTGAGCTGAAGAATAATTCCTCATAAAAACTCTTTTTAACATTTTTATAAAAATATTTGTTTTTAAATTTAAAGGCTATCTCAACAGGATGAACATGCTGCCCATCACGGAGAATAATTATCTAAACCGAACGTGTACAAGTGGAACTAACTCTACGAAAAAAAGGAACAAACTCGTCCGACCAATAGGCCAAATGGTTCTGGGCCGGTTTGATATTTCTGGCCGGCCGGTTAAAAGCCCCAATTTCACATCACAAATTTGCTTCAAACATTTAAAATTTAAAGACATATACTACACTTTTTCAAAACATTAAACATTAGCTACGGAAATACTCGTTTGGGACTCAGCACACTTCATGCAGTGAATTGGTGTAACAAGCTACTGTTCTGTTTTATTGTATTCCATTGAATCAAAAAAGGTTCATTTTCAAAAACAGATTGCTGATTTTAAAGGTTTAACTAAGCAATTATATTAGTTTTTAATAAAGCATCATACGGTTACTTTTTCATATAAGCAAGTAATTTGATCAACCTAAGTAGAACTGTTTGGAAAGGATATGCAAACATATAACCAGAGTATAATCAAAACTTTGAGGTATTGCTTTAATCCTCTTATTTTGGTTAGCAAATGCTAAATGACTTGCCAAGTAATTTTTTAAAATTATCCGATGCTTTTCAAATTTTTATTGTTATTAGCAAGTAATAATCGAAATTCCGAAACAATTTTGCAAAAGAATGCCTTTTTAGAGCCTTCTTTAATTCTAATTTATACCAGGGGTATACGATTGGCATACTTTTCTTTGCTTGTTGGCTTTAGGCCAGCATCTACACTGAACAAATTTTTATAAAAAAGCAAAGGCGCGCCGAGTGCACCAGGTATACGTCAGAAGTAGATCAGGCCTTACTGTGATGACTTTAATAATTTTACTCGAAATCGAATTGAAAAAAAGACAGTTTTAAAAACAAAAGCTACGTTTGTAATGTTTTACTCAAATTGCATTTATTGTTAGCATTAAAAATGTTGCAAAATAAATAAAAATTGTCTTAAACAATAGAATCAAATTGGTTTAGTTATTTGGGGTCGGGTTTTGAAAATCCTGAGCGGTTTCCTTTCTGCTAATCGAAGCATTTTGTTTCCTTTAATCCAAATACAATAAGGTGTCAACGCTGTAATATGCTTCATTACGTAATGTTCAATCATCGCTCTTGTAAAGAGCCAGAATAAAGTTTACCTGAACTTCCCTTGGTTTTATTTCAAAATACAGGTAACCAAATTTATTATTCGTAATGGGTTTCTTTTATTGCTTGTTACTAGTAAAACTTCTTTATTTTCATCATTTGTGCATTCAGTTATTCAAAGTTATATTACGAGTACTATAACATTTTGAAAGTCTTATTAAAGCAATGAGACTATATGGAATTTTATATGGTGAAACCAGAAGTTGACACTTCACTTGCACTTATAATGAGTTGAAGTTTATCCAGCGCTGACGAAAATTTAAATTACTGGTGATGGGGAAAAAATCCTGTAGGAGACTTTTAAAATTTTGTACTTCTTTATTTGATCAAAAAACTTCTCGTTTGTTTGAAAAAACTTTTTTTAATATAAGCAACAAAAGAAAACGCTTTTTTAACTTTTATCATAAGCTGTTTTGTACAAATAAAAAGTTTTCTAAAAAAAGTTTGGCTATTCAAAAAACGTACAGAAATAAATAAAACTAGACAAAATTAATCGTATTTGAGATCCCATATAAGTCTGCTTTAACTAGACAGATATTTAGTTCAACTATTAAAAAACCTTTTTGTCTGCTATTTTCAAATACAAATAGATACCAAATACAATCATAAAGCTCATCGAAAAATGACCTTAACGAGGTCTTTTCCATCGTCTTGCCAGCTTCATCCTACAAATAAATCATTACTATTTTAGTTTTATATGAACGTATTATCACAGAGCTTGTTCGGGAAAAGTGTTTCTTTATTATGAGATTTAATCAATTGTTGTTTGGTTCTTCAAAAAAACAACACATTTTGAGTCAAAGTTTTAAGGTTGACTTTTTTTGAATTTTTAATATTGCTATATTTAAAAAAACTGTTCTACATAAGAAGAGTCGCTATGATTATAAAATATTTGTTTAAATATTTTACTGAATACAAAGTTTTAACATGGCATAATCATGAAATAGACCGACAATACAGCAATCCAATTACGTAATTTTTGTTTAAAGAAATACGAACGAGTTTTACACTAAAACTTTGGCTTCAAACAGAAGTAACTTTGTCATTCAAAAAATGAACTTGCCTACCTACCTCTTATTTTATACGATAAACTTTATGGAAGGTTCGTTTTAATGTGACGGTGTAATTAATTGCAAGCATTTCACTGCCCCAAGCAATTACGTAATTTGTCGATTAGAACATTTTTAAATCAAAACAAATGATAGTGAAGAATCACAAGAAACGTTGCGAGTCGTACTCAGAGCCGCAAAACTGACAAGTTTACTCTCGCTGACTTTTATACTAGTCGAGTTCTGGTTTGAAAGCGTTCGAGTTATCCAAAAAAGCAAAATGCTTTGAAAAACATTTTAAAAATATTTAAGAAATAAAGTTTACGTCATTACAATACATAAAGAAGCTTCGCAAATAGATTAATAGAATGTATTAACTGTAAAAACTATTTTAAAAATATAAATCACAAAATAAATTAAATAAAGAATTACGTCCATTTACTTTTGCCCCGAATCATTTACTTATGACTATACTTACAACAAGCCTGTATAACACGGATTCCTTAAAGCTGTAATATAACCCGTCACAAATCTTAAAATATTCAGTAACCTGTAGTGTTTTTGTTAACAGGCCACTACTGCCTTGCGTGTTCTATTCCTCTCTTCTTTCACTCAAAAACCAGATAGTCATGTTGAACTTCCAAGCTTGTATTTTCATCGATTTCCAATCTCTGTTATTTCCAATCTCTCTGTTACAAATATATAGGAAGAACACAAAAGGCTTTAGGGCGATTACAAACACGCGACAAAAAAAAGAAAATAGTGCGGTGCAAATGAAGATGAACAAAAGCAAGATAAACAAAAAAGTTGGTTCGAACCTCGCAGTCGTCACAAATCTGATTCAGCAAATGTGCAAATTTGTTTACGAGCATAAATTGGCATCTAAAAAAATATTCCCTTTAATCTGATTGGATAAAATCAATTTTGACTGCAACAGTTCTACAAAAGTCAGTATTCGTCATATACGGTAGAAAACAATTTATTTGGTTATGGCAGACCTTTGTATTTGTTTGAGATAATATATTATTACTTAATAGTTAAATAAACTTTGAAGACCTGATTTTAGACTTAACCAGAAGTTACTTTATGAGAAATGCCACTATGGGCGGTGGTAATTAAGGTCAATGGGGTTATGAGTTTCTTGGGTTAAGAATTATATAGCCACGACAAGAATTTAAACTCGTAATAAATTTGCAAACATTATTGTTGCAAATGCATCACGTTTCTATATTGCGAAAACAATTGTGTTTTAAGAGTTTTTAAAACATCACAAATTTTTGTAGTTATAAATAAGTGTTTTAAAAAAACAAGCTATAACATCATCAGCGCAATTTTAATTTCTATTTTAAAAAATTTGACGTTTGGTTTTTTGAAGACCTGACGAACATTTATATTTTGATTTTTCCTTTAATCGGTTATACTTTGTAGGCAAGTAGAAGCAGAAAATTTATTTAAAAAAATCAAAACCGAAACAAAAATGCAGTTCGCTGAACATTGCATTATAATGGTTTTTTACACTAGAAAAGATTACCGAACGACAGAGTCGCGTCAAACCGATGCTTACACTTTTAAAATTCAGTTGCCCATCTGTCGTTTAAAGATTTCAAACATTTTAATGATACACTTCTTGTCTTTCTATCATTTTAAAAAATAGAACTGTGTTTGTACAACGCCTCATAGTCAAGCTTCAGTTTCAAGAAGTTTGCGTCGCCCGAAAGTATTTTTTAAACAATAGTGAAAACCCCAAAAAAGGTTTTTAGTTTACATTTTTGATAAAATTCATTCATATGAAGTAAGTAAATTTTTTCATAAATAAACTATCGTTTTTAACCTGTACTAGAAATAAGGTTTGCCATCTTTACATCAAGATTACATGTAATTTTTATTAATTGTGTGTACATTGAGTGTATATTCAGGTAATCCAAGCCCTGGCCAAAATCGAAATCATGTCGTAAATCTTAATATTTTTCGGTAATTTTGATTTGTATTAAAAGAAATATTGTTCGTTTTTGTTGAAGTTAATACATTTAGATAAAGCTTTTAAATTAAGTTAAATGATATTTCAAAGTAGAACAATAAAAAATGAAATACTTTGTCTGATTATATGATGATATTTCAAAGAATTTCAAAGTAGAACAATATTTAATAATATTTCAAAGTATAATATTTAATGATATTTCAAAGTAGAACAATAAAAAATGAAATTGAATTTTGCAAAAAAAGATCATTAATCCGAACCTTAGAAACTCGTAAACCACGCCGCTGTCACTACGTCATTTAAATGTTTTAACCAAAATCGGTTTCTAGAGTTTTAACATGAAAATTGATTTTTACGAAGATATTTAAGTCTTTGTAGGCTCTAGTCTAGAAACTGTCTGTTCATTGATATAAATTTTAAATTTTAATTGTTTAAATTTCACGGTTTTTTGCTCAATGTCTTGACAATTCTTTCACAAAGCACAGATCAATTTACTGTTTTTCAAGTGAAAAGCGTCGGTCAATTTTCTAAATTGGTATTATAAAATAATTCAAATAAAAATTAAAAAAAAGATTGTTGAATTTAAGAAGTTGACACCTTTGTCTATTCTATACTGGAAATTAACTTGAAATAAAAAAAGAATTTGCATCTGATTCGAACGTGTTGGTTTGATTTGACTATGACGTAATAATTGGTTCGGCTGTAACTTACTAGAAATGGAAGATAGCCAACCAATCGTCGAGTACGCCTCCAATGACGTTCTCCTTAATGAATTGTTATTTTTAACTTTTTGAAGTAGTGTACTTCGCGACTAGCTGTTGAAATCAATGATATAGTTTCAGCAAGACTGTCCATGGAGGGGTCTCAAGTGTTTTAATTTATAAGAAAAATTGTTATAGTGCTACGTGCACAATTTGGAGAGTACTAAACAGGCGTGAAAACTATTTGTAGAAATTTGCAATACTATCTGCCGCATTTCGCAGCTTAAAATAAGAAATGTTTTTTGGATTATATAGGCGTAGATATTTCGAAATTCTATATAACCAATCGGTTATAAAATACTGTACTCGATACGTCTGTTATTTTTTGCTTTACTAGACAACTCGGATGATTCATGGATAGAGCAATAATCTAGCAATTATTTAAAACCTATTTATTTAATTTATTTTTGACAGCAACAAATCAATTTATAAATAATTAAGAAATATTTTCGTATAGAACTGAATAGCAACAAAAAATTCTTCGTAACTTACAGAAGTTTCAAAACTATTAAAATTTTAATTCAACTTTTCGTTTGATTTATCTTGTTTCCATCAAAATATTATGAAAATCAATTATACAGTCATGGGTAGTGGACAAAAATTTAAAATATTATAAAAGATTTCTTATTTTAAAACTCCAATGCAAAAAACCCTAAGTTAATTTATGATAATGAAGTCATTAATCCCATCCCAACTACAATTTTGTAAAATGCTTCCTTTCTTAGGTATCAATTACAACCACAAAAGAAGATATTTGCCGTGTATCCGTATAGATGGAAGCTCCGTATTGATGGCGAATGGATCGAGACTGTTGCGGTTCAAAACTTTCGTGGTTTTGTCGTGTCCTTTCGAAAAAGACTGGAAAGCACTTTCCTCTGCTTGGCAATTTTAACAAGCACCTCTGAGTCACATCTCTAAATTAAAACTAGAAGCGAAAAAAAATAGCAACTGGACAGCATGACATCTTCTGAATCAGGTCTTGGTGATCATTTGACGGTTTCCGCAGGTGTAACGCCTCCGACATTTTTCTGCTAGTCAGAAATAAATGAAGTTTCATTGGTGATAAACGAGTACTTTTTATACAAAGTAACTAATGGCAGTAACAAATATCAGTATACAATTGCAAAGAAATATATTTGCAATAAAAGACCTTTCTAAAAATTTAAAACTCCAAAAATGCTGAAAGTTTTTCAACAGCAATAAATTAATTTGGACCTTAAATGAGAAAAGTAGGGAGTAAGTATTTGGATCTCTTAAATTGATGAACAAAAAAAAGAATTTTAAATAGTAAATAAAAATAATAAAGTAAATTTTGTTTTTTCTAGTTTTAATCAATTCAAAAATACTTAAAATGAACGTATATTTTTGAATCATTTATACTTGGTGGCGACAGTTGCTTTATTGCCAAATACATGTTGATAAATGCGTTACTTTTATGTCAATGTTTTGTATCGTAATACAGTATATTATTACGACAAACTAAAATGCTCAGCTAAGCAAGTTTTCTCAGCATAGTTGCATTTTACTGTGATAAAGTTGCAAACTTTATATGTTGGCTACGTATAATTTAATTTAAAATATTATTGCAAAAAATCATACCAGAAAATGTTAAAAAGATCTTTTGCAAACAAGTGAGCGTTGTAGTTTTGAGTGCTTTGAATATTAACTAAACTTAGATTAATTGTTTCAATGCCATATTATTGAAAAGATTTTCTAATTTAGAATAAATTCTCTCTTCAAAAAAACCTTGTTTGCCGGTTTTGTTGTTTAATGATTATCTTATTAAGATATCAAGTTTAACCAATATTAAATATTTTACGTTTTTATTTTGACTTTTGTCCAATTCAGGCAAGTTTACGGACGCGATACAGAAAATGCGATTGTTTATTTCATGACGGCAGCGTAGATAGCTCGAATAAAATTTAATTGAATGTGCTTTTGTAAATAAAAAATAAATATTTCATTTTTCAAGTAACGGTTCATACCACATTCTGAGGCTACTAGATATCTCAGTAATTTAATCATAGTTTGTTTTGACAATATTACTTCAAGAAAATGCCCTGAGGATTTAACACAAAAATTATTCCTACAGAATACTCCTTCTTTTATATATTGAGGCAACATTAAATGTTTATCAAATTACAGCAATAATTTTTTAAAATTGATTGTTTGTTAACATTAAAAATTTTTAATTTTAGAATTCACTTTTATATATTATGGTTCTTATTTTTTGTCAATTAACTAAATTTTACGCAAATTTGCAATGGTTTTACTTCATATAAAAATACTTTTAGTATTAAAATAAATTGAACAAAGTCAAAAAATTACTTTACACTCTCTTTGCTACTATTTTTGGGCTTTGTTATATACACTGTAGCTATGAAAAATTAAAAAATTTTATTGACTGATATGTTTTAAACTTTCATAGGGCTAAGTAAAATAATTTAAAGATGTGGCCGTGAAGTCATTTTTTATTGTGTTACCCGTAGAATATTTACAAAGATATAATTTTCTAGTCTAACAAATAATTGGTTATGCAATCCTACTTTTAAAAAAAAATGTTATAAGTTTGAGTTTTAATTTTTCCAGTGTACTACAAGTAAGATTTTGATACTAACTAGTCAAGCTAAAAACCGACGTTTTGATATCTATTTAAGTACCTTTTATAGTAATTGACCATCCAAAACGCTGTTCAAATTTTTTTAAAAATGCATCAGATAAGCATGATCTTATATCTACTAAATACCTGGTGACACAAACAAAGTATGTGGATAAAAAAATTGAAAATTAGGCATTTTTTTAGAACAACTACTAATAACCTTTTAACTATGGATTGAAGTCGTCATCGGTCAATGTATGAGTTTCAACAGTTACCAAAACCGGCGATTTGCTCCAACAGAGAATAAGCTCAAAAAACAAGAACATGATGCTTAATTATTTTTTTACTATTTTAGTTTGTTTATTACAGGCGCCATAAAATCTTTCTTTAACTGGGAAATGGACTACGTCGGAAATATTATAACTACGAAAAAAAGCTAGTTTACTTTCTAGTTTGTTTACTTCAAGAGAAAACCTTTGCTGCAACAACAACATGACTCAAAAGAAAAATTATTTATTTTAAGTTATCAAACCAGACATAACCTCGCCAAGTTTGATTTTATCTTTAAATTACCCTGCAAATACATAACCGATCGCTATGGATTGTAAGCACTTTTAAATGGCAATGTACGTAAGTTTAAGCCAAGTTACGCTCAATCTGTATCATGGTTTTTTTAAATGTCCGCTATGCATTTGTACATCGGGTAATCATCTGTGAAAAATAAACAAAAATAAAATCATTAATATAAAGCAAACACTGTGGTTATGAATTTTTGTGTCGTTTTAAGATGATTGTTTGTCTCATCCACTATTGAATATTTACGTAAAAAATATGTTTTTGCATCGACAAAACAATCCAAAAATATTTTATTTTTATGACCTTTTAGGTTATGAGAAACTTTTCCGAGTTTGTAGAATTCCATACTAAGGATCAGTGTTTGTTTTCTTGATAGTTATCTCAAAAGAACAAAGTCAGGCGGCGACATGAACATCGGTATGACTAAGCGCTTCTTTGTTGACAGTAATTAAAGAAAAAAGTGAGCGCCGACCTTGGAGGACATCTTACCTGCCGTGAAATTATTTGAAGCCAAAAAAACTGCAAGATGAAAAAAAATTGATTGATGATCATCAGACATGTCACGTGTCACTCGATACTTTTCTTTAATCGTGCGATCAATTTAATTTATTCTAAGAAATAAGCAAATGCAAAAAATATTCATATTCTATTAGAAAGATTTTGAATTGTTTCAAAAAAATACTAATTGGACTGTTTTTCTGATTTTTTGGGTTAAACCAGTTAATTTGACCTGTTAAAACTCAGTAAACTACTTATTAATTGCGTAACTACGGACCACAGCTTAATTTCCTGTCGCCAATTATATTTTGTTGCACGGCAAAACAGAAAATAAGACAATTAATATCAAAAAAAGTTTTTAAATATACTGTATACTTTGAATACATTTGCTTCATACTCACAGAGAATTGCATCATGATTTTGTGGTACCATCTGCGAGACATGTAACCTGAAAAGCCTCGCTCTTACTTGGCACGGTGGCCTATCCTAGCAACAGTGGCCAGCTGTTGGCAACAGTTGGGCAGATTTAACCAGTCTGGAGTCGAGTTAAAATTTTGAAAGCCGAAATCAGAAATTTAAACCGCAGTTTAGATTAGGACTCTTCAAACTTTTTTTTTATCATGGGACCATTAAGCGAATTTTTCAAGTTTAGCAAAACTCTTGCTTAACACTTTAGGTGAGAATCGACGGGAATGTCCAAAGTTTACTAAACCAGAGATTGTTTTGAAAAACTTTAGGGTTCGGCGGAACCCTGGTTAACAGCGTCGATTCAGATTAAATAATAAGAAGAATAAGTTTAAAACAAAACGCTTTTGTTATAATATTATCCCCATAAATCTTTTCCAATCTTTGAAATATATTTATTGTTTTTTACCTTTCTAAAACAAAGCAGTCAATCGGACTTCCAGTAACATCAGTGATGACGTCATTTTCAAAACTGGCAAACTAAGGTTAACGCTTTTTCCAGTTTATCTGTAGCGGAGTATTTAACTTCATTCCACCAAAATTTATGAAAAAAATATCTACGAAAAATCGAGTAAATTGTTTAAGCTCAGTCACTTTTTACCGTTCTCTCATAGAAATCTTGGTGCAATCCTTTAAATTGCAATTTATTTTTTTGTTTTTAATGTGTAAATATAATTTAGATAGAGAGTATATTTTCTTCAACCACAACACAATAGCACTCGCACGACGAATCATTCATACAAAAAGAAAAATTAAAATAAAACGATAAACTAGCACGAACGTTTTCGGCGGACATTAGCCCTCATCGGTAGGCAAAACATATAGCCGAAGACGTTCTTTGAAAGAAAAAATTTGTCCCCAAAAAGCAGTGTTTCCTAAAAAAAAAAAGCCTTCACTTCGAATCTGTCTTGGATTGCTTGATTTTTGTCCCTAAAAACCAATACTCTCTAAAAAAAATCTTCACGTAAATTTGGAAATATCGGAACATAATCTTAACTGGGCGGAACGTCGGGACAAAATTTTAAAAATCGGCACGTACGATAAGCCTACTCTTCGGACAAATAAAATAGAAAAAATTATAATCAGAATCTTAAAGGCTAGAGTCAAAGTGTAAAAACTATTGTAGAGTTAAAACTTTAAAACGTTTTAATGTGTTTCGTGGCTGGCCAACTTGAAAACTCTTCTACGATTAGTTGTTGTTGTTTAAGACGCTCTAATACAGGGTTTTCCAAACTGGAATTCGTGATTACTGCACAGGAGATCCTCGAAGATATAACAAAAAGTGTCAAACATATGCATTATAAAGTATATGCCCATACATTGTCACAGATTATTGCCGCATTGATTATGGTAAGTTTTTGTAATCATGAATCATTATTGTTGCACCATCTTATTGAAAAGTTGATATATAACGATTTATTTTTATTACGTATGACTATCACCAGATAGGAGTGTTTGCAACTTTACTAAGATCATTTTAACCGTTCTAAGCGTGCAATAGTTAGTGAAGCGACGATTAGCGAGTGAAAACCTTATTGCGAGCAAGAGGCGTGAAAGAAAGAGAAGCTGTCGGAGAATTTAATTATACGTACAGTAGTTTGAATTAAATTTTGAGATAGTTTGAATTTAGTGTAATAGTTCAAAACGTATGAATGATTTTTGGAGCAAAAGAAAAAGACAAATGATTTGGATACTGAAGCCCAGCATGTTTTTCCCCTGAAAAAAGAAAGAAAAATTACGAACATACGAGGATGAATACATGAAACTTGGCTTTATGAATGTCCCTCTGATGTTAAAAGCCGCAATGTTTAATATGTTACAAAACATTGTCAAATGAAGGTAATTTAAAATTTGTTTCGGGAAAAATGCAGGCATCTCTTCTCTGAAGTGACAAGTTTAATTGGTTGAAAAGGTTAAACATGTCTGCCAGTTATGCAAGTTTTTTAAGCTAATTTTTATCATCTATTAATGAAGCTAAATTCGGATCGTGTTCTTGAAGGAAAATTGAAAGCTCTTCTCGCAGCTCGAACACGCGTTCTACCATTTTTCTTCGCGACATCCATCGAATTTTTGTATGAAGAAAAGGGTTAAATGTTCCAAACCTAGTTCATCGCAAGGTTTCGAAAACATTCGAGATCGGAGCGGGCGAGCTTTGATAGAGTTCACAATTTAACACAAAAAGGACGGGAAGAAAAAAATTTAGCCGAATTGTCATCTGCTTGAACTTTAATAATTAGTTTCAATCGAAAACCTCTTGCGTGTTGAGATGAATATCCAGTGCTTTCACAAAAAACAACTAAAATTTTATTATCTTTTTGCCACTACCTACATGTGTGAGACAGCGTTTTCAGCTCTTACCAATAAGAAGACAAAACAGAGTTCCAGAATTGCAATTGAGGCTAATTTACAAGTATGCTTATCACAAAGTTCTCGAGAATCGATGTCTTGCGCAATTAAAGTAACCTCATCCCTCGTATCGATGTTGTCAATTTTGCTAATAAACATGATTTAATGTTATTTATTTTGCGGTTTGTATTATCTTTCTTTGTTAGTTGCGAAGAAAAAATGATATAAGATTGAGTTCCGTCAAAAAAAGATTCGCAAATAGGGCCCGTGCCTAAAAAATTTGAAAACACAGCTCTAATATGTGGTTCGAAAAATTACGTAATGTCAAATGTAATTAACATTTTGTCACTTTCGATGCTTGTGAAATAAATATGGATTTTATGGTTTAAACTTATAATTACTTTTTTTTCTAAATATTATACATCTTAAACGCTGTTTTAGTATTTTAAGTTGTCTCGTTAGAAAAAGACAGTAAAAAATATAAAAAAGTTAAAAACACACCAATATCTTAATATTGTCAAATACAACACAGATAAACTAAATAAGATGAACCAGAAAAAAGAACGCGACAGGTTAAACGGAAAAAATAAAATACAATATAAACTTCTAAGTAAACAGTTTAAAACCACCGTCACAACAGTTAAATTCTTTGCAAACATTCTCTTCCGATCACGGGTTTGTCGTTCATCGCACGGAACGTCACTAATTTCCATTCCCAAGGTTTCCTATTTATTTTTCTCTCATCATCAGTGATAGATATTCAAAATTAGGGGCCTGAGGAAAAATCCTAATCAGGGGCTCACCCAACAAACGACGTCACAGAAATTCGATTACCGTTTTAACAATGCCATCTAAAAAAATGGGCTACTGCTACTAAATATTGGGAAAAAATGGATGCTGATACGAAACGTGAAATAATTCAAATCAGTGGTGCATGCAGAAATTTGTCATTTGGGGAGATTGCGAGACGAAAACACAATTACTATAACAGTTAAAATTTTTGTCTATTTTTCTACGCTTTTTTCCTTCTCTTTTGTTTTTTGATTGGTCTATGTACATTCTTCAAAGAAGAGAGTCTTCCAACCCCCTCGCGTGTTTGCCTATGACCCAAATTCTTTTGTTTACTTGAACAAGATTTAAGTCTTCTTTACAAAGAACAAGAACTCAACTTAACTTCTCAAATTAACAGTTGCTGGCTTCGACTTGTTTGTATACTTGTGTTTTGTAAATTCAAATTTCGTAAACTCGGGGTTTGAATTTTCATGGACTTATGCTTAAAATACATCATTTTGTGGAAACTGGACTTGGAATCGGTTTGATGTTCTTGACAAGGGACTCAAATTCAGTTCGCATTTGAAAGTTGCAAGTTGTTGGACTATTGTTAACTTGCACACAATCTGTTAGAGTTATATTTTTAAAACTATGTCACCACTTCACAATAAACATTCAAACAAAATTTTGTAATAGTCTCAAAAAATACTGATAAAAACAATAAATTTGTTGAAATATATTTCAACAAAACTAAAATTGAACTGATTAAATAAGGCTACTATTACAGACAAAAATCTTATCATTTTAAGCAGTAAAAAGGCAAACTTGCGCTGATTGCAAAGCAACAACAACAACAAAAGCAATTTTTATTGAAGGAAATATAGAAAGCAAAAACACAAAATGAATGTTATAAAGAGTATAACATTTCCTCAAATAAAAGGTTTAATCAACTGAAAATCCGAGCAAGTCTAAAAGCAAACTACAACACACAGCGAAACAAGCGAAATGAGCAAACGAGCCGCACTGGAGCGAGCTATACTTAGCAAGAAATAAAGCAACACACAGAGGACACCAATTATGCGGAGAAAAGCGCTAAGCAATTTTTTTATTCAAGTCTACAAGCGATGTCGGTTCGATTACCAGTTACGTCATTCTCCCCCCCTCAAAGTTAATTGTAGTAGGTCAATCGGTCCGGTGCCTTCCGTGCACGTTTTGATCGTCTTAAAACAACTTGATCAGAATCCTTATCATTCGAAGCTTTCGGTGTGTCACCATTTGATTCTCGACGCAGATATGTTTCTTCCTTATCTGGCGATTTAGGAGTCAGTATATCATGTTCATGATAAGTTAATGCATTTTCGTTTGGAGAAGAACCATCATGAATAGCTTCTTCGGGTTCTGGAGGGATAGTTTCATGCCATGATTGATTTGAAGACCCAGAGTCGGGAACAGGAGCAACATCTCTCAAAGAAACGGTGCTTTCACGGCCGTTCTTAAATCGAATATGCGCATATTGAGGAGTAGCGTGTATAAGATCTGCTTCTTCTACCAATGGTTCGTATTTGTTGTGGCGCACATGCCTTCGAACTAAAACTGTTCCAGGAGAACAGAGCCTGGACGGGGTAGATATTCCAAGAATGGAGCGCCGTTGAAAGTTAAAAAAACGTTCATGTGGCGTTGAATTTGTAGCAGTACAAAGCAAAGAACGCACGGAATGCAGGACTCGTGGCAAAACTACCTAGCATTTTGAAATAGGCAAATTTTGGTCTTTGAGGGCAAGTTTGATACCAGACCAAATAATATCATTATACTTTTCACATTGTCCGTTAGACGCTGGATTATAGACTGACGTTTTACTTGTGGGTATTCGTAAGTTATGCATGAAAGAAACAAATTCTTGTGAAATAAAAGATTTACCTCTATCAGAGTGAATATATCCACAAGCGCCAAACAAATGAAAAATTTGCATTAAACACGAAATTACAGTACGAGATTCCATATTGCTACACGGGAAAGCGAACGGGAAGCGCGAAAATTCATCTACTACAGTGAGAATATACTTGTTTTTACTACTAGATGGTAAAGGACCTTTAAAATCTATACTTAAACGTTCCATAGGTTGAGTAGCTTTAATTAAATGAGTTTCAGGAGGTTTAAAAAAACAGGGTCTAATTTCAGCGCATATTCTACAATTACTAATCATTTTACGAACATCTTCTAATGAGAAGGGCAAGTTTTTCGATTTAACAAAATGATAAGTTCGCGTAACTACAGGGTGACATAAACCAGCATGAATCTCATAAAGAGTAGAAAATGATAAACTGGCACAATAAGCACGAGACAACGTATCTGCCGCTGCATTAAGTTTTCCGGCACGGTACACAATTTCATACTGATACTGCGACAATTCAATTCGCCATCGTAAAATTTTAGCATTTTTAATTTTCCCGCGATTTTTATTGTCATACACAAAACTAACTGAGCGTTGATCAGTTACGATTTGAAAACGTTTACCAGTCAGCAAGTGGCTCCATTTTCGAACAGCTTCTACTATTGCTGTTGCTTCTTTTTCAACACTTGAATGCGCTTGCTCACATTTACTTAGCGATAGAGTAAAACGCAACAGGCTTACCATTTTGTTTTAAAGTAGCGGACACAGCCACATCAGAGGCATCAGTTTCAACAACAAATAGCGAATTTTCATCAATTACTTCTAAAGAAACATTAATTAAATCAGATTTTAAATTTTGAAATGATAATAAAGCTTCGTCCGCTAATGGAAAAATTACGTTAGATATTAATGGCTTAATTTTGTCAGAATATTGAGGAATCCACTGCGCATTGTAGGCAAATAAGCCAATTACTCGTTGTTGTTCTTTGCGATTGTTTGGTGACGGAAGATCTTGTAAAGTTTTTACTCTTGCTGGATCAGGTTGTAAAGTTCCATTTTTAATACGATAACCAAGCAGATCTATTGTATCTGTATTGTAAATACACTTTGATTCATTGAAAGTTAAATTGTGGTTTTTAGCCACTGCTAGAAATCGGTCAAGATTCACATCGTGCTCTTGTTGAGTTGTTCCTCCGACAGTAATATTGTCTAAATAAGCAAACGTACCTTTACAGTTGTTTGATTTGATTATGTCGTCAATAATTCTTTGGAAACACGGAACCGCATTGGTCAGTCCAAAAGGTATACGTTTCCATTGCCATAAAGCCCCATCCGCTTCAAAAGCTGTATAAAGTCTGTCTTGTGGCGGCAATTCAACTTGATGGTACGCGCTAGTTAAGTCCAGAGTTGAATAAACTTTGTAGCGAGAAACATTTTGTACCACGTCTCGCATTCTTGGCAAAGGATAAGCATCTAATAATGTATATTTATTAACAGTTTGACTATAATCTATTACCATATGTCGCTTGTGATTTTCCTGGGTGACGACCAAGGGTTGGGCACGCCAAGGAGAGTTGCTTGGCTCAATTAAACCTTCTTTGAATAATCGCTTTACTTCGTAGGAGATAAAAACAGAATCAGAACGCGAATAGCGTCTCGACTTTGAGGCTATTGGTCTACATTCATTCTTCAAATGCTGGAAGAGTCGTACGGGAGTAGACGTTTTTACAGCATCCAGAGCAACCAAACGTAAAGTCGGCAGCGGCCCACCAAGATGGATATTTACATTTTGATGTTTGTCCATAAAATCTTGGCCTAGGATCACGTCGGTGAGCAAACCTTTCAGTACAATAAACGATACCTGTTCATAGTTTTGTTTGTTTAGTTTCACTTTGGCAACACATTTACCAACTCCCTTTGAAGTATATCCATTGATGGCCAACCCAACACTACAGCGAGACTTATCTAAATCTAGTTTCAGCTTTTTACAGAACGCGTAACTGAGGTGACTCAAGCTGGAGCCTGTATCCAGCAAAGCATTCGCTTCTACACCGTTTATTAAGACTTCAATGTTAACTTTAGAGTGACTTATGGTTGAAAGTCCCATTATCGAAGCAGTTGTAGTAGTTTCGTTTTTCTTAACTAGCTTAGACCGACACATTCTCAAAAAATGTCCGCGTTTGGAGCATTTAAAATAAATTTTATTGTTAGCAGGACAAAACTTACGTGGGTGTCGACTATTCCCGCAAAATACACATTTCTCTGCTGTTGCTGCGCTGTACTCTTCTAAGTGAGAGCGATCCAGATCTTCTAATTTTTTATCTTCTGCACAAGATTTCACTTTCGCGATGTGTTCTGCAGAAGAAGATACAAATTGATAGCTTTCAGCATTTCTTTGAGCGGTTTCGAGAGAACGAGCTTTTTCAAACGCGACTTGGAGAGTGAGGTTGCTGTCTTCGAGCAGGCGCTGTCTGATTTCATTCGAAATAATTCCTCCAATAAATGCGTCGCGGATGGCTTCTTCTTTGTGGAGCTGCGCAGATACGGCCTGATAATCGCAATCCATACTTAGCTGCTTTAATTTTCGCAAATAGCGATCAAGAGATTCTCCGGACTGTTGTTTGCAGGAGATTAGCTCGTATCGAGAGAATATCGGATTTTTAATATCCATATGTCGAAGAAGCAAAAATTTTTCAGTTGATTAAATTGTTATAAAGAGTATAACATTTCCTCAAATAAAAGGTTTAATCAACTGAAAATCCGAGCAAGTCTAAAAGCAAACTACAACACACAGCGAAACAAACGAAATGAGCAAACGAGCCGCACTGGAGCGAGCTATACTTAGCAAGAAATAAAGCAACACACAGAGGACACCAATTATGCGGAGAAAAGCGCTAAGCGATTTTTTTATTCAAGTCTGCAAGCGATGTCGGTTCGATTACCAGTTACGTCAATGAATAACAACACAATTAACCAGTCAAGCAAAATATGATTAAATCTCAAGTATTATTCTGATTCCACCGTGTTATAACAATTTCTATCATAAGAATTGCAAAGCCTACAGCCTAAAACATTATTTGAAAAAGAAGTTTTAATTTTGGCTCTTTATTAACGCAAAAAAGATTAAGAAGTACTCGTAAGATGATCCTTTGTGGAAAATACCTTAATTTTTATAAAAAAAATTAGGCTAATTTACCTTTGAAAGTTAACAATGTTTACAAAAAAATTATGTTTGCTTTTAGTCAAATAGGGGAGACCGGGGCTAGTTGGACCACGGGGTTAGTTGAAACATTGCTGTTTTTTGCTCCCTCAACATTTTCTAAAATATTTACTGCTACCTAGTGATGTATAACAATGATTTACATCCACCATGCTAATTTCAAATGGCTTGAAGCAAAAACGTAAGTAAGGTGTAAGATTTTTAAAATTTTACAGTTTGAAGTAAAATTAGATTGTCTTAGATAATTTAATGCAGAAATATGCTTGAGAAAGATACGCAAAAGTTATATACCATATGTTGAGAGTAGATTTAATGCTACAAAACAGAGCTAGTTAAATTTCTTAGTTATGATTACAGGAAAAGTAAAATTGTATTTCTCTGACACTAGTGGGGTTAGTTGAAACTTTGCACAGGAGGTTAGTTGGAACATGTTTCACGTAACACTTCTAAGAATAACTTATACTCAACAATTGCTTTAAGATGTTATTTTTCACATCAGTTTAATCATTGTTATTTAGCATTCATATCTTTATGTTTTTTGTTAATGTCAGTTAATTGCAGTTATTTTATTATATTTAGTAAGTAATAAGTGTATTTCTTAGCTGAAAGTATGCGTCAGTAGAAACGTAAAACTCAACGGCGAATGACAACAAAAAATGTCATGCAAAAAGCCATGAAAGAGGTGTTGATTAATAAAAAGTTTTGCCGTACAGTGGCAAAAAATATGATATTCCACGTGTGACTTTGCGAAGATACTATTTGGATTATGGCAAAGAAGCCGCTATCGTGAAAGATGATGATATTACAGAAGTATCGTTGAGAAAATATGGATATCGGTCAGTATTTAATGTTAGCCAAGAACTTTTTCTTGTGGAATATTTGCTTAAAGCATCCGCTTTATATTATGGACTTTCTACCAATGAAGTCAAATCTTTAGCATATGAATATGTTGCTAAACTTGGCTTGCAAATTCCAAACTCATGGGTTGCAGCAAAAAAGGCTGGAAGCGATTGGCTCTCTGGTTTTATGAAACGCCATCCCAACTTAACGTTGAGGACGCCAGAAAGCACATCACTTAGTCGTGCTACTAGTTTCAACAGACATAATGTTAATGTTTTTTATGACAAATATGAACCGGTTTTGCAAAGGGATGGATTTACACCAGACAAGATTTGGAAAGTTGATGAGACTGGCTGCATCACAGTACAGAAACCAAGAAAAATTATTGCTGCAACCGGTGTTAAGCAAGTCAGTGCTGTTGTTTCGGCAGAGAGAGGTCAACTTGTCACACTTTGTTGTGCTGTTAGTGCAACTGGAAACATGATCCCATCTATGCTTATATTTCCCAGAGTACACTGTAAAAAAAATTTTGTCAAGGGTGCTCCAACTGGTTCCATTGTAAGAACTCATCCGAGTGGCTGAATGACTTCGGAAAACTTTTTTTTCCTGGATGAAACATTTTGTGTCACATATTAGACCGAGTAATAAAGATAAAGTGCTGTTGCTATTGAACAACCACCACAGCCACGTCACTCTGGAAACCATTGACTATGCTAAAGAGCATGGTATCGTCTTGCTTTCATTTCCACCCCATTGCTCCCATAAACTGCAGCCATTAATGGGCCTTTCAAGCGTTATTACAATAGCGCTTGTGATTGTTGGACGAAAGAAAATATAGGAAAAACAATGACTATTTATGACAATCCTGATATGGTTGGAAGGGCTTTTCCTAGAGCATTCACACCCGTTAATATTCAATCAGGCTTCGAAGTGGCTGGAATTTTTCCTTTTGACCGTGACATCTTTAGTGATTTAGAATTCTTGCCATCAGATTTTACTGATAGGTTTGTTCCTAGTGCAGGTACTGACAATCTTACCCAATCAAAGCACTAACAATTATTCAACAAGCAAACTCAAGTTTCGGAAAGACCTTCATGATCCACAAATCAATCTCTTTTAAATGTGACTTCTGAAAACATTCGACCATTCACCAAAGCAGCTCCAAGAAAAAAGAAGAGCTGTACAAATAGAGGGAAAACTAGAATTCTAACTGACACTCCCGAAACAAATCAAATTATAACAAACGCTGAAAAAAAAACACCCAAAAAATCTGTAAACGCATAATAACTGCGTCGATTGAGTCTGGCTCTGAAGAAGCATCATCACTGCTTTTATCAGAATTGTTCGGATAATAGCACAACCGAGGACGAAGAATTGTCAAAAGTCACCAAGCCTAGCAAAATCAAAGAAAAAGAATTTGCCCTGGTCCGATTGTGTGCAAAAAAAGTGTACGATATTATGTCGGACAAGTGATTAATGTTTTTGAAGATGGTGATGTAACTTTCAGATTTTTAAAGCGATCCTATCACTCTGCATTGGTGAGTGAACGTCCCACCTTTATTTTTCCAGAAGACACTAATGATGCATCGGAATTCACACACAATTTAGAAGACATTGTCTTTAAACTGCCAGTTCCATTGAAAAAAGGGGGAACCAAACGTTGTCGGCAGAAGTTTGACTTTCCTGGTGATTTATCAACTTACAACCCTCAATAGGTTGACTTACACCATAATAAAAAAATTTTAAACTCTGCATACCGACAAATGATTTGTGTTTCAACTAACCCCATGCCGTGTTTCAACAAGCCCCGCATAAGGGGTTAGTTGGAACAAGTAACGTACGTTTATTTGAATGTAATTTGTAAATAAACCTCTTACAATTTTTGGTCAATCTTTTCTGATAAATTGTGCAACATAATGGTCATTATGCCAGACTAGCTTAAAATCTTTCTCATCAATTTCAAACCCTACAATTTTAATTTTTCTAAATTTTGTTCTAACTAACCCCGGTCTCCCCTAAGTCTAAAAATATTAAGCCAAAAAACAATATTGCTGATAAATTAATAGGCTATACTACAAAGCAATCAATTACACTGGTCAACATTTCTTTTCATTCTCTGTTGGATGAGTTTTTTTAACCGGTTCTGTAAAATTTTTGATCGCCAATTGAAATCTATTATCAGTTTTTTTCCTGTGTGCTTTAGTTTTTATCAAATCGACTTTTTTATCATTCTTATTTGAGTGATATTTTGTACATATCTTTTGCACATTTTCGTCCAATAAATAGTAACTGAGCAATTCTTTTTATAGTTTTATACATTTTTTAAATCGTTGTCAACACTAGCTTGTCATAGCTGATTGATTTTTAGTTGGTCGAGCCGGTAAAACGGTTTTGCAGGTTTGCTGCAATAGTCTAAAGTACATGTTACTAGTACTACTTTAGTCTCCAATGTCTGCAGTTTGTCTAAAACATGGCACAAAAAATAAAAATCAATATTGCTAGTAATGTCTAAGATCCAACAGCTACCTGATCAAATTGAGAAATACCTCAGTAGGCTAATTGATCGGAGGGCAAAGTACCTGCCCCTTTAGCAGGTTTGCTGCAATGCAGCACATGTCACTCTTTTTAGTTTCCAGGCATGCAGTTTGTCCAAAACCGGGTATAACAGATGAAAGCAATATTGCTGGTGTTGTTTACGATTTAATAGCAAGGCTTAGCCTACCTGATCAACAGATCAAATTAGGCAAGCTGTCAGTAAGTTAGTAAGGTGTTATAAGCAAAGTGAAAGCTAGGTTACTTGTTTCCTGTAAGTAAGCCCTAGGATAATTTTCTGGTTGCTACCACTACTCTACAGGCTTTCTCATGTTCAAATTATGTTTAATTCTACGAATATTTCTTATTCAAATATCAACTTAGTTTTAGATTTAAACATGGCTTCTTCAAGTAGAACTAAAATGTGTAAAAATAAAGCTGATTTATTTTTTTATATCTGTGGCATCTATACACTTACTTCTCAAAGAAGCAATATATCATTGCTTGTAAAGCGTGCTTATAAAGCATATTTTCAAGTTCATCTTAAAGATCCAAAAAAATGGGCTTCCCATATTGTGTGCCATAACTGCGAAGAAATGCTTCAAGACTGGACAAAAGGAAAGGGAAAGCGCTTAACGTTTGGTTTATCTATAGTGTGGCGTAAGCGAAAAGAGAATCTCAAATCTGACTGCTATTTTTGTTTGGCAAACACAAAAGATATGAGAAAGAAACATCAAAAAAATATCTTTTATTTCAATGTTCCATCAACAATCCGACCTGTTTTACATTCTGACAAATTTTCACCTCCAGTCTTTAATGGTTTGTGTCTTCTGAAGATGAAAAAACTAAATCTGAAGAAGAGCACATGAAAATGAAGTCTAAAAGAACAGATACAAAATCTGAAGACTCATCTACAGAAAGCAAAAAAATCAATTCCCCAGCATTTAAACCAGTCAGAACTAATTGAAAATCATGAGAACTGAATGAAAGTAGGCAACATGGTCTCAGGATTTCATGATTCGGGATGCCAAAGAAACATCAAAATGTACTTTCTGTTCAGTCATTTGGAGAAATTTCCAGACAATTTGGAGCTGTCAGTGATTAACAGGGAGAGAGATTTTGCCAGGACTTGATGCTGTAGAAAAACGCAACCAAGGTAGATGGGACCGTCGTGTGTTGGCTGATTACTGCTGGAGTATTAAGCGCTACTGTTCAGAACTAGTGTACAAGTGCAAGAGCTACAATTAAGCGGTAATTTTTCTCCTGATAAAGGTGCATAAAAGTAATTTGTTTCTTATCAAATTGTTTTTACTTGGATAAATTTATTGTTTACCTCCTTTCTTCAATGGTGTTGATGTGCAAGTATTGTTCGCTGGATTATGTACAATTTTACTTGTTAAAAATCTCTATTCGGTATAATATTTGGTGTAAATTTGCCTGCAAATGATTTTTTTGTGATATAGGCTAATAATCACTATCTTGCTCCACATTGTTATTTTTTGGATTTTTATTTTACGTGCTAGCCATAAATTTAATTCATTAAAAATGTCACTTTGCTTAAATTTTACCTTGCACAAAAATTTAAAAAAAAGAGTTAAAAAAAACTAAGGTCAGATTTAAATTCAGAGCCCACAAATTAGGTTAAAACAAACGTTTGCATCAATGCAAAAAAATTTTTTGTTAACCAACGTTATCTATTTAATATTTTCAGCTTAATGTTGCGGTATCAAATATTTTAAGATCTTTGGCTAAAAAAATAGAAATATGCAATGAAAACATGCAAAAATAGCCTACTAGCTTTAAACTAAAATGGTAAAAAAATAAAAGTGGATTGTGAAATATTGTACAAACGGTTTTTAAGTTATGATTATTTGTGCAAAATTAACCATCCTGGTAATCACATTTAAATCAAATATGAGAAGCCATTAAGGTTATTTTATTTTAGGCTACCTTTTCAAATTGTCGTTTAAACTCAAATTACTTGGTTATAAATAATTTTTACTTCAATTTTTTTCAGAATGACAATATATAAAACGGTAACTTTAATAGCAGTTGTTTTTACCAGCTCATCTTGCAAACCAATTGTTGATCTCTGTTTTAAAAATTGCTATATTTGCTTCAAAAAGGCTGCAATCAACAGTCATATAAGTCACGTAAATGGACAAATTGCATTTGAATCAATCTAGAACAGTCAAAAAAAGTGAAATTTTTTCAAATTAAATTTGGTTTATGGTGAAACATGGCATAGACTGAACTCAGTGTTCTGTTGATTTCTATTGTACACTAAATATTCGCTAATATAAGAAAAATGTATTCTTTTTATTTCTAATATTTGTAAATTTTTTATTTTTGTATTTCCTTATTTTGTTGCAATTGCAGAGAAGGATTAATATTTTATTCATAAATATTACTAATTTCAAGTAGTGTTTTTATCAATTAAAAGATTTAAATTTAAAACCAAATTTATCTTTTTGTTAAGCATATTTTCAGTTTTTAAGTTGTTGTTGCTAAATTTCAATCACTTTTAGATAATTTTTATAGAATTTGAATATGAAGAATAGTTTAAATTACACAGTCGATACGCAATATTTAAAAACTGATTATATTTTATGCATTATTATTTTAAATTTTAGTGTTCTACCAATATTACCGCATGTACCTTATCATGTGACATATTTTTCTTCTATGTGCTGAAAACTCCAAACTTTGAGAGTTTCTATGTTTTATGGAATCATGTAAAATGCCTGAAAATAAAACTATTAATATATGCGGCATTTTCAAAAAGTAAGGTCCGAGACAGCTGCCCCACTTGCCTCAACAAATATTTACCACTGCTCGTCATCCATATGTAGGCTATAGCTTTGCATTTTTATGAGATATTACGCCATCTACCCACAACAGTGATCTAGTAATTGTCCTCTTTCCAAATAATTTAGAATTAATTTTTTATACCAACACCTTGAAATGCAAATGACTATTTTAGAATAGTTTATTTCTTCAATATGGTTGATGCTGGAGTATACACGAGTTTCAGCTTGGCTTTTTAAAATTCTATTTGAATAAATTTATTAAGTGAAGATGGACCTTTTATAAGTATTCTGTCAATATCTTATTATTAAGTAATATAAGCTTAATTATCTCTGATTATTTCAAAATTCTAAAATCAATGAAAGGTTCTATAATAGATATCCTCAAGTAAAAGTGCATGTAGATTTCTCCATCCCTCCTTTTTTTATATCATGTTGTTAACAATAGGTGGTTTATAATACTAGCCCAAAGTAACCTTGTCCTCATCATTAAATTACCTTTGGTTTTTGCTTTGTTCCATTATTTTGCATATTGTTTAGCAATTATTAAAAAATTAGCGAGCTGATGTCTAAATCAATTTTATCATTAGGTCATAAAAAAGATTGTAGCAAATAAGCGACAGATTGGCCCAGACGGCAGGTGCTTTCTCGCAGCCTGGGCCGTGAGTACGTCTGTTCATTGATGTTAAAAATCACAGACCGAAACCAAAACTGCCAAAACGGAAGGGTATCCACTCATTCCAATGTTCAGTGTGGGTCTGCTAATCGGCAAACGTCCTTTTCAGGACGGGGCAATGCCTGGATAAAACTGCCCTTTTCAGGGCACATTGCCAACAAGTTCCGAAGACCCACTATTCTTCAGCTAAACATCGAAGGCCTCACCGCAAGTAAAATAAACGTTTTTCATTACCTTGCTCTGCAGTCTGAGGCACTCGTCATCCTTCTACAGGAGACCCACTGCACTGATGCAGAGAAGTTGGTACTTCCAAACTACCAACTAGCTGGGTCTTTTTTAAGCAGGAAGCATGGCCTTGCCACGTTTGTCCACGAGCGACTAAGGTATACACTTTTGGACCAATCTCTACCGACATCGGAGATCGAATGGCTGTGTGTGGACGTTGATGGCTATAAAATAGTCAACGTCTACAAATCACCACCAACGCGATTGCGAACCCTGGATCTCCCAGTGTTTCCTCACCCATGTCTTTATGCTGGCGATTTTAACTGTCGCCATGCTGATTGGGGTTACGATGATAACAGTCCGGACAGAGAGTGCTTGGCTGGCTGGGCAAGTATTAATTGTCTTGCCCTGCTATATAATGCCAAGGACGCTGCCAGTTTTTATTCCGGCCGTTGGAACACTGGCACTAATCCGGCTCTAGCTTTCGCTAGCGTAGGTCCAAACAGTCGCTTACCGGATTGACGTGTCCTTGAAAAGTTTCCCAGGTCACAACATCAACTTTCGCTTATTACACCACCAAGATTTGCTTTGTCAGTACCAAGCAATCCTGTTAAGCGATGGAACTTCCGCCAGGCCAAATGGAGTCACTACATTGCTTTGACGAATAAATTCGCAAAGACTTTGTTGCCGCCTGATTCCCTTGATGTGGATGTGGCTTACCAGGACTTCTGTAACACCATTAAGAAAGCAGCCAAAAAGACTATCTCACGCGGGTATCGAAATAACTATATTCCGTGTTGGGATGCAGAGTGTGAATCCCTCTATAAAACCTTTCTGCAGTCTCCTCAGGGAGACGACTCAAGTTTGGCTGCTACAGCTCTGCTTGCCAAGCTTGACAGAAAGCGGAGGGATCGATGGTCCGAGGCAGTTCGGAGCATTGACTTCTCACACTCTAGTCAAAAAGCGTGGAGTATTTTGAACAACCTTACTGGTAGGTCACGACACTCTCCTCGTCACTGTCCCGTTTCAGCCGATGCTATCGCATCTCAACTGCTTAGAAATGGGAAATACGAGGCTGTTGACCGTAAGTCATCTCGACTTGTCTCTCAAGAAGTATCTGACCTTTGGAGGGCCACAACACCAGACGCAGTAAATATCTCTGACAATTTTTCACAGAGAGAATTTACTGCTGCCCTTCAACATTTAAAACCAGGTAAAGCTCCGGGACCTGATTCCATCTGCTCAGAGCTTATACTCCATGCCGGAGCTGCTTTTAAGTCCTGGTTACGTGACTTCCTTTCTTCCTGTTTGCGCCGACTCAAAATTCCCAAGATCTGGAGAAGAGCATTTGTAGTCGCGATCCCAAAACCGATGAAGCCCGTGGGGGACCCAAAGACGTATTGACCGACATCTCTGCTCTGTATCCTCTACAAGATACTCGAGAGGCTTATCTACGCCCGCGTTGAGCCATTAATTGATCCAATGCTCTCTAAAGAGCAGGCTGGGTTCCGACGCGGGAAGTCAACCGTAGATCAAGTTGTTCTGCTAACCCAGAACATCGAGGATTTATTTGAGGCTAAGAAGGCCGGTACCGTATTTGTCAATCTGACAGCTGCTTATGACACTGTCTGGCACCGTGGCCTTACCTGCGAGCTGCTGAGACTACTTCCGGATAAGCACATGGTCAGAATAATTATGGGGCTTGTCCAAAATCGAAGTTTTACCCTTACCACCGGTGACAGTAAGCAAAGCAGGCTACGCCGTCTTAAAAACGGCGTTCCTCAGGGATCGGTCTTGGCCTCCCTCCTATTTAACATCTATACATACAATCTTCCTTTCATGATTTTCAGAAAGTTTCTTTATGCTGATAATTTAGCATTGTTGTACTTTTCTGAAAACTGGAAGGACTTGGAGGGGACTTTAACCAAGACATGTCTACACTTTCAGCGTATCTCCAGACTTAGAGTTTGAAGCTCAGTCACATTAAGACGGTGACGGAAGCCTTTCACTTAAATAACCGAGAGGCCAAACGTGAGCTAAAGGTCTACAACAACGATAGACTTTTACCGTTCTGTCCAACCCCTACTTTATCTTGGGGTAAAACTGGACAGATCGCTCACATTTCGTCACCATTTAGTGGCATTGCGTAAAAAACTATCCTCGCGCGTCACACCGTTGAGGCGAAGCGTAGGCTATGGATGGGGTGCTGGTGCTAAAACGCTACGCATATCCACCTTATCTCTAGTCCACTCAACAGTTGAGTACTGCGCACCAGTCTGGTGTCGCAGTGCTCATACTCGCCTCATCGATAGTGTCTTGAACGACGCCTTGCGCATAGTCACTGTATATCTGCGTCCCACTCCAACGGACCACCTACCTATACTTTCAGGCATCCAGCCAACTGAGCTTCGCCGACTGGGAGCGACACTCTCCTTGGCTCACCATAGACCTCTGGACCCTGGTCATATTTTATATGGTCTCTTAAGTGGGTCCTCAGATACTCGCCAAGTGAGACTAAGATCCAGACGCCCGTTTGTGCCAGCTGCGCAGAATCTTTTGGACAACCTTGCCAGACTTGGCATCCGCGCTTCTGAATGGACAAATCACAAATGGAAAACGGAGTATTGTAAAAATGCTTCCAGATTTCGTGTTTTTGTGCCCAGGACCGGTGCCAGGCCTATTGGGATGGGCTTACCCCGAGCAGCTTGGGTTAAGCTCAACGGCCTGCGGATTGGTGTTGGGCGATTCCATTCGTCCATGCACAAATGGGGTCTCGCTCCTTCACCGAATTGCGAATGTGGCGCCTCTGAACAAACCGCAGACCATGTTCTAACAGCATGCCCTATACATCGGGCACCATATGGAGCACGAGGTCTGACGGTTTTGGATGACGAAACTCGATGTTGGCTTAATAACTCCACTGCCAGCATCTGATTTAGGTAATGCAGTCTGACCTGGAATGGATACCCTTCAAACGATGACGACGAATCACTATCTTGCTCCACATTGTTATTTTTTGAATTTTTGTTTTACATCCTAGCCAAAAATTAAGTCATTAAAAATGTCATTTTGCTTAAATTTTGCCTTGCACAAAAATTAAAAAAAAAGAGTTAAAAAAGAAAAACTAATGTCAGATTTAAATTCAGAGCCCACAAATTAGGTTAAAATAAATGTCCTTTTTGTGTCTAACTTGGAGTGGATACCTTTCCAAACGACGACGATGACGAGCGACAGATATTATTGAGTATGCCATTTCTAAATTATTTTTAACTTTCTAATCTTTACATTTACATTTACTAATAATAAAATTTGTTACTGCCTGACCTTTTGATGTCTGAGTTTGTTGTTTGTCCTACCAATGATTATTATAACCATTTCATGACTTCATTGAGGCTCATATCATTCAACTCCTTGCTGTGAGTCCTGGTAATTGAAGTGATTAAACTCTTCAGGCAAACAATGACGATATCGGAGAGCTTTTAGGGTGGTAAAAAGTTAGACCCTTTGCTCCAGAAGCAAAAGAGAAAACCTGATGTCAGTTGCCGGCCAAACGGCGAACGGCTACTTTTGCCTAGTACGCTACAACTTAATATAAAGAGTTTGTGTGGAAATAAGATCTGAATTGTCAGCCATCTGGCTACTCCCTCGTTATCCTCCTTCAAGAGACTCCACTGAATCAATGTCTCGTATATCAAAGTACACCTTGGATGGTTGGGTATCAAGCAGAAAATATGGTTTTGGTACATTTGTCTATTAGTAACTCAAATGGACCTTTGCCGATTAATCTCTTGAAGGATCGGCAATTAAATGGCTATGTATGGATGTCGATGGCTGCAAAATTGTCAACATCTACAAACTTTCGTACACCGGGCACTAATGATATGCACGAAATCTAAACTAAAGGAAGAAATTAAGCATATCAAGAACATTCTATTGGACAATGGTTATCCTGAATCTATTATTGACTGCAACATTTCCAAGAAAATTGCTCAGTTTTCTATGCCCAAACGATTTGGTCCTGAGAAGTGTCCCGTATATTTGAGAGTTCCTTGGATAGGGAAAGCTTCCATTGGTCTTGATAAAAACGTCAAAGCGGCTGTTGAAAGCTGCTATGGCTCCGTTACTACCAGAGTTGTATTTACATCGAAACGCATGTTGCCTGTAGCCCGCAAAGATGTTTTACCTACCACGCTGAAAAGCTCCGTTGTTTATGAATATTCGTGCCACTGTGACAGTAGGTACGTAGGACGAACATCACAGCGACTACAAGATAGAATCAAGCAGCATGTTCCTAAATGGCTACAACAGCAAGCGAAGCTCCCTACACGATCTCAACCTGGCAGATCCTGTAAGCTAAAACGTAACAATCCAGATTGTGACTCTGCCATAGGACAACACTTGCTTGACAACGAGCAATGTGCTGCAAACTATAACGACAAACGTTTTAAAATTCTTGCTGTGGCACGCAACTCGTTCCATCTGTGTCTACTCGAGGCAACTTTTATCAAAACCAAACATCCGGTTTTATGTAAGCAAAAGGAATTTGTTTACACATTGAAACTTTTCAAATAACGTAGTTGCGTGTAACAGTGTTTCTCCTGGGTAATTGCACATAGTGCGTTTCTCCTTTCCGAGAACATCCTGTATTGCACCACACTGTGCAATTGTGCCTTTCTCCTTTCCGAGACTGCAGCACCTTTCTCCCAACTGTTGAGACTATAAATACCTTGATTTTCTCTGGTTCGTCCCATTTTGACGCGATTGCCACTGATGAGAGCGTCACGAAAAGCTTATGGCTCCGAAAAAACCGACTTTGTTTAAAGCGATATTATAATTTATCAATGACAACTCAAAAAAGGTCAACATTCAAACATGTGTATTGGTTTGCTAGTGCATGCCAAAAAATCTTAGATTTCTAACTTCAATATCTATAAGAGTGCAGTGACAAACCGGTAGGTACTCCTCAATATCATCATAATGATGCTTTATTTCCTTCGGAATGTTACCGACCTGCTTTGTTTTTATTTATTATTTAGGGTTAGATTTGAAAATTTTTCAAACTGTTTTGTTTTTATTTAGAATTTTGGGCTGCATGCTTAGACCACCAAGCAGAAAAAAATCCCAGAGACACAATAGAGTGACGAGAGGAGGTTTTGAACCGTGTCGATCGCGTTTGTCATCAAATCGGCGCTCCAACCTACTGGGGCACGCTGTTCTTTTCACATATACACAATTAGCGACTAAAATCACAGCGATTTCCTGTAGAAAAATAAAATATTCCTTTTGTAATATTTTAATGAAGTTAAGCGAAATAACAATATAAGTTATCATGAAACACTAATTTTCTTCTAAGAGCACTTAGGTCTTGAAAAATTTACAGAACAGTAAAAATTAAATACGTCATAAAAAATGTTGATGATGCTTCAAAATTTCATTTGTGATAAGAATAAATGTATTTTATAACATTTCAGGCACTCCAATGTTAATTATTATTCTGTGATTCGAACCTTGTATTTTTGCTTGCATCGACAATCAACTCACAAGGAATAAAAAGTTTGACATTTGAATGTTGAGAACACTTTAATTATTATTAAAAACGGTTGGCTATCTTTTGATTTTAACTGCTTGAACAACAATATTATATTTGTAAAAAGCAATATAAGGAAAGTACATCTGACCTGTGACGGAAAAATTAAACAAAATTTTAAATGGTAAAAGTTGAACTCTTGAAAAAGATGTTCATTTTGTAAGTGCATCCGGTTTTTTTCTACATAAAATTACAGTTTTTCTTTTAAACATAATACTTTTAAGAAAATAATATAAAAAAAAACTTGTTAAAGTTTTACAAGTGCAAATTTTTAAAAGCAATTTTTATAAATACATTAAAATATTGCACATACAGTGGAAAAACTAAAATAATTATACAATTATTTAAAAATGGCGATTATAAAATATTTGATAATATTGCTATTGTCTATAATGTAACAACTATATATAAAACATCATTTGAATTATCTATAATACAATTTTAGGCGTTTGATTGCCCGTTTTATATTTTTTTCCAAAAAAATTTTACGCATTAAAACAATCGATGGAAATGCAAATTTTAAATCAATAACAATCCTTAAATTCGTAGTATATAATGATCAAAAGTTACTTGGTTGTAGCTTCATTAAACAAAAAATATCTGCAAGAAAACGATCGGATACCGTCCGAAACATCAAGTTTAGCAAAAGTACAATTCTGTTGAGAAACAGTGGTAATAAACTGGTAGTTTAGTTCACAGCATACTTTCAATGATCAATGTAGACTACAACTAATATCTTGATTAAATCATAATTATCTTTTCACAGAAAGTAAATTGTCTAAATTTTATTGTGTATTCTTAAAGTTACTTTGAAGTATTTATAACTTATTTTATTTTTTTTATTTAGTGTATTTATATTTACGGGTTTGAAGCCCCAACTACTAAAATTAAAAGTAATTTGAAAGACGAACAAAAAGATTTAGCTTTGTTGTGTACAATCAGCATAAATGTTTCAGTTTAAAAATTGTCAGCACATACACTATTATGCTTAAAATGAGCATATGTGAACAAAAGCTCTGCAACTATAAAAAACAGTGTTTCTTTAACATTTCTATAATAAAAAATTGAACAAACACAACAGCTGATTTACGGAAGGATATTTCACTTGTTACAAGTACAGTAAAAAAGAAACACATTGTTTTGCTCGCGTTTGTTTTTCTGTTTTGTATTTTAGTCTTCTGCTGAGTCAGTTTCTTCTTTATTTTCATCAGTTTTGCTTTCTTTTTCATCTTTTCGTGGGTTTTGTTGATCCTCCTTTTCTTCACTTTCTTTTTCAAGGATGATGGAATCACTTGAAGGCGCAGCACCGTTGGAATAAACTTCTGTTTCAGGTTTGTAGTTGCCCTCCTATAAAATTTTCTCTTTATGAATTGAAATTACAAATACAATTTGGAATTGAATTTTTTTGTATGTTTTCAGGAGGTCATTATTAGAAAAAACTTTTGAAAGCTATACAGGGTTTTTTCAAATCAAGTTAAATTACCTGCAAGAAAATTAAACAAATACTTTTTAAAAGCTAAAAAAGCTTCAAGATATACCCCTACAAAAAATGTTGAAAAGAATAAATTTGTTTGATTAGTTGTTAATTATAGCCTATCTCTAAAAAAAAGATAAATATGTGGTTTTCATTGGCATCTTGAAAACAGTTTACGAAATATGTTAAAAATTAAGTTAAATTTGAAACTTGATGATGCGTGTGAGCAGAAGCAAAATTTAAAAAAGTAATTTGTTATTTAAAATTTTAATTGGGCTGCCCAATTATTTTATTTATAGGCTATTCTACTAACTACAATATAAGCTTACTTACGGCGTAATGTTTCATGAGAAAAAAAATTGATATTTACTCTTTAATTCACTTTTGTTTTATTATCTTGAATCAAAAGTTGGCACTATTTAGAAAATAACCTAACGCTATTTAAAAGATATAAGATGAGATCAGAGAAAAATGCCTAAAACGCATAGTAGTAGATCTTTCAAACAAAAAATGCAAAGAGCCAATGCATTTGAAAACATCCTGCAAATCCTGCAAATCAAAGTTAAGTTAACTTTTTGGTTTTACAATGAAAAAAGTTAACTCTCGGAAACCTATGGGTCTATATAAAATTTTTTCAACTGCATTGGCTTTTTGCTTTTTTTTTGAAAGATTGGATTAATTTTGTTGTTTTTCCGATAAAAAACCTTTGATCCCAAATCTAAAAACCATTTTTTATCACATCAAAATTTTTTTGAATTTACATAATAAGTTTCGCATTTTAGTAATTGATGTCTACTGTAGACCTGCATCGGCTACTTATTTAAAAAATTGGGGATATATTAATGATTGTTGATTGATTGCAATTTCATACGGTATAATTACCCAGTAATTTGCAATCGTTGACAGGCAAGACATGGTCAAAAGCTTAAACTAAGACAACCATCAACACCATCAATGCCAGTATGTCGGAAAGTTCATTTTTATAATTTTAATTTTATATCTTTTAATTCTAGTGATATAAGGAAAGATAATGAAAGAATTCATAAAAATCTAAAAACTGAGTTTAACATATTTTCGAAATAATGAATCAAGATGCTCGTTAAAAGTAAATTTAATTGTCAAAAATAAAGTGAAGACCAAAAAAAGGTCTTCACTTTAAATCAGTGTGACATTTTACCGTTTTTTTCTAAAAAACTAGTGAAAACCAAAAAAAAGTTCTTCACTTTAAATCAAAAATTTCGGGACAAATTAGTTGACTGGGTGAAACACTGGTTCAAGGGCTCAAAATTGGGACTTTCTCAGCCAAACCGGAACTTATGGTAATTGGCAAGCCTGATAAACACCCTGAATGAAATATCAGGAAAAAATAGGATTATCCAACGACCTCCGTCTATTGTTGGTCATGTAGAAAACGAGAAAGACAAACCAGCAAAAGAGAATTAAAGTTTTGTGTCAAACAAATTAAAATATCTGCATGATATTTCAATTCTGTGTCAATAGCTATTTAATAACATTTTGGCGTTTACGCGTAGTTGATACGTTTTAATTTTAAAGTTTTTTCAATTCAGAAATATTTTGATGTGATAGAAAAAAATTTTAATAACCGATATGGAATATACAGATCTTATTATTTAGAAACGTCTCTATTTTACTACAAGCAAAAGATTTTTCTGAAAGGATTACTTGGAAAATGTACAAATGTACGCAAATAGCAGAATTATAACACAGTACAGGTAATTTACCAAATTTAAATGCTCAAGAAGTGACCAGTAACAAAAATTGTATTGGTCCTGAGATTGAATGAGGTGAGGCCGTTGCTCCCGCAGTTGACGCACTGTCTGAAACACATCCACCACACCGTCGTCTTGAATTTGATGCAATAGAATAGTAAGACAACAGAAAACTCCTGCAAATCAAAGGCTATTAAACGTAATGCCGCCATCGCTCTTTAGGACTGAAAATCTGTCATTCAATTCGTTTCTCTTGTTTTGTTGGTAATAACCAAGCCATATCAATAAAGCTTGAAAAACACTTCATAACTTTGAATTGGTCATAAAAATTACAACCGATAAATTCTTTTTTAAACTTTCAAAGAAAGAACCATTATCTCAACACCATACATATTTATTTTAAAAAGTTGCAAAAATTTAATGCGAGAAACGCAAGTTTGAAGTGTGGACAATCGCTCACATGGGCGATTGCCGTGTTATTACGTTATCAATTTGCATTTCACCTGATCTTCCCCCTCCACTGCTGCAATGAACCACAATAGGATGCTTTTCAATGCTTGAAATTTCTTTTATGATTTGAAAGATTTCCTCGGAGCTGTTAGGTTCGCCTTGTCCAACATCCGGCCATCCCATATAATGATATTGAGTAACGTGAAGAGTTTTATTAGGAATCTGGAAAGTGTCTAACTAAAAAAACCAAGTTATTTTTACAAACAAGTATTTATTTACCTGAGCGTGGCTTAAACTAAAGTTTCGCAGAACGTAATTGAAATCGTCAATACTTTCTTCAAGTTTTAATTTAATTGTGATGTCACCAAACTTTACGTCATCATCTGGATCATCAGGCCAATACCGAGCGCTGGTGGTGAGGCCTTGAAAAACAAAATAGTTTACGAAATTTTTTTGTAATGATTTGTCTAAAGTTATAGTTCATGGATGTAATCTATGAGTATGTTCTGTTTTTTAAACATTAAAAGTTTGACGTTGTTTTCATTACCTTGAAACATTGCACAAAAATTATCTACGCGTGTCACTGCGACAATATTAATTATTTGCAATCACTCCAATTTATTTTTTTATGGTAACACGACAGATCTTTTTTGTAATGCGTTTCTTGTCGTTGTGACGAAGTTTGCCAAAATTATAATGAATGTTGTTATTCCCTAACTCTTGTCTTAAATCTCGGTTCCGGTTCAAAACCCATTCGCGTCCGTCTGCGTGTCCTTGCAAAAACAATTTTCTTTGCTTAGCAGACTTGGCAAGCCATTGGTGGCCTTACAAAAGGGAGGAGTTGGTACAAAAAAAATGGGGGGGGGCAATTTTCAAGTTTTTTTGTTCCCAAAACCTAGTGGTCTCTAAAAAAAGTTCATCACTTTCAATCAAGTACATAATCCCTACTTTCGTTCTAAAGTTAAGATGCAGACAGGAGGCCACCGTCATGGTGCTACTATGAAAAAATTGAGCAATATCTTGCTTAGAGAGGCCACTTTTTAACGTTTTTATGGGGGGGTGCGGCTGCTTCGTTTATACCGTACGAAAGCCATTACTATAGCAAGCACCTTTGAATTTGAGTCATATCTTAAAATAAAAAGTAAAAAAAGAAATAAAATTTTTTTAATCGGTCAGCAACATCTAAACAGCTCCGAAATATTAGTAATAAAAAAATTTGTTTATTAAAGGTTAACAAAAAAAGAGATTACACGATATGAAAATAGAATTTGCAATTAGATATCAAATTTACAAAACGCAACCAATTACTTGGTTGCTTAAAAAATATTGTACTAAGTTTTTAAACCAAAAATAACTTAGATTTATTTCTCAGAGTCAACCAAAAGTGGGCTAAATTCTCCCTTTTTGTTTACATTCTCAGACGACTAAAACAACACTTAAATTGATGTTTTTGCAAACAAATTTTTTTTAAAATAATTTAGTTTTATGGGATGTACTAAAATTGATTTTAAGACTACTGAATAAAAGTCAAATCTTGCTTTTGAAAAATCAGAAAAGCATTTGTCCTTGTAGTAAGCTGCCCCTTTTAAGTTGTGGAACAAATGATTTTTAATATTTCAGTCACAAAGTGGCATGGAATTTGTTAACCCGTTAAGTGCGGAATTAAATTTTCATTATCCGAGTTACATTGCGTAATTAATTTCGCATCTCGCTGTTTTTCTCGTCTCGATCAATTATAATTGCTGCTTGTGCGAGAATATAGCAAGAGCGAGAAGCGAAATAATCCGCGCTGTGAAAAGCTGCAACGATCAAGACGTATATATCCGTCATGCGCACTGAGAGAGCGTTTGGCCTTACGTATATACTCGTCATGAGCACTTAACGGGTTAATTTACTTTCACTTATTAATTGTTTCACAAAAGCAGCTTACTTTACGCATTCTCTGCGCGCTTTCCTCTGCTTGACAAAAACTTTTAATTTCAATCATATCATTAAAAAAATCGCCGCTGTGCTATGGACTTCAGAGTAAAAGTCCTGGATTCAAAACGCAACTAGTTAGCTTCATTAATATTCTTTACAAAGGATATCCGTAATATAAAGTGCTCATGTTGTTAAATCTGTATGTTGATTGAAAATTAAAGCGATCTGCCGTGGTGACCCTTAATCGAGAAAAAAAGAATATAAAAAACTGTCAACAAAACAGCAATATCTTCGCATATTTTAAATCGGGTGGGAGTAATTGCCTGATGGTTTCCAAAAGTTAAATGCTTTTAACGTTGTTCTGCCTGTCAGAAAAATAAATAGTTGAATAACTTCTTAGTCTTAAAAACTTTAAACGATCAATGTTGCTGACGGAACCGTTAACTCCTTCAATTTATGGTAATTTTTAAAGACTGTTTTTTTAGAATTCTTTCAACCAACTGTCGCCAAAAGAACGCACTGATAATAACAAATTGCAAGAAAAACGTGATTTATATACAACTTGAAAACATGAAAAGTAACAACGTCTCTGGTTGGTTCAGAGAAGGAGAGCAAGAGATTGGTTGGCAGCTTGCTTACTTGCGCCGTAAGCGAGAAAAAAAATAGAATATTTATCTTTGAGCCGCAAGCGAGAATAAGTTTCAAACAAAAATTTAATATTCATCGGTTTTCGATTTTAGTTACAGGATGATCATCTTTCGATTTGGCAACTCTTGAAGTCACCTTTTTAGAATTTTTTGTGCTTCTTTCTGTCGCCGGAAAGAATTTGTCTATGGACTGAAGCTTGCTCGCTAACGGCGCGAGTGAGCGCGCTACCAACCAATCGCGTTCTCTTCTCTTCTGAATTAATCAAAGACGCTGTCACTTTCGATATTCTTAAGCTCTATATAAACCACGTTTCTCTGGAAGTTCGACATTGTCAATAAGTTCGAACGAGAGTTGGTCGAAAGAATTCTAAAGAAAACAGTCTTTAAAAACCACCATAGGAATTAACGGTTCCGTCAGTACAATTGATCGTTTTAAAAATAACTAGAAAATATAATGTAAAATATATAGAAAAAAAAATAATCGATTGACTCGTATCATGAACTAAAACATTGCCTGTGATTTTAAATAATACTTCAGTGTTCTCTATAGTTCTCAAAAATTTTGGAAAAAATGAGTCACAATCAGCAATAAACTCATTTCGTGACTTGGAAAGACTAAAATCTTGTAACTGGTTTTTCCTTACTTTACGGAAACTGATCAAGCGTATCTAGGTAAGCGCGTCGTTCACTAGACGAATTTCCAAGTTCCAACAGAATACATGGAATTTATTAAAAGTTGGCTGTATCGAACCCTTTTGCATATATTTTCACGAGCGGGCCGTGAGCTCTTTTTTAAGGTGTGTGCCTAAAACAAAATACAGTACATAATTTTGTAGTAGAAAACGAAAAAATAAATAACTTGTTGTTGCAAATGGGCGATATAATATCCGCAACACGTTTGTACGTCAATCGACACCGTGGAATGCAAGTTCGACAAGTTAATCTTTGTTGCATAACAACATACTAAATGCAATCGAAATTTTAAGGTCTGATACTAAATATTATTATGGGTAAAAATTAAAAGTATTAAAAATTTAACTCATTGAGCTGTGACTTTTTGAAAAGTTAAATACAATTAAAAATAGCCTGTAAAAATTTTATTGATAGTCTATAAGCTAACTAGCCATTTACGTGTACAGTATGTTCAGTCACACCAGTGCTTTTCAACCTTTTTAATATCGCGGATAAAAAAGTCAAAAAATAATTATTGTGGCCCAACAATATGCCTTTTCTTCATTTGGGAAAAAATATGTAAAATTAAAGTGAGGACGAAAGAAAAAGCTTCAATTTACGTTTTATTATACATGCGTTTTGAAAAAAGAATAGGCTTACTTCCGTGCTAGCATCAATTTTACTGATGATAAAAATTAATTAAAATAAAATAGCTGCTTATTTGTACCTGCCAAATTGAAATGGCTTAATAAAATGTGCACGTTTTACCTGAAAGAGCTTCACGGCCCACTAGTGGAGAAGCACTGACCTAGCTTTTAGGTTTTGTTTGTATAACAGCTCCATTCTTTTTTTGAGACAAGAATTTTTCTAATGTAAGGCCGTAAAAATTTTTTTGATTTTAAATACATTAATAACGTTTTTTTTAAATTAAGCTCTCTTATAATTCCTTAATCTTGACTTTCTCGAAAGTAAGTATGCAATCGCTTTACAGTAGAAAATAATCTTTTAGCGGAAGCAGTATTATTGGGTATGGTAGTAGTCAATTGAGGAAGCTTACCTACTTCTTTAAATTCTAATTCAATTTCAATTTCAATTTCGAATTCAAATTTTATTTTCAATAAATTTAGTTAGCTCGTGGACATGCTTTTCAGCAAATTTTTTGGATAGGTACAGCACATAGGCCGGCAGTTAATTTTCCTGGCAAACTTAATTGAAAAGAAGCCCATTTGGGAACTTGGTTTTATATTCTTTATATTTAACGTGCCGCAGCAAATAGAAAAACTCAAGTTTTGAAATCAGATTTTCAGCGCACGCGTTTTTTCTAGAAAAGCTAAGCCAATGTTCGCTAAACACTACTTTGAAAACAAAAGATAAGCTTGTCTGCTGGCAAAATTTTAAAATATTATCATAAAAAATTTATTGTTACACCGTAATGTTCTCGTTTAAGAGTGAAATAAAATAGATTTTAATCTAATGCGCTAACAAAAATATTATTATAATTGGTTAAAAATTCAAAAAATACTTTGCTGGAAAAATTACCAGAAGTGCGCCGCACAACTCGTACGTATGGGATGTACGCCCCTGATTTTCATGTAAGTACCCAGTCATGAAATGGGCATGTTCAAGGTAAGTTGAATCAGAATTAAACCCCTAGAACTTGCATTATGTGTTTTCACTCGTTTATCCAGAAACGGGGACACGCTTCTTCATCAAAAGCGAGTGTAGATTCTTGAAAAAAGTGCAAACTACAGTGTTTCCTGTGTTACACCCTTCGAGCACATCGAGAAATACAATCAATTTCTGATGGCTTTATCACGAAACCCAATGCTTAAAAAAGATAAGCCCATGGTCACAGCCAACGTTCCCTCTAAGAGCTTGCTTAGTGTGCGCGGAATGAAAGGCCGTGTGAGCAGTGGTGGATATTCAAATTTAGGGGCCCGAGACAAGAATTTTCAAAAATCGATGTTCAGTAAAAAAAGAAAAAGAGTTTTGATCTCGTCTTTCACTTTTTTCTCCAAAAATCATGGTGTTCTCTAAAAAAAAAGTCTTCATCTAGAATCAATCTCAATATTTCCCACTTTTCGTCCCGACTTCATTATCGATTCGAGGTGAAGACCTTTTTTTTAGAAAACACCTTGATTTTGGGACGATAATACGGAAATCAGAGACAAAATCGAAGTGAAGACCTTTTTTTTTTTGGAGATCACCATGGTTTTGGGAGAAAAAAGTGAAAGACAAGATGGAAGCTCTTTTTTTTTAAGGAACATCTATTTTTGAAAGTCCTTGCCTTGGAACCCTTAATTTGAATATTCACAGCTGTGTGGAGCTTGCTTCTGATTGAAAGCACGTATTTATCTTGTCTTGCCAATACTTATGCAGTGCGCGTCAAAACGAAAGTATCGCGCGGGGGTTCTAGGCTAGCTGCGCGGCCGCGAAGCCGCACATCTTAGAGGGAACGTTAATCACAGCTTGTTTTCTATTTAATTCGAAGGAAAAACACTTTCACAATACAACGATAAATAAAAAAAATTAGCGTAAAATTATTTAGTTAAGTAGTACAGTGAATCACAGCATTGCTTTCATATGCAATATATCGAGCTACCTTTTTCTTCAAGCTTTGTTAGCATAACAATAGTTTCAACTGAATTCTCCCAAATCATGACCCAAAAATCTGATAAAGTCTCTTTCATCGGTCCTTGTGTAACAATAAATTCTCCTTTTTCTGAAAATCCCTTTATGACAAAAGATAAGATAAAATCTATTTTGTTCTAACATAAAAAAACAAAAAATGAAATGAAACTTAGAATTACTGCTTACATCAATAAAGGAGGCGTTAATGTAATCTGACTTTTCCTGGCCGGGCTTTCTTGGTAATAGCACTCTGTTGAAATCATCTAAATTAAAACATTTCAATAGTTTATTTATTGCACCACATCATTTAAAAGTTAATGATTTTATAATTAAAACCTGGCTGCAAATGATTTAAATAAACATGGTGAATATTTTGATAAAAATTTAATATTTCTTTTGAAAGAAGCTATAGTTTAGGAAAAAGTAATATTAACCCTTTTGCTGTCCAAGGGGTTTTTTGCTGGTTATTTTCGCTGTCCCGTACATCACATGTGATGCACAGGACAGCGAAAGGGTTCATTTTGCTTGAAAAAATATTACTAATTTAGATTACAAGAATCACTTTATTTATTTTTACACTTTTTGCCAATATACTTTATTTGCTCGTTTCTTTTTCAAGTATTTTGCTAGAACTAGTTAAGACTTTGTTTGGTAATTAAATTATTTTAATTGATTCCCGGTGATTGGTTGTGCAATTGTGGTATGTAGCATTACTTTTAGTGTTTTTTAATTACAGTGATTCTTGCTTTAACTTCGTTTTGTTTTTTTTCATCCATTGCAAGTCGTCTATATTTTAAATAAATTTTAATACATAAGTTTATTTATATACAAATTTGGATTTTCATATTTTTTTTATCCCAGTTTATTGATCGGAATCAATAGATGAGGGGTTCCTTTCTTTATTCAAACAACAATCGCGCCTCCCCTTGAAGACACCAACAAAATCCAAGCCCTATCATCATGTTGGTGAAGACTAAAAAAATTCTTCACTTTATTTTACTGCGTAAATTCTTCATTTTTGTCCAAAATTACAGATGAACACTAAAAAAAAGTCTTCACTTTGATATTAAACCTCCTCTTTTGGGATGATTCATCAATCTGTCGTGATCCCCTCGCCGGTGCGGCTGTACCTGTCATATTAAAAAATATAATATCGTTCATCAACAATATTCTATAAAACCACACTTTACGTTTAAATAATCACTGTTGTATCTTTTATTTTTACCATTTATTTTATGTCAATGCAGCTAGGTGCTTGCGCCCCCATTATGAAACTTTAAATGCCTCCTAGTTTAAGAACCCCTGCACTCTAATGATGAATCTCCGAAAACGGAACAAAGTAGTTATCTGATGGTTTCCTCAAGTTAATGCATTCTTTTTTCATTAAAATTTCCGATGATAAATAAGCGATATGTTGATAATAAAGATTTTTCAAAAAACTCATTATTTTTTTTTTATGTACCGACAAAAGTTTATCTTAAGAACAGTGAAATATGTGTATTGCTTTGCTTAAACCTTGAATTTTTGTTCCTTTTTAATCTTTCTTAGAATAAATTTATCAAAAATTATTTTAAAGTTCGATCAAAAATGTAAAATTCCGTTCTTGTTAAGTTAAAAATTTAAGTGAAAGACTTTATTTATTACAGATAAAATTACAATTCGCATAGAACTCCACAATGTTGTAAATATACAGGGTGTCCATAAATTATCACTACAAATTCGAAAATTTGCCATAAATCCATTTTGACGTTATTTTAGTACAATTTCTGCAAAAGGAAAGACAAAAACTATGAGTTTTTATCTAGTTATGCTTTTTTGCCGTTTTGCTGTATTTATTTAATCATTTACTTATTTTTTGTCTTTTTGCAAATATTTGAATTTTTAAAAATAAGCACTCTCCAAAAAAAGGCCCACTGCGTGTCTTGGTTTATAGAGATAAAATCAGACACCCAAGTACAGAAACTTCCGAACTAACTGTCTGATTTTGTCTCTATAAACCAAGACACGCAGTGGGTCTTTTTTTGGGGAGTGCTTATTTTAAGAAATTCAAGAATTGGCAAAAAGATAAAAAATAATAAATAATTAGATAAATACAGCAAAACGGCAAGAAAAACATAATTAGATAAAAACTCAAAATTTTTGTCTTTCTTTTTGCATAAACTGTACTAAAATAACATCAAAAATGGATTTATGGCAAATTTTTGAATTTGCAGTGATAATTTATGGACACACCCTGTGCTATGTTATATTTTATAGCTCATTTCCTTAGTCATTCTTGAGAAATTAGTTATCTGGCAATAGATAACAGAACGATGGCAATCATTGTTTTGCAAACAAGTGACAGTATTACACATAAAAAGCTTTCACTTACAAGGAATGATTTGAAGTAATCTATTCTTCTTCAAATTTCCTTTTCCGTTCTTCATAGCATCTTTCAACAAAGGCAACTTAACAAGTTTTTGGAATTCGGTTTCAAAAACAGTTTCTTCTCCATCATCAAATTTTTTTCTGATTTAAAAAAGCTAATTTTATTATTTTTTTACTAGAATTAGTCAGCAAACTTTGTTATCAATGTAAACAATTTTTTGAAAAAAAAATACTTAAAATCCCAATAAAAGCTCTTAAATATTTAAAATTGTATAGTCGTTTAGATTTGTCTTCTGGGACAACAAATCTTGTGAATGTTGGCTCCCAGGACAACATGGTATTTCACGATCTTTTTACTTGTTTGATGGTTTATCAATCATCCTGATTAAGATGGCATATATCAACTTAATCTTGATACATGATCAACTTAAGCACTCAAAAAGTTACCCGAGTGGGTCAGCGAATTTCGAATAAGAATCTGCTGACTCAGGTTATAATTAGATTTGATAAAACATAAGTTCCTTTTTTGAGGATTTTATTTGTGAACTTAGAGTCATAAAACGTTATTCTATCGATTTTTTAAAATTTTAGCAAAGAAAACACTTTCTAATTCAAGTTAAACCACAAAGACTAGTGTTTTAGAAAAATGTGTTGGAAAACTTGAAACAACAATGGTTAAAAGCTTAATTTTAAATAACTATCGTAATCATGGCTTACCGAAAAATAATGTATAACAAATTTTTTTGATTTAATTTTGCCCAAAGTTTCAAAGTCATAACTGTATATTCATTTGAAGACAACAACATAAGCCAATTCACTACCACAATGGGGAATTTTAATTTCATTATAAGTTTACATTTTTTAAAATATACCATATATTATCATGCTCCTTTCTAAAAATCATTTACCTCAATTCTTTTACTTTCAGAAAAAAATCATCAATTGATAGTTCGGTAACTCCAAACTTTATGTATTCAACAACCGCTTTGTGAACAAACGCGTATTGCAGCTGCAATTCAAGAAATTATCTCCATAATTAAAAAACTGTAAATCGAAAATTGTGATTAATTCAATTTGCTAATAATTTCACAATTATGTGAAGCTCCATTTTATTTTTAGTACTTGATGGTAGATAGTGTCAATATTAGATACATTTAATGTTTCACAATCCAAATAATATCTAAAAACGTAAATTGCATGTGTTCTCGCAAAATTTCTAAACTTTTTGTCATAAACAGTAAATTCTAAACTAATTTTAATACGACCTTTTTTTTGCTCCGTAAATGTTGAACACAAAGAAAAGGGACAAAACCATTTATTAATTATACTGGTAAATAAACAAACTTTAACACGATAAAATTTGTCAAATTTTTATAAATCAAATTTTGCTTCAGTATAATTTTGACATCAATGAGTTCATCACATTTAATGCAGAAAAAGTTGTTTTTTTTTGTAAAAATAGAAATAAAACGTTTTATTTTTATTATTTTTTTGTTTGCAAGTGTCCGTTTTCTATGTGATATAGGTAAGTGCTTTTTATAATGAAAATTTTTGTATTTTTAAATCCAAATATAGAAAAACTGGTTTAATGAATATAGTGCGCGTCTGTATTGGTAAACTCTCTGCCTTCAAATTATCGCTCTGTCCAAGTTGCTTCCACACGGAGGTTCGATATGAACCATCCCCAGTAATATTTCACTTTCCGGTCTCAGCAAGTGTTTGTAATTTACGTATACCTTACTGTAATGATAAAAATTAACTCCACAAAACTAAACTAGTCAATCTGAAAATGGAGGCAGAAAATTGTTGACAGTTTGCTTCGTCAACGGCAAGGCGCGGTTTTTCTTTCAAGTCGTTTGTTTTTACTAAAAACGTTTTTTACTATTTTGATGAACTACATGCTTTGAGTTTAAAATACTTTTAAAATAGTTTCTAGTACAACAAAACAAACCAATGTAGGATAAAATCAAATCAATAAATTGTTAGTAAGTCTATCAAATGAATTGAAAGATGATCACGCTTCTAACTTACGTCAGTCTGGATTAGTTTCATCCTTTCTTCTCTAATCCGACTGACATAGCTGAAGATGTCTGCCTGTCCTTCTTTATCAATTTGTCTTATTGCGGCGTCTACTGCAATAAAAGTTCCCGTTCTTCCCACTCCTGCACTGCAATGGATCACAATCGGCCCTAAAAAAATAATCAAAAAACTAAAAAAAAGAATCCTTGAGTAATATCAATCAACAGAAAAAGTAGGCCAGGAGTAAAATTACCAAATTTATTTTTGAGAAAAAATGTACCAGTACGTTTGAAAGGCTTGCTTAGCATACTTAACAAAATATTATTTGGCGTAAAAGAGCATAAGAAAAAAGTAATTAAAAAAAATTCTTTTAAATTTTGTTCTTAATCAAAAATTGTTGAAAAGTTTAGTTTTGATTGTTTCAGGAGCTATTTAGCTCTTACAAGCTATACATAGCCACACTTCGCAACGTTACGGAATTCAGAATATAAAATCGTAATTGGTAAAGAGTATTTGTTTAAATCGAACTATGCCGAATAGAATTGCAAAAATATAAAAAAAATTCAAAAACATCTATAAAAGTTTTGTTTGGCAGCGCAAAATCTTATATAAAAATTAGATAGTACTTCAGCTTGACATAAAAACTCCAGTTTTCTTGTCAAGATATTCCATTAACAACTTTAAGAAGAGCAGCAAAAAGTTTCTAGAGCAGGCTAACATGTGAAATAGACTTCTAAGATGTTGTTTAAGAATAATCACAATTAGTAAAGTAATGTTGTATTATTTTTTTAAGAGCACCGTGAAGCAATTGTTTAAAAATTTTGATCAGTTTTTAGTAAAGCAAAATAAACTGCAAATTATTTGCAGAGTAAATCAAAAGTTTGTTGAAAAAAATTTTTTCGTAAAAGTTTATTTAATTTTTTTTAATTTTATTTTTTTATCAGTTTAGTTTTTAAAAAATAACAAGGCGGTGTCTACATTGAAGAGAAAGCATTCGACTGAAGAACAATTGCTTGGTTAAAGTAGCATAAAGCAGTAATTCTGTCAAATACCATCTCAAATAAATATTTTTAAAAAATTTTAAGAATAAAGTATATTTTTAAAAATTAATACAAAATATTGAAAAACATTGAGATACTTGTGTTTGGCATCTAAAAAGTACTGTGAATAGAATTGATTTGAAACAGATTTAACTGATTTTAAAGTACAGCAACTGTGTGAAATTTACGTTGTCCTGGTCATAATTTACATTGTTTAGCCGCTGTCTCCTTATTTGGAATCACCTGTACTATTGTCAGTTTGTAAAGTTATTTGCTATAAGGCAAATAAAAAATGAATAAATGAATGAAATGAGAGAATATACTAAATACTCGTCGTTACTAATACGGCCGAACTTTCACCATGACTAGGGACAAATGTTTGGTAGAGAAAGTTCGAGCGCCTTGCAAGGAATTGATGTTGCGTGCAATTTGTTTAAAAAATGTAGTTGAATGTTTTTGCGAAACCAAGCTATGCTGTCAAAATTCATTTACCCGCTGTTTCTGGTGTGGCATCCATTACTCTTCGACGAAAGTGCAGCAAATTAGAAGCGTTTCCAGGAACACCAAAGTCAGGCCAAGCAGTGTAATGAAATTGTTTGACAGTTCGACTAGGTTCATCATTCTGCAAGTAATAGAAAAACTCGTAAAAATCCTAATTGTTTTTGTGTATTTTGTATTATCGTACGTAACATACTGTGAAACAAATTTTAATTTAGTTTCGACTTTTGTTTTTATTAACACTGTAGTAATTGCTGCAAAGATCATTATCTAGCCTGTAATAACTGCCTTTGGATTAGAGCTAATTTAGAAAAATATTGATTACGAGCAATATTTAATCTAAATATCTAAAAAGAAAACCTTTTAAACCCTTTATTATCTTTAAGATTGGCTGCAGTGCGCGGTCAAAGCACAGATTAATCTGATATGGTGCTTTGAATCTTGGTTGATACCTTTAAATCATTTTATTCTCTTGCAGTCTTTCTAGTCCAGAACATGCGTAATTTATAGTTACTATCTAACTGCAATCAAGCCAGAAGGGCAAGTTTAAAGCGAAAGAAAGAATCTTTTTAATAAAGTCAATATTAAATAAACCAAATGTTCGCAATTTGCAATATGCGTGCCGGATTCGAATTTCGAAACAAGCATCAGGACTGGGGAGCCGGAGCCGGAGCCGGAGCCGGAGCGCGGAGCCATGGAGCCAGCCAATTTCGGAGGAGCCGGAGCTGGAGCCACAAAAATTTTATTAGCTCCGGCTCCAGTAATGGTTCATAGGATCAACTTCATAAAATGAATTGACTGTTATGGATTTTTAAACATTAATATAACAATAAATTTTGTGTTATATAGATTTCTTTCTTTTGATTTATTAAGCAAAAACATCTCTACAGCCTATTTTATCTGATTAAGAAATTAAGAAATAGATGAAACAGGCTGTCGGGTTGTTTTTTAATAAATGAAAAATCATTGTATTTGTTCCGACTTTCATTAAGCGCTCTACAAAAACACGTCGATTAATTTTTTCCTAATTTATATATAGCCTATTACTTAAGTTTCATATAATATTACAATATATATAGTATGTAGAGAGAGAGAGAGAGAGAGAGAGAGAGAGAGAGAGAGAGAGAGAGAGTGAGAGAGAGAAAGAGACAGAGAGAGCAAGAGTGAATCGATCTTCATTGCAAAGTGCTCAAAGAAAAGTTCTGAGCAATTTCGTACAAAATTTATTTAAACTCTATTTTAAAAAATCTCAACAGTCTATTTCATCCAATAAAATCAATTTTTTTTATTCCTATTAAGGTAAGAGAAGGGGAGTCAGGTCATTTTAATATGAATGCATAACCTGAGTCATTTTTTCCTATATGACATCACAGGAATTGCATTATTTGCTTGATTAGTTTAACAAATTATTTTTAACAAAAAATCTCAGCTAAATAGTACTCAGCTCTATAAACTTTCGTTCGTTCAACTTCTTCAAATGAATATAAATAAAAAAGAAACAGATGATGATTGAACGTAAAAAATGTTTGGTATTAAAAGATATTAAAAGAAATAAAAAGAATAAAACCTGTCCTTCATCAGCTGTTTAATTAGTTGATTTTATTTATAGTTATCTGAAAAAATTGAATAAAAAGAAGCTTATAGAGCCGAATGGTATTTAGCTGAGATTTTTGTTTAGAATAATTTTTTAAAATAATTTTCTAAGTCTATGTATCCTACAATAAATATACCACTCTTTGCAAGTTTGGACCTGTTTTACTTTTCGACAGTTTTGAATTATTTTTGTAGTTTAACAAAGTATATATTTCGAAGCATAAAATTTGAAAAGCTTAAATAATATTTCTATTGTTAAAAATAATTTAAAATTTTGAAACAACCTCTTATAAATTATGTTTTGCAGAGCTACGTATTATTTATCGGATAAGATTGACTTATCGTACTATGCTTTCTTAATGATGTTATGAAAGCATAGTACTATGTTTACTAATGATTATAGCCTATTCTTTATTTTTCCTGTAAACACAGGAAGATTCAATAGAATGAAACAGACTGTTTTGGTTTTTTAAAAAGTAGTTAAATAAATTTTGTATAATATATTTAAATATCGTTTTTCAAATAGAATCTTTCTAATTAAATAAGGATCAAGATTTTATTTAAATAAATAAGCAACAGATGTTTGTGGTTTTTTTAAAACAGTGATTAAACAAATTTTGTATTAAAATATTGCTCTTATTCTTTGCACTCTGCGAGGACGATTGATTCACTTTTTAATATACATATAATCTTTAATTTACAATGGCTAATGGTGAACAATTTAAAACAATTAAGAAAGAGGCACTGTACATTAATTATGCAACTATGTAAACTAGGTGCTTTTATTGTTAGCTTCATATAAAAAACAAAGTGAATTCTGACTAAGAAGAATCGGAATCGGAAAATGTTGTTGAAATCGGCATCAGAGTCGAAAAAAAATTGTCATTATGCCATCACTAATTTAAACACTCAATTGTCGGCAGCGTGGTCGAGTAATTAGAGCGTCGGGCTCGTGACCAACACGGTATCGGTTCAAAACCCACTCGCGCCATTCTGTTGTGCCCTTGGGAAAGACACTTTACGGCACATTCCCCTGCTTGGTGGTCCTGGCAAGCAGTTCTAAATTACAGTCATATTTCTATTAAATTACAACCGAACAGGAATATCTTGGTATCTCCGGAAGCAGATCGGGGTAATTGCCTATCCTATGTACAGTGCGTTCAGAAAGTCACTGTGCACCTTTCATTGTCTGCTTTATTTTTAGATAATCAGCGTTTTTCGTTTGATCTTTTTCAGCGTTTTTTGGTCGTTTCTCGTATTTCGTCTTTCATTTTTTTTAAATGCACTTTTCGAGCACTTTTTAAATTTTTCTTTTTCTTTTTTCTTTTTAATTCAATGTAATCATTGACGAAAGTCAATTTATTGCGAATTTAAATCCAATTTAAAATGGTTTTGTCAACGGAGGAGAGAATATTTTTGATTGAACATGTCTTTCGTGCGAATGGTGAATACACAAAAGCAGTGAAGGAAAAATTTGCCAAAAAGTTTCCCGGAACAGCATTACCTCATCGAAATGCAGTTCGAGCGTTATTGAACAAGTTCAGAGAAACTGGATTCATCGAGTGTTCGAAAACTTGAAACGTCGAATTAACGTTTGTATTCACGAACTTGGTGGGCATTTCCAGCAGTTGTTGTGACTCTATTTTTGTTATTTTTAATAAATTAAGAGACGGTCATTGTTCTTCACATAAAATTGACAATTCAAAATATTTTGTTATTGATTTTTCGAACACAGGATATCGTTCTTGTTTTAAAATTCCAGGTGCACAGTTACTTTTTGAACGCACTGTATTAGCGCCGCCGTCGCTTTCCTGCGAATCAGGAGGATAAATACAGAAAGAAAATAAAAAAATAAAAAAATAAAAGTAAATAAATATCAAAATTTAATATGACTAAAACATAATGTCGCCGTGAGAATTGGATAACTTAAATTTTTTATTTTAGTTCAATTTTCGCATGATTGTTACGTCGTAAATTTATCTCTTAACATTGTAGAGTGAAGATTTGGCTGACTCAATCTTTTTTCTATTGGTTTTGTTACCAGGTAAGTTATTCATAATTTTTATTTCAAGTTAGTCCTGACGAAGAGCGTCTGTAATAACGCTTGAAACGTTGACTGTTTTTTAAAGTTTTTAGTTTGAATAAACTGAAGATTTTAGTTAAAGTCTGTTTACCAGAAGAGCATAGAAAAATTATCAATCTTTTTTATTGCCTTAAGGCTCGTTTCCACTACGAGCGTGGAAACAAGCATTCTTTGTTTGTTTTATCGATTTTTTTTTGCGCTCGCTTCAATTGAAGATCAATAAAAGAAACAAAGAATGCTCTTTTCCACGCTCGTAGTGGAAACGGGCCTTTAATGTTTCATCACAAACGTTCTCGCTTATTTCCTCGTGCGTTAAATCTCTTGGGAGTTTCTGTTTCGCGCACATGTGCTTCTAAAGTTTTCCACTAAAAAGATAAAGTTTAGCTATTTGTCAGTGCGGAGTTTGCAATTCATAATAGTTACGATTTAACCTTTTCAATGTTTAGATAACGCAACAATTGATTTTCATTTAGTTATATTTCTTGGTACTCGCTTTTAGATTTGATTAATATAATTGTAAAGATCAGAAGTCGTGATTCTTGTTAGAATAGAATAATTTATCGCAAAAAAGATTTAAACACTGAATGATAAACTACTTGTTTATTAAAGAGTTGGAGAGCCGGAGCCGGAGCTGGGGAGCCGGAGCCGGAGCTAGTGGATAAGTGCTTGATAGCTCCGGAGCTGGAGCCGGAGCTAGTAAATGAGTACTTGATAGCTCCGGAGCTGGAGCCGGAGCTAGTGCTCTTCTACAGTGGCTCCCCAGCCCTGAAAAGCATGCCCGGTCACTCTACAGGCTACATGAAAATTTTAGGTAACATTTGTTTGTGTACCTTTAAATCTAATTTAAAATGATAACATAAAGTATATCTTATTCCAAAAACCGAATTGGTATTTCTTAACCTATTTATCAATAAGACATTAACAGTTTTGTTAACTAAACCATAAGTACTATACAAGATAAAAAATTTGATTTCCCAGTGTGGTATTGAATATTGGCATCTAAAAGTACAATACACTTTAAGTTGTTTCATAGATATATGCGCTTAAAAAACGAAACAAATCATGGTTTCAAAGCATACAAAGTATGTGCTCCATGTACACATTGCATAGTTATTCCAGATTAAAGAATACTTACATGAGTAAGGTCAAAAACTCGCACGACGTAAAAGTTTCTCAAGGATTCTTTTTTAAGAGTAACAACATATCCTCCGTAATCTTGCGTTTCTGGTAAATTTCCTTCAGAAGTAGAACCACCCGGCCAATATTTATGACATTTTAATTTTCCATTTTCAATCAAATTTGTAATCTGAAAAAAATATTCTGAATCAGTTTATCAATAATTGGAAAAATGTAGCTAAAGCTACATACTGTTGAAAACAGGAAGAAAATCGTTTACATTAAAAAATTAAGGAATTCAAATAGCAAGAGTTTATAATGAAAAAAGTTTTTCAGAATTTTTTTAGACCACAAAGACATGCATTTTTTTTATCAATATTTAGCCATTTTTTAGCTAGATCGTTAAGATTGTTAATGCGCGGGAAAATTTTCGGCTAAATTGAATCGGCGTTTGTCGTTTTAATTAAACCAATCTCAACTGTAAAAACTTGTTGCCCCAATTTATTGCCACAGGTGCTGCTTAATTTTTTAGCCTTAATTGGATTTTTTGGTTATTTTATTAAAAAAAATTCTATTAACATCACATACGAAGTGATAAAGATATGAAACTAATAATGATAATGTTGACGTCATTGTTTAGATCAGGATTTCTCAGCCGCGGTCCAAAGGAGAAATTTACAAAAAAAAGTTTTTTAATTTTACTTCACTGACAACTCGTAGAATCAAACCTCAGGTTTAGATGAAGGCAAAAAATTCATCAGCTTGATTTGTATAACCATTCCGGCCCAAAAATGCTGGTTGGATTGAAATGAAGGGCTTTTTTTGGGTCTTTAACTGAATTTGAACTTCAAATTCTAGTTGCCCGCCAAGTGAAATCAAAAAATATTACCTTAAAATATATGTAAAGACCAAAAAACACTGTCTACATTTTGGTTTCTATTGTGTTTTTGCTTTGGGTTTCCTAATTTGCAGCTGAAACAATTAATTGTGGCACCAAAAAGTATGGCATCGTGAACCACTGACACCGATTCATATAACTGCGAAACAGCTCCGCGTGGTGGTGCAACAATGCCGTCTCTTTGATGCGACAATGCACTATTTGGAGCCTAAAACCGTGGCTTATTATATTAGAAAAGTGATACAAACTGAATAAATTCGATCTTTTGGTGATGATGTTGAAAATAAACATGACATTTTCCGGCATTATTCTAAGGTAAAATCACTTTCCAGAAGCTTAGTAACGACACGATTGTTTGAATTTAGAGAAAGAATCAATTTTTTTTGTAATATTAAAATTTTCATTTTAATGCATTCTGCTTATATGATTAACCGATCTAAGTTGAGATATTTTTATTCCAAGAAGCAGCAGCTTAATTAGCAGTTAGCGATTCTTAAATCTCAAAGTTACGATGTTTGTCAAATATACTGAACAAGCACTCTTAATTTTCTGCAAAGATCTTGTTTCGAACGGTCGCACAAAAATCATTCGTATATATTACCCGAAATTTATAAAAAAAAAAAAGTGAAAGTGGAGAGAAACACCGATAGAAATGTGATAGTTTTGCTTCTTAGACCATATTCCAGTATTGCGGCAACTGAACAACGCCAACCTGGCATTTTTATATTTATTTTTCCAGTTTAAATTTTTACTTTTTAATTTTGCCTTTCCTCACTTGTTAATACAACGCCAAGGTATCTAAATTTCTCCATTTTTTCAATGGACACCTACTTGCCAAAAACATAGGTTGAATTTTCTGAAAATAGGAAGTAACTCAGTATCACTAAGTGTCTCTAAAGAAAAAAGAGCGTGAGTTCAGGCGCAGACCTTTTTTTTAAAGATCAGCATGATTTTGGGACGAAAATTGAAAAATCATTGACAAATTTTCAATGAAAACCTTTTTATTATTAACTACTATAATCGGTGTGTCGCGAAAATTTAAATAACTTAATAATGTGGCGCCATATAAAAAAGGTTGGAAACCACTGATGTACACGAATCCAAACTTTTGGCCTACTCTAAAATTACTTAATAACAAGCAGCAAACTTATACATCTATCAAGTAATCCTGGTGTATTTTTTCAAACCTTTTTTCTTCAATCATCTGACAATACGCTTTTTTATATCAAAAAGTATTACAAAAAATAGCTTGAGTATATTTCATAATCTTGAAAAAATTCATCTCAGAATAAAGATTTTAAACGAGTTTTTATAACCTGAATGAAAATCACCATGACCATCATCAATGTTGATTCAATATTTTGTCGGCATTTTCTTTAAGACGTTTAACATACATTTTGTGACCGCTTTTCTTAAAAATAAAAATGATCACATTAGTCCACCAATAGGTTTTTTTTTAAAGTTTACCAGCCACTTGACCCATTCTTTATAACCAAAAAGTTCTTTGCCTGTAACGATTTCAACAATCTAGAAAATTTTTTCTTTACTAGGAAATTTACAAATGTTTTTACCTATTTATAAATGTATTGTTTCGCAGGTTTTCAGTGGCATTTTTCTCTACTAGGTTTAAAAGATCTTAAAATATTTTCTCTATCTTGAAAAAAAGATGGAGAAAATACTCTACTCCTCACAGATCAAGTTGCCAACGGATTTCAAGATGCAGGTTGTGATGTGTGATATTTTCCTTTGAAGCGGCAGATGGCCTGCCAAAACACTTTATTTAATGATCAAAGTTTGCATTCAGCCAATGATCAAACTTTTCCTGAATTTTCTCTGGGACTTAAGCACAAAACTCTTTTTATTGAAAGAGGTGTTTAAAGCAGCATTAACAACTTTATCATGTGCTATAACATTGAGTACTCAGTAATCAATAAAAGCTGCTGTTTCTCAAACATTTAAAGAATTTAACTTCAAAGTTTTCTTTCTTTTGGGCTGTTTGCCACTAGGAACTTGAAAACGAAACCTTTTCAGATTCCTAATTTTCATTTTTTGATGTTAAACAATAATTCGTTTGGTTTCTCGTTCTACATCCTTCCTGGCATGAGCAGCCCTAACAGCAAAATTAATCTTAAATCAAAGTTGTTATGCCAGTTATCACTCTTGCACTTTTCAACCGCAATCAAACAATCCCGCAAATAATAGAAAAAAAATTCTTGAACCAACATTTTGAAAATAGAAAATTTAACAAAACAATACCATGATAATTGTTGTGCAATTTTGTTCCCAAATCATTTGCCAAAAATCATCAAAAGTTTCTTCTTTTGGACCTTGTGAAGCAATCCATTGTTTTGGACGTTGGAAGCCCTGTTGAAGTTTATTGCAGAATGTATAAAAAAAATTTAATGTACGGATCTTACCGAAACGTAATTGGCGTTGATGTAATCAGTTTTTCCCGATTCGGGAGAGTTTTGCAATACGACTCTAGTTGAATTAAAAGGTAGAATATTTTCGTATCGATTTTTGACAGCGTTTTCAACTTTTTTGCTTTCCGTATTTTCTAGAGCTTTTGCCGGAAGAGCCTAAAAAACATTTTTTATTAAACCTAGTATTTTGCATAAATCAAATCGAAATTTAGTATTAAACAAATATTGTTCAAGTTTAAAAAATCTTTAAGTTGTCACTAAAAAGTACGTGAAAATTAAATGTTGAATTTACCGCGAAAATTATCTCAAAAATATCGATTCGGTATTGCAAGCAAATGCTCTAATAATCATAGAAATTGTAAAAATACGTGTTTTAAAAATAATAATATGCGTGGGAAAAAAATTTGACGTCCACCTAAAACACTACTTTCTGAATGTTTAATTCCAAGGTGTTAGTTTAAGATTTCTCAAAACGTTTAGTAAATAATTAAATTCAATTAAAAAAAGTTTTTTCTAGTTTTTTCAATAAGTAAAAAATATTATTTGCATAATTGTTTATACTTTTAATGAAATCGAAAGGCAAAAAAAGGACTGAGCTGTAAATATGTGACTTGCTTATGACGATCGGTAAGCTGCTCAAAAGATTGCGCTATGTTTTTATCAATTAGTAATTTATATTTAAATTCTTTTCAAACTCTGTTATATACGTATATGCATGTATGTGTATGAGTGAAATCGTTACCAGATATTCCGTGCGAAACAGTCGATTATCATCGGAGGACTTTTTTTGATATTCTTTTTCAAAATTATCTTTGGCAATATTCATCTCTCCAATAATAAACTGAAAATGAAAACGTTTACTTTTAACCTGCTATTTACTGATTAATTTTCCTATAAAACAATACTGATTACAACTGTACTTTGTTTTTTCCGTGCACACTCCTCCTACTTCCCGGTTTATTTGAGTTGTTTGGACTGAGAGGAATTGACTCGACATCGCTCCTACTTCCGCAAATTTGTTGCCTACCTCGGCTGCGCACAAAGTTTTCATATTACGATGCTATTAATAAGTATTGATATAAAATAGTTTCGTGAAAAAAACGTCAGATTACGAACCAGCCTAAGTAGTTAACTTGTGCTTTCCTGATTTCAAATCGGTTGCATAATACACCGCACCCCGCTTTTCTACTTCTTTTGTCCAATCTTAGCCTTGTGTTGGAAGATATCACTAATTTGTAAATTTTTTTTGAAAAATCAATTTGGGAAAACGCATGGTCATAAAAGTTGCCCCATAATTTTAGCGTTGCCACAATTAGTTTTTTCGTAGCAAGATAATACACTGACAACTTGGCCAATAGATATATGGAAAATAGGGGCATAAGCAAACAAATGCAAGGATCATCACCCACTGAATCAAAAGTAAAGTTCTGGAAAGATGTTGCTTTTTTTAACCGAGTAACTCCAGCCAACAACATTCAACACGGATTGAACATTTTTATTCTTAGTAACAAACATTTAAAATTACTCCATAAAAAAAATTTTTGACAAACTCAAGTTCTTCATATCAGAAAGTTATACAAGATTGATATGTTAAACTTGTTAAAAAAATTCAATAACCCTTTTCTCTTCAGTGCTATTGCTACAACGTTTCAAAAACATCTTTTTTCCTAGAAAATCATTTTAGCTGCGAAACGTTTCGGACTATCCATCGACAATCCGAAATATTTTTTTGTTTTTTTTCAAAAAAAGATAGTTTAAAAATTGATTTGATTTTTTTTAATCACAGGAATGTAAAAATTGTTAAATAAACAAACTTAAGGATTTTTTTGTTTTTTTAATAAATATTCTTATATTTTAATAAAAAAAATTTTTTAAAACGATATTTATATTTTTGGAACAACATAAATTAATTTTTATTAGATTTGCGGATGCAGCGCAAATTCTTCAAAGTATCCCGCTTGCTCGTCATCTTCGGTCATTTAAAATCGTTGAAAAAATATGTCCGCAAGACCGCAAATGTCAAATGAAAATATTTCACAAACTGCTCAATTACAATAAATATTAGAATTTCGCAGTTTGATAAAACAAAGAGTAATCAGTAAACTTATAGAGCCGCATGGTTGCTCTATCTTTTTTTAGGTCTATTCAAAATCTTGTTTGATTTTTTATTTACTTACCAATAAAAGTACAGTGCTATGCCGAAAGCTATCAGCACTATCAATAAGCAAACCACAACAGCAATCAAAGCTGTATCTGAAGTTGCATCGGTCGTCGTGCTTTTGATTGTAGTTGATGTAGTAGAAGTAGCAGTTGTACTTGCAATTGTTGAGGTAGCAGTAGTCTCAGTAATCGTAGTAGAAGCATTTGTAGTATTGTTAGAAGTTGTAGTACTCATAGTAGGACTAGTGGTAGTGGCATTAATATTTGAGCTTGTAGTTTCTATAGGGGTTTGAGAAGTTGTTTCAATTGAGATGGATGAAGTGTTATTTGTTGTAGAAGAATTTGGAGAAACATTCGTAGGCGCCGCCGTGTTTTGGATGGTGGTGTTTGATATTTCTAAAATAAATTCAATCATTATATTACATAAGTTACATCTGACTTCTTGTAATCAAATTAAAATTAAAATGAAGTTGCAGTTAGACAAAAAACTTGGCTCATAACCGACATTGGTCTAAACCAGGGGTGGGAAAATTATGGTCTGCAACGATTTTCTGTGCAGTCCGAGAAAGCCTCAAACAACTAATTTAAAAAATCGATTGCAATTTAAAAAATAATAGAATTATGTGTCAATGACCAGTAGTGATTTTCGGAGACCTTTCTTTTTCTAGCGATCACTGATTTTTTGGTACAAAAATCAAAAAAAATCTGGACAAATTCAAAGTGAAGATTTTTGTTTGGAGATTACTATTTTTTAAAGACGAAAATTAAGAAACCGGGCATAATATTATATCTTGGGCTTAATTATACTATAGTGCGACCCTCAAGCAAAATCAATTTCTTAATGCGGCCCTCGAGCTAGAAAGTTTGCCTACCCCTGGTCTAAACGGTCTATGGAGAAAGATATAAAAGTTTTACGAGTCTCAAGCAGTCAGCACTAAAGAGTAACATCTGATACATCGAGCTTCGCTAGATCATCGCCAGACCATGGTTTCGAGTATTACGATTAACACATCGAATTTTTATAAAACATTTTGATTGCCATAACTTTTTTAAATTAGATATTTTTAAAAAGTTTTTTTGCGTTTTAACCGATTCAATTGCAATTTTTTTTATAAAGTAATATTTAAATATTTTATATATGCAAAAATTTATTACATCTGATTTTAATTTTGTGTCAATTAAAATTAAAACTACATGGATATGAATGTGATTTTTGAAAGAGAATAAACTTTATACAAGTTCACTTAAAAAGTCTATTCTTGAATCAAAAAAAGAAATCAAAAATTGACTTGATTTGATCAACTAAAAAATTTGTTTTTATTGATTCAAATAAGTTTTAGGTTTTTTGTCATATTAAATTATGTTATGTTAATTTTATGAAAGCTTAGTTTAAGTACTGTATATGTTAAATTATGTTAATTTTATTTAAGTTTAAATTTTTCTTGAAAAGGGCTTGAGAAGACGAAAACGTTTGAAAATAATAATTTTAGGAATTTGCTGTAGAGTATCGTAACATATGGTTGAAGAAAATTTATTCCTTGCCAAATTTTATAATATTAAACAATCGGAAAACCATTTATATTACTTTTTTTTCTTTTCCAAAGGTTTTCTTTTTTTTCGACAACTAGGCCTGCTATAAGGAAATTCTTCATCTTTACTTGGGAGTATTGACTTTAAATATCTTTAAAAATACTTACTCAGATATAATTTTTACTTGTTTTGAGGTTAAAAGATACTTTTCTTATTGTCTTAATTAATAGTTTTGTCAATTTTTCGTAGCAAGCAAAAAAATTTAAGAAAAACTGTGAAGAATCACTCCAAACTAACTCTGTTCAATTGCAAATAATACTGCTTAAATTCCTTGTAACGTTTTATATTCAAGTCGAAAAAAATGAAGAAATCAAAAGTAATTTGACTTTTTACCACTAAGGAAAGATAGCACATTACAAAACAAAGATTGTATTGACTCATTCAATTTGACTTTTTATATTGAAATTTTGTTTTAACAACCGCACAGCGCCGGCTTTCGACAATTACAGCAATGACTCAAATGTACTTTTGCACCCTGAAATAACACTTGTCTCGATAGCAAGATATCAAGCTACACGTTGTGAGTACATTTTTAAAATTACCTTTTAAATGAAATATTTGAATTGATTTTATTGGTGTTGTTTTAATCGCAAGAAACTTACGCATCGTAGTGGGGTTGCCATGGTGCTACGACACTTGATCGAAACGACACTTGATCGAAACAACACTTGATTGAAACGATAGTTGATCGAAACGACATTTGATCAAAACGCTCTTCTTCTTTCGGCCTTTTCCTTTCATCACGGGTAGCCACAGCGTATGATGTTTCTCCACAGCGTCCTATTTTCAATGTCCTTCTCCCTTGCACCAACTTTTCCCATATCTTCCTTCAATACATCTAAAAATCTTGTCTTTGGCCTCCCTCTTTTTCTTTTTCCCCATTAACTACATTTCCATCATCCTTCTTCCTATGTACTCCTGGTACTGGTTTATTGGATCGAAACGATAGTTGATCGAAATGACAGTTGATAAAAAAAAGATTTACTTTTGCATGTTTCTGCGATAAAACAATCTCTTTGTTACTGTAAATTAGATTCATAAAAAGCAGAGGCCGTCAGTAAGAAGACAGTTTGTTTTTATTTTTTTATAATTTTTTGTCAATGTCAAGGTCAGGGTTTTTTAACAAAGTCCCAGGATAAAGCATTTTTAGGGGGGCAACAAGTAGATTTCTTGTCATAGTCGTGTTTTTTTAGATGCCTATTGCTGCCATTTTTGCATTCTTTTTACATTGTGGACAGTTATTTAGGGGGGAGCATTGCGTCATGGCCCCACTCTTGTAGATGCCTTGCAGAAATCAGAAACAGATTCAAAGGAAAGATCTATTTTTTTAAAAGATTATTATATTTTTGGGACAAAAAATCGACAAAACCGGGACAGATTCAAAATAAAAACCTTTTTTTTAGAGATTATTACGTTTTTGGGGAGAAAAATTGACAAAATTGGTACAGATTCAAAGTTGTAAATTTTCTCTTTTATGATTCGATCAAGTGTCATTTTGATCAAATGTCGTTTCAATCAAGTGTTGTTTTGATCAAGTGCCGTTAGTGTCGTTCGATCAACTGTCGAGTCACGGGTTGCCATATCGTCTGGAATTTTATGTTAAATTCTGTGTCCGGAAGGACTTTGAAAAAAAAGACTCAAATGTCCGGAATTTTACAATCAATTTAAAATATCGTGCAGTTTTTTGGAGAACTCTATGATTTTGGGACGAAAATTGAAAAATCTGGGACTGATTCCAAGCGAAGACCTTTTTTTGTGTCTTCATCCTAAAATCTCAGACAATTTTTTTTGTCCGCTCTGACAGACATAGGTGTACCAGCCAAATTTTTTTGGCTGGTACACCTATGTCTGTCAGAGATTGCACCTATTTAGATATGGTAACTCTAATCTATAGTTGATATTTTATAATCTCATATAGTAAGTCAATTAATTTATACGTTAAGCCTACGACTCTTCCTACTGTACATTCCGCAAGACAAGTAGTTTTGCAGGACTGGAACTAGGAGTCCAAGCTTCAACATAAAACAAGCAAAATATTTGCCAAAAAGAAAAAGACCAGTTGAGTAGAATTAAAACTATTTATATGGCGAACATTTTTTGAGGTCTTTGCTTAAAAACATGATGTTTCTCCGACACTTTTAAGCAAGGCATAACAAAAATTGTTATAATAGGGCCCTTTAAAGTTTATAAAATCAAACTTTTTTATGGCTTTGTCAAATTATAAAATTTTCTACCCAACGTTATTTTCAGTTGCTTTGGAGTCTTTTTTATTGAGTTTTATAGGTCAAAATAAAGTCAAATTTTTTCAAAATTTTACTTTATTAAACTTCACATATAAAAACACATTTCGTTACATTTTTGCAATTTTTCGCGCAGCTATAAATACTTTTTATATTTTATTTGGACAATCTATATACCAGGTTTTCTAAAATTTTTGGATCTGCGTCCCCTAAGCGTCGATCTTAAAACATTCGCCCTCCTTTTCTTAATAAGTTCTGAATCAGCAATAAGCCAATAGATTTTATTCGTTTTACCATATTCCAGCAACTTTGAGCCTCTCCAAAGGACTTCAAAGAAACCGCCACCAAGGGCGTACAATTTTCAATTTAAAAATTCTTAATCTATGTGGTAAAAATGTTTGAACGGATGTATGAAAAAGCAGAGTCTCAAAATTAAAATCCATGTCCTTGCAAAGCTTAGTAAGCAGTTTTATATTTACAGCACTTGCTTTAACATAGTTGACCGCTTGTATGATTGTTGCAAGCTTATTTTTTACAGTAATAAATAAAGTTCAAAGCCTCTCAAACCTCTCAGTGAATCACGCAATAAGATCTAAACCCATTGAAAGTTTTTTCTTTTATCTTCGCAATGTTCACTTGAAGACTCAAATATTGTCAGAATACCATTAATGTAGACACCCACAAAATTTTTTCAAGGTATACTATTGTTGCAATAAATGTGGAGACAACTTTAACATTTTCTGCTCTACTTTTCTACGACAGCATTTTCTGCTCTACAGGTGGTCTCTCGAGGTCTGCAAAAGAGCATATTCTCTTCAATTGAAACAAACTTCGACAACAACAGCACAATTTGGGCAATATTAGTTGTTTAATCAAATTGAATTGAACAAAAAAAAAAATGTGAGTGACGTGACTTCTGCTCGAACTGACATCACATTACCAACTTGACTGAGAGATCGCCGAACGCATTCCTCCGCGTAATCAATGTTTCTGTGCGTGTTACTTTGTTTTGCTCAGTACAGCTCATACCGCTCACTTCAGTACAGCTCGTTTGTTTTCAGTACAATTGTTTTGTGCTTATTACTTCGTTTATGTGTTATAATTTTACGGTATGTTGCTTTTTAGACTTGCTTGAATCTTTAGTTCATTAAACCTTAACTTGAGAAAATGTTATACTCTTTATGACAATGAGTTTGTAATTTTTTGAGAACTTTAACACTCAATTGTAATTTAGTCAGTAAGAACTTTGACTAGTAAACCTTAGGGTTGTTCGATGCTTCCTTGCCTTTTTTTTATTATATTTCTTTTGTTATTGTTTTATATGGTTTTGGGTAAAATAAATTTTATGTGTCTGTCTGTCATCAATCAGTGTTTTAATTGTAAAATCCGAAAGTGAACCTACTGGCTGTTTGTTTTTTCCAAGACAAGGTCTGCTGCTTTTTGCCATGCACGGTTTAAAGCAATGTTATGAGGTTTCTTCTCTTCACCAATCATGTGAGCGATTTCGAATGACGCTTCTACTATTTTTGCAGACTAAGATGGGCAAAAAGCACTCACTTACTTGCAATTTTAATTTTGTCAGGCGCACTCTTGGCTTAGAAAAAAAGCTAAAGGCTTATCTTTATGGCCAGGATGCTTTGTCTGAAGATGACGCTGCAAACAAGTTGGTCCCATTGCGTGATTGCTGAGATTTTCATAGCATATCCACGCATTGTGGTGCCACTTGATCTATATAACTATTTTTAGGTAATTATTGTCATGCCTTTTCTTTTTTCCAATTATTTATATCAATGCAGTTAGCTATTCAGTTTGCAGCTATTTTTTCGCGCCTACCTTATGAACCTTTCACGCCCCACAAGGTGGGCGCGCCTCTCAGTTTAAGAACCCTCGGTCTAAAAAGTAACCATATCTCCAAGTTAGAGTAAATTTTGTTTAGTAACAAGAAGATCGTGGTTATTGCTAAGAACTTCCTATGTTCTACCGGTGATAATACCAAATCAAAAATTAGCGAGGTAGTTTTATTTAAACTGACGTTTTGTTGGTCACAAATCGACCGACATCTTCAGAGATAAAATGTTCACAGTAGCAACTGCTAAAAGCTCGTCATCACTAACCATAAAAATGCACCCAACGTCGAACAGCGGGTGTTTCACTTCACTGATCGCTACCGCAACAAAATTGAGTGATAAAGAACCAAAGCATAGCAATCACTGAAGAAACAACCTCGAGCGCACGTCGCATTCACAAACAGTGATAAACAAGCCCGAGAACATTCTAATTTAAAAAAAACAGCAGTCAATTGTACAACTGCAATATAAAGTCTCCAACAAAGATACGTAACTAATAAAGAAAATTGTAACTGTTCACATTATAAACTTAACTAGGACGCGAACTAAACTATTTAATTGCCATCTAATAATTTTTTATGGATCAACGAGAAAGAATAGCCATTGTTTCTGTTTATTACATTCTATTTTGAATTCATAAACCAACTTTCTACAAATAATCTTTTTTATAATCAGTTTTAACTTTTCAAATAATTGTGTTTTCCCAGTCTATCTTGTAATCTAAAGTCATCGAATGCTCACAATCAATCATTTTGTTGATGATAATAATAACAAGATTTATTTTAATTGCACAGCACATAAACATTTTACTGTGCCCACCATAGGGCAGCACCGAGTAAACAGCGAGGAGTTTAAACCGAGATGCCAATATTTCTTTACATAATCTGCGTAAGACGTTGAACGTAAGCGGGGAAGCTAAGAATTCAATTTTAACGTCCTTGGTATGGCTTGGCTGGGATTTAAACCCAAATCTACCGCTTCAGAGTTTGACACTCCTAACTGATGGGATTATTAGAATTTGTGTTGATCCTCTTCGTGCCTCTGCAAGCCTTAACTGAACATTAGAATGGGTAGACATTCTTTAGTTCAAAACTTTGTCTAGCATTTCAAAATCAAGCCGAAAGATATGTTGAGAAAGATTTCCCTGCAAAGCCGCGTGCTATTTATATAAGACCGCCACTCCTTCCTGTGATCAAAAAGGACGTGCTGCCTGCTTTATTTCAAACCAACTCGATTTACAAATGTTCGTGCCACTTTGAGACTTGGTATGTAGGTCGCACATCACTATATTAACAAGATAGGATTTACAACACGTGCCTAAATTTCTCAGAGCCAGTCGACTTCCTACAAGTTGCAAGAGTTTATCGCGTTGTAAATCCTGAAACCTGAAACCAAACTTTGTTCAGTGACTCAACCCCGGACGGCATCTGTGTGATAATCCTGCTTCTGCAGGAAATTATTATAACGACAAACTTTAAGTTTTTTACTAGGTTGGCCTTTGCTTTATTAATTTGCTTTAAAAGTCACATTCGTCAAGTTTTGAAAACCCGATATCTGCCGCCAACAGTATTCGATTTTGAACTGAAAAATTTTGCAAGCAGTGTTCATGTTGTTTCTGAACTAATCGGGCTTTTCTTTTCAGTTATTTAAAAAGATCTGCAATTTTTTTTATTTTTGCGTTTGTAGATCCTGTGTAGATTTTTTGAAAAGAAAAAGACGGAAATGCTTTGTAGTTGGTTCGGCTTCTTTTAAAAGTTTTCAATAAAAAAAAATCCAACATAATTTCCTTTGCTTATTCGTTTAATTGCTTTGAATTATGTTCAATTTCACAACGATCCTATCCTTTTGACCCGTAGGACAACGACGGAGATGTTAAACATAAAACAATTATCACACGATTTCCCTGATCTGTTTTCGAAGATGTGAAGATATTGCTCTCCACTCGAAATTTTTATTTATTCAGTGATTTTAAATGAGTTTAAGACTTGTCTTGTTGCGGCCAAGCAGAAAAAAGTGCCCCAAAGCGTGCTACTACAACAGGGCGAATATGGGATTTGGACTCCAATTGTCTCGATCGCGTTCAATTGCCATCAATACGTCGTTTTAACCTACTCGGTCGCTCGGTCAAATTCAAACGAAATATTTAACAAATTAAAAAAAAAAACAATTTCGCAAATATTGGGTCAGTGATTTTATGCAACAACAAAAAAAACATAAAATAATTTTTTTGACTATTTTACAAATTAATTTTTAAGTCAGGCTTAGAGAAATTTGTCATATTTTGTAATTTCGCGCTTTAAGCATAGAAATCTTTTTGCTTTACAGGGAAGGTTGTATAAAGATCATAATAAATGTTGGTTTACTTCAATACTTTTTGTATCACACTGCAATCGCAATCTTAAATAATTATTCTATTCTCTATGTTAAAATTTGTATAACACGCAAGAACAATCTGCATCATTTTGGTGCATTTTTCAGAGCAAACTCCATACTTCGAGGAACCGATTGAAATTATAAAATCCTGAGTTCACTGCTTGGCATCACGTCATAATCAAGTTTTGAAGCTTTGTAGTCTTTGGAATTTAATTTCGATTATTGAAACAAAACGCTTAGGGAAATTTAAATTAAAAAAAAACAAAATTATCGTCTTGCTTATTAAGCTTATTTTTTGATCTTTCTTGATCTCCAGTAAAAATAATTTATGTTATTAATGCGCATATAAAAAAGTAATTAAAAATAGTTGAAAAAATATTGTTTAACTTAACTACTGATTTAGATATCAGGTATTTTTGTTCGAATAAATTGTAGAATATCGTTAATCACTTATGTTGCTTTATGTCAGTGGATCTCAACCTTTACTGACACGTTTTAAAGACTTATGTTATTCTCGAAAATTGCCTCAAACGAGCGAGTTTTTTAGCTATTGTAACAGAATAAAAATTGGTTACCCAAATTAAATCAAACAATAAAAATTTCATCTAACGCTGCTACATTTTAAAATTCTATCAAAATTACTTCTGAAGTATTCAATTTAACGGGAAAGGAACATACCGAAGCTAGTACATTATTTTATCGAGGCAAATAACATTTCACATTTTTAGATATGTAACAATAAAAATAATTACTATTGTCAACACAGCCAATGCAAGATTCGGCTGAATCATTCACCATTTCGGAATATTCTACCTTTTTTTCAAAACCGCTCCATTTGCCAAAGCGAAGAAGATAATTTATTTTATTATCTTCTCTTTTTTCTTTCTGAGTGAGTTTCTAGTCTATGGTTTAATTTCTAAATCAAACGTACTGACCTATCGTTTGAGATGCGCTTCCATTTGTTGTTGTTGTTGTTGTTGTTGTTTGAGTTGATCTAATCAAATATTTTAAGGCAATGAATTAACAAAAATGTTACTCACAGACTGCCGTATTTCGATTAATTTATTATCTTAATGTTGGTTAATCACTAAAGAGTAAACATACCAAATTTAAATTTATTTTACTTTATATTAAACAATTAAATATGTAAAACTTTAATTAAGACTTACTTCAACTATTTTTTTAGCTGATCCGATATAAACGGAACATTAAGAAACTCAACAAAAATAAAAAATTGAGAGATAAAAAAGTGACTTTAATTTTATCTGTTCTTTAAAAGTTTTTTAACGATTGAGGTGAAGCGTGTTTAGTTCAAATCGAAAGTCAAAAAATTTTTTTCTGGGAACTCTATACGTAGGTATCCGGCGAGAATACAACATGATGTTTGGTAAAAAACGTGACAAAATGTTTTTTCCGATTTAATCTGAATAATCGTAAACAATAAGACCGTAGACTATCATTCAAAATAATTGGCCTGCTCTTCCTACTTTTTGTGCCAAGTCAAAAAACATGAAAGTTAACGATTTTTAGAGTGTATATTGTTGTGATAAACGTTTGTTTTACCAGCAAAATAATCAAAATAATTATTTAAAAATATATAACTGTTTTGTTGTTTAAATCAATGGCCCGACTTTTTTATAACGTTTTTCAAAAATTATCGAATATTTTGGCATAAAATAAACTGAATTTTCAAATTTGACTTAATTTATTTCAAAATAGCTGGGTTGGAGGTTCACAATCTTTTTTCTCTGTTACTTTGACTTCTGAAAACACTTTTTAAATTTATATTTCCAAAACTTCTTTAGGTTTTGATTAATTTTTTATAATATTTTCTCGAGACTAAATTGCGGCCCTTTTGGAGAAATTCGTAACTTAGAAAAAAGTTTGAAATCAAGCGGTACCAAGTACGGAAAAGCAAGTAACGTTTTGAATAAGTGACTTAATATTTTTTTCAAAAAAGCGCGGTTTACGTCGGAGGACAAGGCATATTGTGGAAGTTAAACTAAAAATTCTCAATCGCTCCTTTGTCTGAACGCTTATTTGGAAAGTATCAGGAAAATGCATAACAGTCCAAAAATTATAAAAACAGGTCTTCACCACTTTCCCGTTGTTTCCTATTTACAGTGATTTTTTTGAACTCAGCGTATTCTGCTACTTTTAAAAGTGAAAATCGATACCGGGGTTATAGCTCAGTATCATAAAATTAGGCCTCATCAAAGTAGTGACATGGCCTTTATGAATTCTAGGTTATAATTTGCGAAATCTACCATGATCCGTCATATTTCTTTCGTTGTTCTTTTTATTGCCTCTTCAGCGGCATGAAAGTAATAAAAACTTTAAATAAGACATCGAGAAGAACGTTAAGTAAAATAAAAGCTCAACACACAGAAGGAAAAGAAAAGCTAAAAATATTCATAGGTTTAAAATAAATTTCTTAACTAAACCCCTTTCTTTTCTTCCTCAGCCTCTTATCCCTAGCTTTTCTAGCATCCAATAACATCCAATCATGTTATATCAATTCAGTGGCTTACGCAGAAATTTGTAAAGGGAGGTTTCGCAAGTCGAAAACCCGATTATTAAAACTGGTTATGGGCCGAAAACCTTTCCAAACTTACGAGTAAGCTGATTACGCTTTTTAGAGCGCCTTGCAGATGCATGAGCTTTTTTGCCTAATCGTAAATACTAAATATCAATAAAATTTTTTACGAGTTTAGTTCACTAATGTAATTGAATTAATTCAGCTCAAATCGAACTCAATATTGCTACGAAAGTATGAAGATAATTCACCTTGTACAGATACATATTGAATTCTATTTGAATAAGATGGGGATCGCATTTGGGTGAAAAATAGTATTGGGTTTTTTAGTAAATTATATTTCAATTGCATTATAGATTGATTTGAAATATTCAGTTCTGTCTGCATTATCGAGGACTCTGTATTGTAACTAAAATCAACTATATCTTGCTTAGTGTTTCTCAAAGTGAGCCACTTGGCTGCGTAGAAAAGAATTCGTAATCTGTGGAAAGAAATAGTCTTTTAGGAAGAATTTGAATCAAATTTAAGTTGATTCTAAATTTTTAGCTGATTGCATAAACTGTCAAGTCCTGTATAGTTGCACCGTGACAGTACATAAAAATTGTTTCACTAAAGTAAAGACCGAAAAAATAGTGTTGTTGTCGTAGTATGGAAGGCATCAACTCTGAGTTAAACACAAACAGGGCTGCGGCCAAAGGTTTATCTTTGTACTAACCCAAGCTGCTGCACTGCCTGGACAGAGCTGGCAGCAATAATGTTCAGCCAGCATTGGGTTTCGTCATCACGAACCATCAGACCATATACCCATATCATGCCTAATGCAGGCTGTCGGGCACGATGTTTAGACGTGGTCTGCGGCTTGTTCAATGGTGCTGCATTCGCAATCCGGTAAAAGAGCGAGACCCCATTGCGTATGGACGAATGGATTCGCACAACACCAGCCTGCAGATGATTGACCTTAACCCAAGCTGTTTGAAACAAGCTCATTGCAATAGGATTGGTACTGATCATCGGTATAAAAGCACTGAGCCTGGATGTATCCTCACACTACTCCGTGTTCCATTTGTAATTCGTTCTCTGGGCGACACCATACTGGCGCACAGTATTCAGCTGTCGAGTAGGCCAGAGATAGGGCAGCTGTACAGAACGTTTTAGCCCAGCATCCCATTTTCGCAAGTTGCCTCAGCAGTGCAACGCGAGAAAACACGATTTTTTATGCAATACTACAAATTGGTGACGGAATATGAGCGATCTGTCCAATTTTAGCCCAAAATAAGTAGGGGTTGGACAGAATGGTAAAAGTTTATTTTTGTTATAAATCTTCAGCCCACGTTTGGCCTCTCGGTTATTTATATGAAAGGCTGCTCTCACCGTCTTAAAAGACTGAGTTTCAACTTTTAGGTCTGGAGATAGGCAGAAACTGTAGTCATGTCTCGACTTCCAAGTCCTTTTAGTTTCCAGAAGAGTGCAACAATGCTGGATCAGCTGCGAAAGCAAACTTTCTGAAGATTGTAGAAAGCAGATCACACCTATTGATATTAATAATAATAAGAAGAGGAGCTAATACCGATTCCTGAGGAAAGCCATTTCTTTGACGGCAGAGCTTGCTTTGCTTGCTGTCAAGTAATAGGAGTGAAACTTCCGTTCTGGACAAGCTCCATAATCATTCTAATCATATGCTTATCCAAAAGTTTCAGCAGTTTGCAGGTAAGACCACGATGTTTCACATTAAAACAAAAACCAAAAAAAGTTTTTTACTTAATAAAAAATAGGAATTTTTCTAAAAATATTTTTGTATATTTTTGTGGGAATGGCAAAGCCTTGAAAGAAAAGAATACGACTTAAACTTTGAGAACCACTGATCTATTAGCATATTGAAATAAGTTTTGTAAAAATGAAGAACAATTTTTGTTGTATCAATCTCGGAGCATAAAATTTGGAACGCTTAACCAATTTCAGAATAAAAAGTATAGCCAATATATTTTGAAACATTATTTATTAATTACGTTTCGAAACTAAGCTCATTCTATTATCAACTGCGTAAAACTGCTAAAAATGGAATGAGCTGTAATTCCGAAACGTCCTTAATAAATATTGTTTCAAAATATGTTGGCTATACTTATTATTCTGAAATTTTCGTTGTATTTACGTTTTCCAGAGTATAATCAAATTTCTTTTAAAGATCCTCCTTAGATCTTAACACTTGTTTTGCTTTTCATAGCAATGCACCAAGGCTTGCATTTCACGCGAAAACATTGCGATAAAACAATAGACATCAATAGACATCAAAGTAAAGCATAGAAAGCCTGACTTTACGTAAAAATATTTTTCGGTTTTGAAAGTTTCACTCAGGTTAGCAAGCTTTGACACAATTGGAGCGATAGAAAAAATGATGTTTAATAAAATTACTAATCTCTCGTAAAGCTTAAAAAGAATAAAGTACAAAACTGATAAAAGCTTATATCATACTCTTGTAGTCCATTTGTCGCTAATATGTTATTTACATATAAGTGCATATCTCTGATTACATTTCTTCAAGCGGGGGTTTGACGTCCAAAACCCCCCAGCGTACGCCTATGAATCAATTCGATGCTTACATTACATCAGTACTTACGAAAATGTAGTTGCACTTGGTGTTGAATTAGCTGTTAGAGCATTATTTGGAGAAGTGGTTAAAGCATTGGTTGGTGTAGACGTTAAATTAGTGTTTGGACTAAAGGTTTCATTAGTGGTTGAATTGTTTCCTTTGCATACAACCACACCTATAGCAATAATATATCGATATTTAACACTTGGAATGATACATAAAAACAATCAACCCTTAATTTTATAGGACAACTGAAACCAAACTTTTTTTAAAAGTACGATTTAAATTTAACCGTATACTGCAGGGGTTCACAACTTGTACAAAAATACGACGCAATAGAGTTCAAAATTTACGCGAAAAACGTCTTTCCCAGAAAACAAAGGTCTCTCTTTACGTTTAGGCATAACATTTATTCTGAAAGTCAAGTGAAGACCAAAAAAAAGTTTTCACTTGAAGTTCGAAATAAAGTTTTTAGTTAAACGTCAATGGAAGACATTTTCTTTGATCTTAATCAGATTTGTGATAATTGATTTTAACTTGATAAATGTTACAATAAGTTTAAACGTCAAAACATTCTTTTTGAAAATAGTTTGATGACCTCTGATCTAATATGTTAATCCTACAATATTGTGACGTCCTTTTAGTTTTAAAATGATGCATCAGTGGAGTACCTTTGTTACACTCTATAGTTTCCCATTTCCCAGGTGGAGTTTTGCGAAGTCTTAAAGTTAGGTTTAAAAAAATATAAAAAGTTTTAGATCCTAGGGTCTATTATCTAGCATTGACCGAAAACGTCGGAATATTTGTGGCGATCGGTGAGAGGAATCAAGTTAATCAGTCATTATACAGTATAATCGAATTATTTTGAAAGCCTTTAAAAATTCACCAGACTTTTTAAAAATTTTTTCATTATCGATTGATCGAAATTATTTGTTTATTTTTTACTTCAAAATTCATCTTTTTCTTAATATAGTAGCAATATAACATAGATTAGAATTATCTACTGCAGCCAAATTTATCATTCAGACAAGAAAATCAACTTATTAAAAGTGTTTATTTACGTCATGGCCGCGTAGTGAAAACGCTTAATATCATCCAATCATAAGGCTCAATTGCAAAGCGTTACGACTTTAAGGTCATCACTTTTGAGATCTGCTTTTGCAAGAAAAAATTTCCAAATCAAATTTTTATGAGATCATAACAATCTGCTCGAAGAAAGCCTGTAGAGTTGCACTATAGCTCATAAATACCAAAATAGCTTCTTTATGTTTTTACGGTTCAAAGTTTGTTTCCTTAGAAATGATACTTTTGTAACGTTAATTTTTACTTTATTTAAAAAGTTTTCGTGCGAAGCAAATTAAGTTTGAGTGTTCTAATTCTGAATTAATTGATTTCCCAAAAAACTGACCACCAATCGTCACCACTGATGTTTAAGTCTTAGGCCCGAGACACCAGCCAATGCTGGGACGTTTTTAATATTCGAAAAATCGCTTAAACGGAAAAACAAGAATCTGACCCATTAAAAAATAAAAACTAACGGTTGTGAATCAGCAACTCAGATTATTATTTATAGGAAATCAACCGAAAAACTTTCTGGAACAGATATCATTGAAAATAAAATCACTGTCTATATTAAAATAAAATAAACCGGAAAAATATGTGATATTTCGTATTTTTAACTTAGGAATTTTTATATCAAAATGTACAATTTCTTAATGATGGTGTCTTCGATAAAAAAAAAAACCTTTTAGAAACCCAACTTGGAATTAAGTAATAAAATTATTTTAAAAACATCTAAATTTTTATAGAATTATTTTAAAATTTTTAAAGAAATTGGAAAACTAACAAAAATTGAAACACCAAAGAGGTGTAAAGTATTAATGGTAAACTCCATATTGAAGGTCTTAAAAAATTGATGATTAGTGGATTGACTTTTTTAAAAAAAGGAAGATAATTTTTAGAAATTAAAACCGTCAAAGAAAACCTTTTTCTCAAACTATTTGTTTAATAGACCTTTTTCCAACCATCTAATGAACATGATAACCATTGGTAAGCCGAATAAGCTTTGGCTTTATTTAGTTTCTTTTAACAGCCAAGTCATGAAGCGGATAGCTTATTTCGTTGATTTGAATTTAAGTTGGGAGTACGTATAAAATTAGTTTAAATTTTAAAAGCAAAATTACCGCGAGTTACAGTGTAAAAGATTTCTAGAAAAGATTTCTGTTTGCTAAGTAACGAAAACTAATTTCTTGCATTGATTAAATCAGACTTTTCTTGTAGTCAGATAGTGTGATATTTTTTTTTGAGAAATTTTTCTAGAAATCTTTTACACTGTAACTCGCGGTAATTTTGCTTTTAAAATTTACTTAAGTCCAATGTTACATAGCTTAAATAAAACCAAAATTAAGTAGACAACCAAACTACTTTGTAATTATATTATGGTAAGCAGATTTTGTTAATTTAATTACAAATATTAGGCCAACCATCTACGCGTTTGTGTCAACATTTTTTGTAGAAACGTGTAAAATAACAAATTGTATCTGGTTTGTTTCTAGAGTTTATGTTCATTCTTGTTCGTAATTAAGTAAACATTACAACATAATGAATTTCAGTTCATTTTTATTAAGATGTTCTGACAGTTTTTTCCATTTAATTACATGAAAAAAATATACATAGCTTATGGCAAATATTTGCTCATTGCCTTTTGATATAGACAGTATAGCTTCTTGTAGCCTTTATCTTCTACAGTTACTAGCTAAAATTAGTAAAAAAAAATGATAATTTAATATAGCAATAATTGTTTTGAAACCATACTTTTCTGTTTTTGAATAATTTAGTTTTTGCATTAAGTTAGGTTTACCATATCTGAATAGGCGGAATCCCTGATAGACGAAGGTGTACCACCCAAAAAAATTGTCTGAGATTCTAGGATGAAGAACAACAACAAAAAAAAGGTTTCACTTAGAATCAGTCTCAGATTTTTCAATTTTAATCCCAAAATTATAGTGTTCTCTAAAAAGAAAAAAAAAGGTCTTCAGTAGCAATCAGTCACTGGTTTTTTAATTTTCGTCCCAAAATCATAGTGTTCTCTAAAAAATGTTTTAAGTTGATTCTAAAATTTCGGACATTTGAGTCTTTTTTAAAATTCCTTCCGGACACAGAATTTAACGTAAAATTCCGGACATGTCCAGAATTTTCAAGACGGCATGGCAACCCTACATTAAGTGCCATTAAAGAGCTTGAATGGTTACCTACTTGCATAGTCTAAATCTACTTAAATGATACTTAATGCAAAAACCAAATTATTCAAAAACAGAAAAGTATGGTACCAAAACAATTTTTTTTTTTTTTCATTAACTTTAGCTAGTAACTATGGAATTTGAAGAAGGCTACAAGAAGCTATACTTTATTAAAAGGCAATAAGCAAATAATGGTTACAAGCTACCTTTATTCAATTATTTTTTCCAAATAATTGAACGGAAAAAAACTCTCAGAACATATTAACAAAAATTAACTGAAATTCATTATATTATGCAACTTGACCTCAATGAGATTGGTGATACGAAAAGTTACAAGAATAAACATAAGCACTAGAAACAAACCAGATGCAACTATATTATTTGAAACAAGAATGTAATTAATTTATTCATTTCTACAAAAAATGTTAACACAAACGCGTAAATGGTTAATATTCGTAAATTAAATTTACAAAATCTGCTTACCATAATACAGTTACAAAGTAGTATGGTTGTCTACTTAATTTTGGTTTTATTTAAGCTATGTAATATTGGATTTAAGTAAATTTTAAAAGCAAAATTACCGCGAGTTACAGTGCAAAAGATTTCTAGAAAAATTTCTCAAAAAAAAATATCACACTATCTGACTACAAGAAAAGTCTGATTTAATCAATGCAAGAAATTAGTTTTCGTTACTTAGCAAACAGAAATCTTTTCTAGAAATCTTTTACACTGTAACTCGCGGTAATTTTGCATTTAAAATTTAAACTAATTTTATACTCCCAACTTAAATTCAAATCAACGAAATAAGCTATCCGCTTCATGACTTGGCTGTTAAAAGAAATTAAATAAAGCCAAAGCTTATTCGGCTTACCAATGGTTATCATGTTCATTAGGTGGTTGGAAAAAAGTCTATTCTATCAATTTTATAGACAGATTTTAGTGTTAATTCCAAGAATCTTTGTTTTTATATAGCTTTGTTAAAATTTCAACGTGTATAGCATTAATAATTTAAAGAAGTAATATAATTTTAGTTTTTTCTAAAACATATAGTGGCAAGCAAAAAAGTAAGACTTTTTTATTTTTTAGATTTTTTAAAAATAACTTTGTTAAAATTGAATTATATTTATCAAGTAATTTATCATTAAAAAGAGCACAAAAAATTACATTAAATCTAATATAAATTGATTTTTTGAAAAATATAATTCAATTTTAACTAAGTTATTTTGAAAAAATCTAATGAAATAAAAAAGTTTTACTTTTTTGCTCGCCACTGTAGTTTAATCCATTAATTCATAAAGGCAATTAATAAAAAGAGAGATATTCGGTAAATTTTTGGTTTTTGCAACCAACACTCATTTCTAGTTTTTAAGTTATAGAATTTCACTGCAAGGGCAACAAAATTAAATAGTCGAAATGACTATAGTAAAATAATAATCACGTAAATAATAAATTCATGTTTTATTGAAAACTATTAAGAATAAATTCTGTTAGTTTGATTTTGGAGTTTGATATGAGTTGAATATAATCTAACAAACAACTCTCTCGATTTTAATTTTTTTTTTTTTTGTAAAAGTAAATGTTTCAAGCTTGAAAAAAACTTTTTAAAATCCATCAAGACAAATTTTTAGATGGTAATTTATTTAAATTGGAATAATAAAGAGAAAGGAAAAAGATCTGAAGGTCCATGAGTAAAAAAATAATTGTTAAAATGGCATCGGAAAAGTTTGAGAAGAATAGGACCGAAATGAGATCGGATGTAGAAGTTTCTGACGACTTCAAGTTTAAAGTGGAAATGCGACAAAAATTGGCTTTGAATCTCTATTTATTTGCGTGGTGACAGATAAAATAATTTTGTGGTAAGACAAGAAACCCTATCGAACAAGGTTTTTTTAAGATGATATTGTGAAAAACATGATTATTGATATGATTTAGTTAAAAAATATATCAAATAAAAAAATTTTGAAGGGATGAAAGTTTTCTCTGGAAAGAAGTAAACTATTAAGATCAACCACTTAGAAAAATACAGAGGGTACGAAATTGGGTACGTGAAAAGGAAGGCAACATGCAAAATAAAACATCTTGTGTAATAGTTAGAAAAAATAAAAAAGAAGAGGAGACAGTTTGCAGAAAAAATAAAAAGGAAGTTTATGAGGATGCGAGTGATCGAAGGTATATTAAAATGGTTTAAGCATGTAAAAAGAGGGATAAGGGATATGTTTGTAGGAGTTTAGCTATGCAGGCAGAAAAATAAGTAAAAAAAGTCAAAGGAAGCTTCATGAATCCTGACAAGGAAAAAATACAAATTGTATGAATAAAAATAGAAAACGTAGATAACAGAAAGTTTTTTCGAAAGTCAAGAAAAGACCACGAGAAAAATTCAACCTTTAAATTACTTTTTTGCCCCCCTTGACTTTCAAAGATAAAGCAGTTCTAATAAGAACTTTTTACCTGTCCCTCAAACCGTTTGCATAAACTAGAGTAAATGATTTGCACATACGGGTTAAAGCAGTTTTTCTTAAAGCTGGGAAGTAACAGCTAAAACGTATATACTTTTTTTGAAACACACTTTTAAAAACATTAATGTTGGATTTATTGTTCTTCATCTTAGCGGAAAGGTTGGGTTCGATTCCCGGAAATACTAAATTTTAAGTTGTTGCTATCGACGGATCTGCACCGTTGCGGTAATACCACGTGAGCAGCTGTGTTGCCGGGGCACAATATTGGGGAAATGGAAAATGTAAAGTCATGTCACATTTCTGCATAATTTTCGAAAGCTAGTTTTTTGATTTTGTTTTTTCGTTTTAACAAATTGAATTCGACTTCCAAAAAACTTTTTTCCCCATTTTTTCATCGAAAACAAGACGAGAAAAAATATGGAGCGAAAAAGAAGAACAAAAAGAAAGCAAAATATGCTAAGAAATATTTCTATCAAATTTATTATGCTAAAAATAAGTAAATTAAATATTTTCCTCATAAAAAAATAGAACTTGACATTCATTTGATTTGTAATTTTTATAATTATTTACCTTTTCTTAATTTTTTTGCTAGTATATTTTATCATGAAATAGTTAATATGGAAACTATTGTCTACGTTAGGCAAAATTAAAGCCGTTAATACAAAACACTATTGATTTGCTAACTTACTCTATTAAAAAGTTTTTTTGTCTTTTTTTTTGAAAAAATGAATTTTAGTTGAATTAAAATATCAACTTTAGATGATCATTGCACGTTAAAAATGAACAAAAGTAGCAATGTGAGGAAATGACGTTAGAACGTTCAATTTTTCATTAAGCGCATTTACAATTACGTCAGCATAAAAAATATTCAAACAATATGATGTAAAATTACTGAAAGAATTCAATATGAATCCTGCTTCTACATCGTAAGTCTTTAAGAGCACAATTTGCATTTCGTCAAAAATGTATTAAAATTTTTTAGAGAACAATTTTGTTTTTTTTGTTTTTCTTGGTCATGCCTTCTACAATAAAACATGATAACTAGAAATCTTACATGATTAAATGTTAAATATTGGTCAACTCGAGACAAATTCACAAGTATTTTTTAATTTCGCTTCAGTGTATCAAACTATGTTCGAAAAAGCACACAACCGTATTGATTTGACGAGTGCAAAGCATTGATTGCAGCACTGAGGTTTTTGCTATTTATATTGGTTCACACCAAAATTTGAAAGACTTCGCACAAAGAATGACATCAAACTGGTGATTGATGTAGACTTTAAAAACAAACAAAAAAAACAAAAAAACTTGTTAAATTTTTCTACTTTTTATTGTAATTGCTTGCTCAAATCAAAGCGTTAGGAACCTGAAGTTGCTTTTACTTTCAAATATAACATTATCGCAACATGATCCAATGCGTGCTTCACTTTCCAGGTCGCCTTGAAAAAAGTCTCTTAGGATATATGGCAAGGATGATAAGTATTTAAGATAGAACATCTATCTTTAAAGTGGTAAACATGAGCTTGATACGGTGTTGAGCAAATCCAAAAATTTTGCTTAGCTTTGCGTAAAAGAGTGAGTGAGAACATTTTTATTGACATTTAATCACCTGAGAATGAAATGAACTGAAACTATTTCAACTAATCTAACATGCAACCGAAAATATTTACCTGAAAACAGGATAAAAATGGCAAAATTGACTTTATTCTTGTTCATCATCTTGCGGTTTTAATTTTTCAAAATACTGAATTCATTTTTTGAATTTTCAAAAGCTGTTTTATATTAGATTTTTATCAAAAAAAAATCTGCAAAAAATAATTTATATCTTTAAATTTATTTTGCTGTTATAACATTTTCTAATAAGAAAAAAGAAATGTTAGTTGGTTAATTTTTTAATTTTAATGTGATTCAACTCAAAAATATATTATAGATGTTAGATTTAATTTGATCTTGAATATCATCACCACCAACAAATCGTGATTCCAAAAAATTAAAAAGTCCACGTTTCTTTTTGCGAATTCACTAGAATTTTAAAGACAGTTGTGTGTTCTGCGTCATAACTTCCTTCATAAGTAACAACGAGCTCGGTTTTAACTATTTTCATTTCATCATCGAAAATTGGTTTTTCGTAGTAGATTGCATGAAAGCACATAAATCCAGTAATTAATTTATTGGCCATTCTATGTCCGATTGTTGAAAAAAAAACTTTATGAATAAAGTTGGTAAAAATGGTCATGGCTTGAAGTTGCAAAACGGGTTATTTGAGATTGTATAGCAATAGTTTGCAATCGTTGCAACAGTAATTATTACGATGTATCAATAAAGGTGATTACCAGAAGTATAATCTATATCAGTGGGTAGTTCTCAACTAGGGTACTGCGGTTCTTTAGTATGCCGTTTTTAATTGCTAGGGTGCGGCAAGCAGTTAAAATTTTATTTTTGTGTTAAAGTTCAAAGCTAATACTTAAAAAATAGCTAAAAAATATTTTTGGGTCTCGCGAAATATTTACGGCTTTGAGAAATGTCGAAAGTCAAAAAGATTGAGAACTGCAGATCTACATAAACAGTTCTACATAATGATTCAGTCCATTACCATTGCTTTGGATATAAATAAATATCACTAATTAGAGAAACGCCTCAAAATAATGTCCAACGCGGTGTTTTCTTATTGACAAAGAATTATTCTCCAAAAAAAATTTCATGAGTTAATTTAAAAAATATAGATTTTGGGGATTATTATTAATTAGAGTTCAATTAAACTCTTTCCAATATTTTAAATTCTTAAAATTTTTTTTATTTCAAATTTTCTCCTTGTATTCGATGGACAGAAGTGAAAGTTAAAAATGAATAATGGCCAATTCTACAAAAAAAACAAACAAACTGGGAATTACTGTTCTAATGTTCAAAGCGTGCGTAAAAAACTTGATTAGATTAAAAATTTACTTGTCGAAATCTTCACTTTGTTTTTGTTTGCATTTTGGTTTGAAACGCTTACGACTAAAACTTTTATGAATGATTGTGAACCGTTATTTAGATGCTATAATTACTGCAATATTAATCTATCTGATCAACAAATCCCATATCTTTGTAGTCCTTTCGCTTAACCAATTATAACTATTTTTAAATTGCTGTACTCAGTGGTTCCTCTAAGCTAACATTTGGGTTTGTAGTCAGGTACCATTTTTTCTCTATTTAAGCCACAAATTCCTGATGTTCTTTTTTTGATTTTTAATTATGTATATAGAGTATAAAATCGAGAGTACGCTTGTGCAATTGTTGTTAAAAAAAAATTATGGTCCCCGTTGCGGAAAAAAGTTGCTATCAGAACTGCAAACTCAAACTTGAAAAACTCGGTATTTTTTGATGAATTCAAACTCGAACTTAAACTTAATTAAAAAAAAATCGATCAAGTTTAAGTTATCATAGTAATTTAATTGTTAATAATGACAGCAAAATGTTAATCTAATGACAGCAAATTGTAATATTGACAGCAAAATGCTTTACTATCACAGAATTTCACTTGGACATCTTTTAACGTGAGCTGCATTGCACTTTGGCTTCACGGTCTATCTATTTTTTGCTAAAATCAATTCTCGTATTGTATTTAACTCATCAAATTTAAACTTCAATTCAATCAATTCAAAATTAAGAATTCGTACTCTAACTCGGACTTGCTAGTTTTTGTGAATTCGAACTTAAACTCAAAAAATTGATACAAAAACTCTGACTGTTTATGATTTTACTTAGTTTTTGGTAATTTTTTAAAAATTACTAAGTGTACATAGAAGTAGAGTAATTATTCACAAAGATGTTTCAACCAGGGCTGGGGAGCCGGAGCCGGAGCGCGGAGCCATGGAGCCAGCCAATTTTGGAGGAGCCGGAGCTGGAGCCGGAGCCTTTTTAAATATTTATGCGGAGCCGGAGCCGGAGCCGGAGCTGGAGCCACAAAAATTTTATTAGCTCCGGCTCCAGTAATGGTTCATAGGATCAACTTCATAGAATGAAATTGAATGTTATGGATTTTTAAACATTAATATAACAATAAATTTTGTGTTATATAGATACTTTCTTTTCATTTATTAAGCAAAAATATCTCCACAGCCTATTTTATCTGATTAAGAAATTAAGAAATAGATGAAACAGGCTGTCGGGTTGTTTTTTAATAAATGAAAAATCGTTGTATTTGTTCCGACTTTCATTAAGCGCTCTACAAAAACACGTCGATTAATTTTTTCCTAATTTATATATATTACTTAGTTTCATATAATATTACAATATATATACAGTATGTAGAGAGAGAGTGAGAGAGAGAAAGAGACAGAGAGAGAGCAAGAGTGAATCGATCTTCATTGCAAAGTGCTCAAAGAAAAGATCCGAGCAATTTCGTACAAAATTTATTTAAACTCTATTTTAAAAAATCTCAACAGTCTATTTCATCCAATAAAATCAATTTTTTTTATTCCTATTAAGGTAAGAGAAGGGGAGTCAGGTCATTTTAATATGAATGCATAACCTGAGTCATTTTTTCCTATATGACATCACAGGAATTGCATTATTTGCTTGATTAGTTTAACAAATTATTCTTAACAAAAAATCTCAGCTAAATAGTACTCAGCTCTATAAACTTTCGTTCGTTCAACTTCTTCAAATGAATATAAATAAAAAAGAAACAGATGATGATTGAACGTAAAAAATGTTTGGTATTAAAAGATATTAAAAGAAATAAAAAGAATAAAACCTGTCCTTCATCAGCTGTTTAATTAGCTGATTTTATTTATAGTTATCTGAAAAAATTGAATAAAAAGAAGCTTATAGAGCCGAATGGTATTTAGCTGAGATTTTTTGTTTAGAATAATTTTTTAAAATAATTTTCTAAGTCTATGTATCCTACAATAAATATACCACTCTTTGCAAGTTTGGACCTGTTTTACTTTTCGACAGTTTTGAATTACGAGTATTTTTGTAGTTTAACAAAGTATATATTTCGAAGCATAAAATTTGAAAAGCTTAAATAATATTTCTATTGTTAAAAATAATTTAAAATTTTGAAACAACCTCTTATAAATTATGTTTTGCAGAGCTACGTATTATTTATCGGATAAGATTGACTTATCGTACTATGCTTTCTTAATGATGTTATGAAAACATAGTACTATGTTTACTAATGATTATAGCCTATTCTTTATTTTTCCTGTAAACACAGGAAGATTTATTACAATGAAACAGACTGTTTTGGTTTTTTAAAAAGTAGTTAAATAAATTTTGTATAATATATTTAAATATCGTTTTTCAAATAGAATCTTTCCAATTGAATAAGGATCAAGATTTTATTTAAACAAATAAGCAACAGATGTGTGTGGTTTTTTCAAAACAGTGATTAAACAAATTTTGTATTAAAATATTGCTCTTATTCTTTGCACTCTGCGAGGACGATTGATTCACTTTTTAATATACATATAATCTTTAATTTACAATGGCTAATGGTGAACAATTTAAAACAATTAAGAAAGAGGCACTGTACATCAATTATGCAACTAATTAAACTAGGTGCTTTTATTGTTAGCCTCATATAAAAAACAAAGTGAATTCTGACTAAGTAGAATCGGAATCGGAAAATGTTGTTGAAATCGGCATCGGAGTCGAAAAAAAAATTGGCATCATCCCATCACTAATTTAAACACTCAATTGTCGGCAGCGTGGTCGAGTAATTAGAGCGCCGGGCTCGTGACCAACACGGTCTCGGTTCAAAACCCACTCGCGCCATTCTGTTGTGTCCTTGGGAAAGACACTTTACGGCACATTTCCCTGCTTGGTGGTCCTGGCAAGCAGTTCTAAATTACAGTCATATTTCTATTAAATTACAAGCGAACAGGAATATCTTGGTATCTCCGGAAGCAGATCGGGGTAATTGCCTATCCTATGTATTAGCGCCGCCGTCGCTTTCCTGCGAATCAGGAGGATAAATACATAAAGAAAATAAAAAAAAATAAATAAATAAAAGTAAATAAATATCAAAATTTAATATGACTAAAACATAATGTCGCCGTGAGAATTGGATAACTTAAATTTTTTATTTGTTTCAATTTTCGCATGATTGTTACGTCGTAAATTTATCTCTTAAAATTGTAGAGTGAAGATTTGGCTGACTCAATCTTTTTTATTGCCTTAATGTTTCATCACAAACGTTCTCGCTTATTTCCTCGTGCGTTAAATCTCTTGGGAGTTTCTGTTTCGCGCACATGTGCTTCTAAAGTTTTCCACTAAAAAGATAAAGTTTAGCTATTTGTCAGTGCGGAGTTTGCAATTCATAATAGTTACGATTTAACCTTTTCAATGTTTAGATAACGCCACAATTGATTTTCATTTAGTTATATTTCTTGGTACTCGCTTTTAGATTTGATTAATATAATTGTAAAGATCAGAAGTCGTGATTCTTGTTAGAATAGAATAATTTATAGCAAAAAAGATTTAAACATCAAATGATAAACTACTTGTTTATTAAAGAGTTGGAGAGCCGGAGCCGGAGCTAGTGGATAAGTGCTTGATAGCTCCGGAGCTGGAGCCGGAGCTAGTAAATGAGTACTTGATAGCTCCGGAGCTGGAGCCGGAGCTAGTGCTCTTCTACAGTGGCTCCCCAGCCCTGGTTTCAACTCAATTTTTTTTTTGCAGATTAATACAATCAAGTGTTTAGCTGAAGTGCTATCACTACCACGTAACAATCCCGGTCATTTTGTTTCTATTTGAAGCCATCAAATACTTACCGATGGTTATGTAATAGGTTATAGCTTATTGGGAACGTCATTTACGCGAGAAATAAAAAAGGTACAGTATTAAAAAAATATAATACTTTATTTTTCTCTTCATTTGTGTAAAGCTAATTTTTTTGGAAGTCAAGTAATGAGCAAAAAAATGCCCTCAATTAACGTTAAAAGTAAATAGTTTGTTTAATATAAGTGAACACCAAAAAATAAACTTTCACTTTCCGCTTAAGATAGAAAACCATTTTGATTCTTACTCGATTTTTTATTTTAATTCAATCAAATTAATGTAGCAGTTTAGGGGAAGCTTAAGGACCTTTAATTCCCGATCCTTTTATAGGTAGAAGATGAACTACAACCATGTAGGATATTATATAAATTAGTGTGTTCCAAGTTCTTCGCTGCTGCGGGCCGCGATCGGTTTGAAATTTCTTCAATAAAAAACCAAAAAAGTCTTGTTTTGACATTGAATGTAAAATAAAGCAGAAAAAAACTTTATAAAGATATGAGAATCTTTTTTTGACTTCACTTGACTTTTGAAGATAAAGCGGTCCTTTAATTGAATTATTTGAAGAGTCTCCCAAACCATTTGTTTGGGCTGTTATAGAAGGTGGCCGCTGCTACTAGTTGACAAGATTTAAAATGTTTAAAATTGATCAGCGGGCCGCAAAACATTTTGTCGGAGCCGCGGTTTAGCTACCCTGATCTACGTAACGTTCCTATTTATTGAATTACTCTTTTAATAAAAATAGCCAAAAAAGTAAACTACATTACTAAGCAAGGTGAGTAAAATCAGTTGTATTGGTTTTTCATCTGAAACAATGAAAAACAATGAAAAGAGCAAATTGATGACGATGAAAAACAAGGTAAAATCCTTTCAAAAAAGTTATAAAGTGAAATACGGCTTAATTTCGATTTTAAGTCTTTAAATATAACCTAAATTTGCCAAGATTATTTCCAATCTAAAGAGAGAAAACACCACCGAAAAAAAGAAAAAACTAGCTACCTATGATGTTATACGCCCAGAAATGAGATGGACAGTACTTCCTGATCATCTTGCTGTCTGACAGTTACTGAAAGCTACAAAACCCTTTGCTATATTGGCTCGATACTCTAAATCAGGGCTCTTCAAACTGGGGGTCCCGACCCCCCGGTGGGTCGCGAAAGGGTTCAATGGGGGTCGCGAGATGTTTCAAGAACATTATTAAAGTATTGACAAGAAAGCATTTTAAACAGATGAGAAAATTCATTTTACATCATTTTTATTAATAGCTCTATAATAGTGTACAGTTACTTCTACAAGCAGCATTATTAATTAATGCAAAGAAAATAAATGTCATAAATTATAAGATTTGTTTGATCGAATTTAGGTTGCATTAGTTGCTAACGCATTCGAGTTGCGGCAGCTGCTAACACGTTCAGGTTCTGTTTGATGCTGGTAACAAACGAGTTTCAAACGCAAGTGGCTGATTGCCTGCCTGATCGTTGAGTGGTTAAGCATATAATACTGTACATAGTTCTTGTTTGGTTTCCATTCAATTTATGGTCAGAAGGAGTAACTATATATCATTGTGCTGGTGACGTAGCATTTGCAAAGTGATTTTGTTTTTAATTGTTTGCCGTGGCATGGGTATTTATGTCTGAAATTAAAAATAAATAACCTAATGCTATAATATTATTATCTATCGCAGATACCAACACGGATTTCCTTGCTGCTCGATGCATGGTTGCAATTTCTTTCGTGCAAAATTTTGTTGCAATACCCTATTGGAAATTGACAACTCTTAGTTCATTATTCATAGTTATTTTTATCAGGGGAAAGCGGGGTAAAGCGGACACCTTTATGTTCTCGCAAAATAAAAACTCGCAAAAAATTTTATTTTGATAAACAGCTATAATCAAGTACAAAACTGTTTGACAAAAAAAATTGGTAACACAGCTTTTCTTAATTTGAAGCAATTCAAGCTTATATTTTTGCACTTGTGATGAAATAAACTTGCTACGTAAATAGTGCCTTTGCTATGTTTTGCAAATAAAACATTAAGAAGTTTTTTTTGCTTCTAAGATTTAGGTATAGTGGTTTACTATCGCAATACATTTTATTTGTTGAGGCTTAGTATTTTTTTAATTAGCATTTAATTAAAACATGCCCTGATGGGGCAAAGCGGACATTAGCTGTTGGGGCAAAACGGTCATACTAGTAGCAAAGTTGTCCGTAGACTTATCATGGTTGTATTATACTGCAATAAAATTTGGTAAAGGTTGATATAATTAACTTTAGAATGAGGTTAACTGGTTAATGATGATTTTGAGTTGGTTAGTAATTAACCAGTTAACTGTTTTTTAACTTGCAGAAAAGTATAGTAATTACATACCTATCTTAAATGTGCTTAAGCCTGATAAAATTGGCATTTTATTGCAATGGTTTGGAACTATAAAAGAACTACAAACCAATCAAGTTGGTAATTTTTTTGATAGCATAATCGCTTTGCCCCAGAGCCGGGGCAAGGGGTCACGCTATCAAAAAAATTCAAAATCTAAATTGTGTAAAAAATTTAAAAAAATTTCCTAATTGAATATTAGAAAAATGTTTTATATTGATGTCTTGGTCTTTCCAATCTATGGGATGCATAATTTTATTTGCAGAAACTGGACTAGAATAAATAGATATATTTTTATTTTAGTCCCCAGGGGTCGCGAAAAAATTTGGCCGTGCAAAGTGGGTCGCGATGAAAAAAGTTTGAAGAGCACTGCTCTAAATTTCAAAAAGTGATTACGCTTTATGACATTATTATAACTACTGTTGTTAGTTACTTCGACTGGATGGCCTTGAACACCCAACTAAAGAACATAAGGAGATAGGTCGTGGTTGATAATTGTTAGATTTTCTTTCGACAACGCGCGATTTACACAGTTTACACCTTTCTTTTCATTAGAACCGATGTAATTCAGGTGTTAATGCGGTTTATCTGCAACAAATTACGTGCATTCAAGTACTAATAGAATCGAAATAAAATACGCTTATTAAAATGAACACGACAATTATTCAAATTTTGTAAATAACAACAAACCAAATTAATTAACTAATTAAAACACTAATTATTTACTGCCAATTAAAAAACGTCTATAAAAACATTCTACATACCGAAATATTTTTTCAAGGCCACTTTCTTCAAATTATCAATTTATCGACCACTGTAATTATCACGAAATATCAACTTTCAGTTCTACTCAAAACAATTTTCAAAGTAGCTTAATCCATCAACGCGTTCTCTCTCTCTGTTTTTACTTCGGTTTCGGCAAGACGAGTTTAATGCGAAGACGTCACGCAGAGAAACTCAATCTCTTTCACTACGGAACAACGGCGGCTATCACTATTAACAAAATTTACAATCTAAGAAACCAAAGCAGCGCTTGCTTGAAGCGAAAATTGATAGCGATTATTTAAGCGAAAATCAACAACAACTGTATTGACATTAAGTCTCTTGATTTGAAAAGTCTTTAAAAATGTGAAACTACACCAAAAAACGCCAAGAAAAAATTTATGTAAAATAATGATATTGTGTAAAAAAGTAAATACTTTCTTTAATTTTCTATGTAGAAATTTTAAATGTTATTTACTTCAGCGTCTGTAAAGCTATCATTTTCTCTTTTATTTTAATGTTTTGTCCCGAAAATTTTTTTCCGACTTAAACAATAAAGAAGATATGAAATTGTATAGAACCAATTAACGTTTGAATTTTTATCTAAATTAAACTTTTCAAGTGAAATAGTATGACTTTGTTCATTGTTATAGTTGCTTTTGCTTGAAATGAAAGTAAATATTTAGGCCTGCATAGAAGTATTTAATTACACAGATTAATATAAATACGATGCCCTAAAAATATGGTCATAAATATTGCCAAATAGATCTTTTTCAAAAAATAAAGTTACATTTCCAAAGTTTTAGATCAGAGTGGTCCAAGCTTGTTGCACCTGCGGACCACTTTTTAAACTAATATAGAACTTGTCAGCCGTAGTTGGTTGGAAATTATATCAGAATGCGAAAAACGAATGTTAAGACTTTTTTATTTGTTTTCACCAACCTTGTGCTGCCATGTTCGGTCAAGCTAAAGGAAAAATCATAAAAACCACATTAATTTAAAAAGAAAACCAAAACAGGATTTTTTGTATTCAAGATTTGAAGACCTTCTTTGGTCTTACTTTTCAATTGATGTGTTTTCATTGATTTTGCCCCTTAGATTGGTCGAGACTGGCAGCACAAGGTTAGTGCAGACAAAAAAAATTGAGTTCTCATAATGCCAAAAATTTTGAAACGACAAATGGGTCATTGAATTTCAAGGGATGGATTCGTCTTAATAATTGAAATTTTTCTTCGAACAACAGATAATTTTGAGCCACCCCGTGAGCCTGCTC